>JAAALK010000290.1:49713170-50131247 GCA_019279435.1 Zizania palustris | reverse complement strand
AGAGTTCCAGGCCGTGTTGGCTATGGTCATGGACCTCGTGGCCGTAGGGTTAGGCAGAACCGAGGACCACGCTTTGAGCCGCGTTTTGGTCCAAACTCTTTTGATGGTTTTCGCTTTCCATCTTTTGAGCAGATGGCTTGACACTGGTTTATCTCTTTTGCTAAACCTGGTGCCGGACCATTTGCTCCCACTTACAGACACTGATTGTGCAGGACCGGGGACTGGAGGATGTTTGGATCATGGACTCAGGATGCTCTCGCCACATGACGGGACATCGCAGATGGTTCTCCAGTCTCACTCCCCCGAGCTCCAAAGAATACATCACGTTCGGGAACAGCGGTCAAGGGAAAGTAAGTGGCATAGGCTCAATTCGCATTTCAGATCATTTCTCTTTCAAGAATGTTGCTTTGGTTAAAAATTTGAACTTCAACTTGATTTCTGTTTCGCAACTTCTTGAGGATGGTTTGGAAGTGCGTTTTAAGAAGGGCAAATCTTCTGTGGTTGATTCTAGAGGGTCTTTGGTTTGTCAGATTTTACCTTTCGGTAAAGTTTTTCGAATTGACTTCTCTAGTTCTTTTGGCCCTTCTCGTTGTTTGATTGCTGGATCTTCTTCTGAGCTCTGGAAGTGGCATAGGAGGTTAGGTCATTTGAGTTTTGATCTGCTAGTCAGGTTAAGCTCTATGGACCTCATCCGAGGATTGCCCAAGCTTAAGATGGAGAAGGATCTAGTTTGTCATCCCTGTCGTCATGGGAAAATGGTAGCCGCTTCTCATTCACCTGTGACTCAGGTGATGACTTCATATCCGGGTGAGCTTTTACATTTGGACACTGTAGGTCCAGCTCGGGTACGCTCAGTCGGTGGGAAGTGGTATGCACTTGTAATTGTTGACGACTTTTCTCGATTCTCGTGGGTTTTCTTTTTGGAGTCTAAGGATGAAACGTTTCAGTTTGTTCATGACCTGATTTTGAAGCTGAAGAATGAGAACAATGGTCGGATGCGAGCAATTCGTTCCGACAACAGCTCTGAGTTCAAGAACTCTCAGTTCGTCAGCTTCTGTAGTGATCAGGGTCTGGACCATCAGTTTTCTTCTCCTTACACTCCGCCACAGAATGGCGTTGTGGAACGAAAAAACCGCACGCTAGTCGAGATGGCCAGGACGATGCTCGATGAGCACAGGACTCCTAGGCATTTTTGGGCTGAAGCCATGAACACGGCTTGCTATCTGGCCAACCGCATCTTTCTTAGAGTTTACCTTGGTAAGACATCATATGAACTGTGGTTTGGCAGACAGCCCAAGGTGAGACACTTGCGAGAGTTTGGCTGCAAGTGCTTTGTGCTCAAGAAGGGAGGGCATTTGGACAAGTTTGAGTCTCGTTGCTGGGATGGTGTTTTTCTTGGTTATGCATTGCATTCTCGAGGCTTCCGTGTTTGGAACCTCGAATCCCAGCTGCTTGTCGAGACTTGTGAGGTTTCATTTGATGAGTCCTTGCCTTCTTTGACTCCTTCTTTTGAGCTTTCTGGTGATGATGAGCTCAGAGAGTCCATCTTCGAGAAAGATGAGGATACTCCAGCTGTTGATGAGGGTGGGCCTTCTGCATCCCCCGCAGAGCCCACACCTTCTGAGACTTCGACTGAGGATGAGGGCGGACCTCTGATCACTTCTTCCACTACGATTGAGCCCCCTCAGTCGAGTCCAGAGGTGCCTGCTGCTGACTCCGGTGAGGTGACTTCAGATCACCAGGGAACCCGAGCAGTTCAGCGTGACCATCCCTCAGAGCTCATCATAGGTGATTTGACTGAGAGGACTTTGCGTTCTTCTGCCTCTCTTGCTGTGTTTGCAAAATCTGCGTTTGTTGCATCTTTTGAGCCCAGAGATGTTTCTCATGCTCTTTCTGATTCTAATTGGATTAATGCTATGCAAGAAGAGCTTGAGAACTTTGTCCGCAATCGGGTTTGGACACTAGTTGAGCTGCCACCAGGATGCAACCCCATAGGCACCAAGTGGGTATTCAAGAACAAACAAGGTGAAGATGGGGTTGTGGTGCGCAACAAAGCTCGACTAGTTGCCCAGGGTTATTGCCAGAAGGAAGGTATTGACTTTGAAGAAACCTTCGCCCCTGTTGCCCGTCTTGAGTCCATTCACATTCTTTTAGCTTTTGCCGCTTCAAAGGGTTTTAAGTTTTTTCAAATGGACGTTAAGAGTGCTTTTCTGAACGGGTTCATAGAGGAGGAAGTTTATGTTAGGCAGCCCCCCGGCTTTGAGAACCCTAAGTTTCCTCGACATGTTTTTAAGTTGCACAAAGCTTTATACGGGTTGAAGCAAGCCCCCAGGGCTTGGTATGACCGGTTAAAGCAATTTTTGTTGGGGAAGGGCTTTATGATGGGTTCTGTGGACAAAACTCTCTTTTTGCTTAAAGTCGCTTCAGACTTCTTAGTTGCTCAGATTTATGTGTACGATATTATCTTTGGCGGTACTACTGATTCTCTCGTGTCCAAGTTTTCTGAGCAGATGCACAGCGAGTTTGAGATGAGCCTCATGGGTGAGCTCAAGTACTTCTTAGGGCTCCAGATCAAGCAGACCAAGGACGGCACCTTCATCCACCAAGGTAAGTACACTCGTGATATGTTAAAGAAATTTGACTTTGGTGGTGAATTGAAGCCGCAGATGACCCCGATGGGCACTTCTGGGGGTCTGGACAAGGATGAGAGCGGTGTCAAGGTCAATGAAAGGGAGTTTCGAGGGATGATCGGTTCGCTGTTATACTTAACGGCAACAAGACCAGACATACAGTTTGCCGTGGGACTTTGCGCGTGCTTCCAGTCTTCACCACGCGCGTCTCATCAGCAGGCTGTCAAGCGCATCTTCAGGTATCTCACTTATGCGCCTGATCTTGGTCTTTTCTATTCAGCATCATCTTCTCTCGATTTATCTGGATTTTTAGATGCCGATTTTGGTGGGTGCCGGTTGGATCGCAAGTCCACTTCCGGTACTTGCCAGTTTCTTGGTTCTTCTCTTGTATCT
This sequence comes from Zizania palustris, assembly GCA_019279435.1. Taxonomy (NCBI): domain Eukaryota; kingdom Viridiplantae; phylum Streptophyta; class Magnoliopsida; order Poales; family Poaceae; genus Zizania; species Zizania palustris. The sequence goes on along the minus strand of JAAALK010000290.1, from coordinate 50,128,224 downwards.
TGGTCTTCTCGAAAGCAATCTGGAGTTGCTCTTTCGACCACAGAGGCTGAGTACGTAGTTGCTGCTAGCTGCTGCTCACAGTTGGTTTGGATGATTTCCACTCTACGAGATTTTGGGTTGTTCTTTCCTACCAGAGTTCCTTTGTTTTGCGACAGCACCAGTGCAATTAGTGTAGGGAAAAACCCATGTCTCCATTCAAAAACCAAACACATTGATGTGCGCTTTCACTTCTTGCGGGATCAATATGAGAAAGGTGTCATTGACCTTGTTCATGTTGATACCCATCATCAGTTGGCTGATATTTTCACCAAACCCCTAGATCAGTCTACATTTGAGCGTTTACGAGGGGATTTGGGTGTTGTATATCCTTTTTAGGATATTTTGCGTCAGTTTTTTTCTTTCTTCTTTACTCTTTTCTTGAGTCTTTCTGTGTGTGTTCATATCTTGCATATTCACATATCACACTTTTGAGCTTGCTTCTGTTATATGATTGAACTGCTTTACTTATTATAGCTGGTACATGCTTTTGATTACTTGTCGATGATCATGCTTTGCTTCAGTTCAAATGATATGTCTGATATCTGTCATATGCATGGCTTTTATGCTTTAAAATTGAAAAATGATCATCATTGCTTCTGGTAGCTAGCATGCGTAGGCTGAATGTTCTTGCTATCTGTTACATGCCTTGTAGCTAGTTTCTGACTTAGATGCAAATATGCAACTTGGACATCTGTATGCTTTAAACATGGAAATGTGCTACAAAAATGATGAAAATTCGAGAACAATGAAAATTCCATGCCTTTTTGTGCATAACTTGAAAAGATCCAGGTGGGTTTGCTTTGTCGCATTACTTTTGTTCTAGACTGCATACCATAGCACTTTGGTATGAACTAGGACAATGTAGTGTATGCCAAGACCAATGTCTTAAGCTTCTGATGGTCCAGATCTGGCCTAGGCTTGACTTGGTCGGTTAGCATAAGGTTTGACATGCAAATAACCCCTGGCAAAAATGAAAAAGGAAAAAGAAAAAGCTTGAAAATTGAAATGATAACAAGTTTGCTGAAGCACTTTGTTTTTGAACAAAGCTTATCTTGGTAGATATCAGTTAGCTTTTGCATCTCATGTTTTACCTTGCTTGTTTTACTGGAAAATGTGGTGATGCTTTTTTGTTTGCAAAAACTGAAAGATGCGTGCTAATGACTTTATTTAGATATCATCTGTTGCACTGATCATGCCATGTGTCTTAGACAGTATCTCTTTTGCTATACTTGTTAGATGCTGTAATTGCAGTCAATCATATTTGAGAAGCATGCTTTCTACACTCCTTACGCACTCCAGTTGAATTCACTGCATATTTTGAGGGGGAGTTGCATTTCAGGGGGAGTCTGTGTCTCTATTGAGTGCTTGATGAGTTCACTTGTCAACAAGGGGGAGAAAATTTGGGATCAGAGTTTAACGGGGAGTCTTTACTCTGTTGATATCCTTGTTGTTCTGAAATCGCACTCATTTTGAGCTTTTACGTTTTGGTTAACCATAATGACCGCTTCTTGCTTTTGTTCGGCTTTTGGTCATTAGGGTTAAAGTTTTTACCTTATTTTTTCTTCTTCTTTGTTTTCTTGTGTTTTGTTTTCGTGTTTCCACATTTGTTCGCAGGTGCTGAAGAGCTGAAGAAGAGGAGTGTTGACAATGCACTCATCAAGGGGGAGATTGAGGAGCCATGCTGAATAGCGTGGGCCTCATGGCTCCAGAAGTGATGAGTCATTGTCAACGATAGTCAAAGAGGACAGAAGAAGAAGAGATCTGCTGTTTCATGGGCCGCGTGTGACTAAGGTACACGGGCAGCGAGCGACTGTCGGGCAGAGGAGGCTGCGAAGTCGGGCTGGCCCAATCCGGGTACATGGGCCAGAAGCAGTAGAAGACCCACTGGGCTGTTGACCAGGACTGACTCAGGTACACGGGCGGTGAGCGATTGCCGGGCTGAGAGAGCTGCGGAGTCGGGCCGGCCCAATCCGGGTACCTGGTGCAAAGCTGGTGGAGGCTTTGTCAGTTTCGGCGTAAAACTGACAACTGTCGATCTTGTATCCGACTGTCCAGAAGAGAAGCCGTAGTCGCTACAAAAGCTGAGCTTCCGGATAAGTCATCTGTAACTCTAGGCCCACAGTCAGTCAGTCGTGTCTGTAAAAATACCTAAGGGCAGTAGAGTCTTTTCCTTTATTTTTGCGTCTGTAAAAACCCTAAGGGGCTGGTAGAATATTCCTAGTGTTGGGCTGCCTATAAATAGGACCCCAATCCCTAGGGTTTGGAGAGCCCCTCCAGAATTCACTTTTTAATCCATTGGGTCATTTTGCCTCTCACGTTCTCTCTCCTGTGTGCGCCGCCAGGCACTGGTTCATTCCTTTTTGCCTTGCATTTACTTTGCTCTTGTGAGATTGAGTTCTTTGTTATTTGTTGAGGTGTGTGTATTGATTCCTCTGATTCAAGAAGCTTCGGTTTGTTGTGCTGTGTCGATTTTATTCCTGACGATGTGTCTCTGTTGCGTGCGTTCTTCGTGAGAAGTAGTACTAGTTCTTGCTGTTGCAAGTAGTTCTGCTACTGTAGCTACAGTATTCACTGCTAGCTTTTTACCTTCTTCTGCACAGCTTTTTGATCGAAGCAGACTGGATTGAATGCCTTTTTAACTGTTTTTCTGGCGAAGCCAACATCTCAGTTTCGAAGCCCCTCAGCTCCGTGAGGCAGGCTTCGAACGTATACCCTCAGAGGGTTCGTTCGAACTTCGGACTGCTTTTTGTATTCTGTGTGTCTAGCGTCGAAGTACCTTTTTAATGGATAGCATCGCATACTTCGAACTTCGTCTTGTGTTCTGAGATGATGACTTCGAAGTAATTTTTAAACTGACAGCGTCTCATACTTCGAACGTCTGTGCGAAGGTTCTCCGACTTGAGCCCTTCGAAGTCTTCACTTCTACGGGTTTCGAAGTTGACCTCGGAGCTTGTTCTTCTGTTAGACTTCGCTTTGTTTTTCTCTGACGCGTGTCAGCCTTCGCCTCTCATTTCGAAGCTTACTCCTTTCGAAGGTAGAGTGTAGGCTTCGAATTTGGTTTTCTGTCGTGTGACAGGCTTCGCTTCTTTGTTCGAAGGTTGTCCGGTTGTGTGGTGTGTTCGAAGTTTTCTGTTCGAAGGTTTTGCTTCGAAGCACTCGATTCGAAGCTGTGTTCGAAGTTTTGTCTTCGAAGTACACACTTCGAAGCAGGCTCCGACTCTGTCACTTCGCTCCGAAGCATACTTCGCTCCCTGCCCCTTCGAACTAGGCTAGACCAATACATCTTCGGTTTCTCGGACAAGCTTCGCAACTGACCTCCGAAGCAGGCTTCGTCACCAACCTCCGAAGCAGGCTTCGACCAGCGAAGCAGGCTTCGACAAACTTTGAACAGGAGACAAATCTTAACAGTAACTTCTCATTTCACTGGACTTATACTTAGATCATTTCGTTGAGAAGCTTAGGTCTGCCATATCTTGTTTATCTGCCTAGTTGCACTACCTTGGTAGCACTCTGTTTAACTTTAATTGATTCTAGGCTAGATACCTTTAGACTTAGGCTATCTGTTCAATTTCTGTTGCTTAGTCTTTTGAGGTGCGTTGGGTTATTGGGAACAGGCCATATATTCGAAAGAATTTTTAAGGCGCCCATTCACCCCCCCTCTGGTCGCTACTTTCGGTCCTACAACGAGCAGCTTCTAACTCCTTCCAAAGGTGTGGCCGCTGCCTGGCAAGCCTTCCAAATTCATGGAGAGCCGAAGGTCGCTCTGCGATCAAGGCCTGGATCGACGAAGGACAACGCCAGAAGCAAGCTCGGAATCAAGCTTCGAGCAGTCAGCCTCCTCCGAACCCGCAGGTTTAGATATGTCTTAGGATTTTTGACTATGTAAAGCTTTGTGCTTATGTACATTTATCAATGAAAATTTGTTTATCATGTTTTTAGGCTTTGCCTCATATGGAAGATATCGAATTGTTAGACATTAACGACGAACTTCGCTCATTATGGGTTACCTTCGATCTTTTAAAAGTTTACAAGCGTCCTCGATTTTTAGTTCCTCGAGATAGCTCCGGTGTAATTACGCCCGAAGTAAGCAAAGATATACTATCTTATATTAAAGAGGAAGAAAAAAGGTTAACTTGGAAACTTCATCTCCTGAAGACGTTATATGGTCCGAAGACGAAGATGAGGCTCGAAATAAAAAACCTGAAGAACTTGGAAGCTGGGAAAGGAGCCCCGAACGGCTTCGAACTTGGGCCGAGCTTCAACAAGAACAGAAGGATTTTAGAGCTTCGAAGGGAGGCAAGAGATTTAAACGCAAAGTTGTTAGAACTCCCGGTACTGGAACTAGTCATTCCAACCCTAGCTCTAGAGATCGAAGAGGTCTTCGATTACTTCTTGGTATAGATACCAATTTTTCATGATGTAATCTGTAATCATATTCATTCAAATAATAAATATCGATTTAAAATTGTCTCCCTATTTACTAGCCCCTCTTTGGGATAAGCAACTTCGAACTGTATTCAAAGATGGTTATGCGCAAGGAAAAACTTCGGAGTACAATTTTTTGGGGTTCGGAGCCCCTCTGCAATTTAAAGATCTTTTAAAATCTTATAAAATGTCTTCGACTATTTGTAGTCTGAAGAATGGCAACTTAGTACCCTTTGTTTTTTGAAAGAAATCACTTGAGATAACTTTCAGGACACCTTAGTGTCTTAGATAATTTGTCACTTTGGACTATGTTAACAGACATTCGAAGCTCATGGCTCAAACTCTGTTTTGCTTTGGCCACCTTCGGCTCTTTTTTGCGAACTCTGTCAAACCAGTGGTTCGGAGTTTGCAGTGGTCTCTTTGGACTCTTTTTACGGATGTCTACCAGCCAATGGCTTGGACTCCGCATATTTTGGCCACCTTCGGCTCTTTATACGGATGTCTACCAGCCAATGGCTTGGACTCCGCATATTTTGGCCACCTTCGGCTCTTTTTACGGATGTCTACCAGCCAATGGCTTGGACTCCGCATATTTTGGCCACCTTCGGCTCTTTTTACGGATGTCTACTAGCCAATGGCTTGGACTCCGTATGATGTGGTTTTGGGCTCTTTTACGGATGCCTACAAGCCGGTGGCTTGGACTCCGGATTATGTCAGCCCCCACGTCAGAAACTTCGAACCAATGATTCGAAGTCCAAAAATATGATTCAGCTTTATGACACTTCCCTCTCGGTCAACCCCATGGTTCCAGTGCGTCCACTCGGAAGCTGGAGGTTTATGAGGGGAAGGCACTATCTGGACCATATGCTTTATTAATTCAGAAGATGATTACAAATGATTTACAAGGAGCCCTTATGCGAAGTATCGCTTTAGGTGCTCCGCATGCCAAGTGTGTGCTAACTCTTCACCTTCTAAATTAGCTAGTTTAAAAGAGCCAGGACGTCTTGAACGAACAATTAGGTATGGACCTTCCCATTTATTTCCTAATTTCCCTGGCGCTATAATGCTTCGCAGAACAAGATGACCCGGTCTAAGCTCATTGATCTTAACCTTCGGGTCAAACCAAGCCTTCGTCTGCTGGTGATATTTTGATAAATTGGCCACAACTCGAAGTCTTGTTTCCTCTGATAAATCTAGCGAAGCTTATCTTTCTTCTTCAATCTGTGGTTCGATGCTGTGAAGTGATCCTCCTTTGAGCTCCGTTGGAGTCATAGCTTCGTCTCCGAATAGTAATATGAATGGAGTAAAACCTGTGGACCTTGTTTGCGTAGTCCGAATGGACCATAAAATCTTCGGAAGTTCTTCGGTCCACAGTCCTTTTGCTAATCCTACTATCCTTCGATTTAGCCCTGACAAAATATTTCCATTGGCTCTTTCTACAGCTCCATTAGACTGAGGATGCCTCACTGCAGCAAAACATAACTGGATGCCTAGATCTTTGCAAAACTTTCTGAAGGGTTCTGCATCGAACCGTGTTCCATTATCAACTGTAAGTTGTCTAGGCACTCCGAACCGGCAAATGATATTTTTCCAAAAGAATTTCTGTACATTGTTCGAAGTGATAGCTGTTAAGGGCTCTGCTTCTACCCACTTAGAAAAATATTCAATAGCTACCACTGCAAACTTTAGATTTCCCTTAGCTACTGGAAAGGGACCAATTAAATCCATACCCCATCTGGCCATAGGCCATACCGGAGCAATAACTTGAAGAGCTGTTGGTGGGCGATGACTCCGTCGACCCATCCACTGACATCCTTGACAAGTGCGGACCAAGCTCTCCGCATCAGCTGTTATTGTAGGCCAATAAAGCCCCTGGCGAAGTGTTTTCCCTGCCAAAGCTCGAGGGGCTAAATGGCTACCGCAAAGTCCTTCATGGATTTCTCGAAGAATTTCTTGACCTTCGGCTTGAGATATACATCGGAGTAGAGGGGAACATACTCCGGCCTTGTATAAAATACCGTTGATTATTTGATAATTTCTAGCCCTGAGTTTCAATCTTGAAAGTTGTGGCTCTTCAGGCAAATTTCTTCCTCCTTGTAAAAGTTCCATGATTGAATTTTTCCAATCTGCACTTGGAATGCAAAGAATCTCTGCAGAGGGAATTTGTAGCACCGAAGGTGTACTGAGCTCCTCATAGAAAGCTTCTTCTGGTACATCCACAGCTCCGACTGCAGCTTTTGCTAAGATGTCCACTTGCACATTTTCTGCTCTTGGTATACTCCGAATGGAAATACCCTTGAAGTGTGCTTCGATCTTACGGATTTCTTATAAGTACTTTGCAAGCTGTGGATGTCGAACTTGAAAACTTTTATCCACGTGCCCTGCTACTATTTGAGAATCTGTCTTTATAACAACTCTTGTAGCCCCTAGAGCACGTGCTTTTCGGAGTCCCAGTAAAATCCCTTCATACTCCGCTATATTATTGGTAGACTTAAAGTTGAGTCTTGCGGAGTACATTGCTCTTTGCTCTGAAGGCGAAATTAACACTGCTCCAACGCCTGCTCCAGATGCTTGGAAAGCTCCATCGGAATAAACAGCCCAAACTCCGTCACTTGACTTCTCCGGAACCAAAGTTGCAGGTGGAGTCCATTCTGCTACAAAATCTGCTAAGACTTGTGATTTGATTGCTGTCCTTGCCAGAAAAGATATGCCGAAGGGTGCTAGCTCAACTGCCCATTTCCCAATCCTTCTAGTGGAATCTTTACTTCGGAGCATATCTCCCAAAGGATACGAAGTTGGTACAATTACATTGTGAGCCAAAAAATAATGTCTTAATTTCCTCGAAGCCATTATCAGAGCATAAACGAACTTTTCGAGTTCGGAATACCTTGTCTTCGCTCCTGATAATGCTTCGGACACAAAATAAACAGGATTTTGCACCAACTTCCCATTGAAATCCATTTCTCTGACAAGGACTGCACTGACAGCAGAACCTGTAGCTGCAAGGTAAAGGAGTAGGGTTTCGTCCGCAGTAGGCACCGTGAGTGTAGCGAGATTACTGAGATACTCTTTAATATCTTCGAAGCTTTTCTGACACTCCGGTGACCATGCAAAATCTTCGGACCCTTTCAATGCTTTAAATATAGGCAAGCTTCTCTCCGCAGACCTTGCTAAAAACCTGCTAAGTGCTGCCACACGTCCAGTCAGCTTTTGCACTTGCTTCAAATTTTCCGGAGGAGCCATCTTTTGCAGCGCAGTTATTTGACTAGGGCTAGCTTCAATCCCCCTGCTTGAAACTAAATACCCTAACAACTTTCCAGCCTTAGCTCCGAAGATACATTTTTCAGGGTTAAGATGGATCCCACATGCCCGAAGGCTGTTAAATGTTTCTGCTAGGTCTAGGCTATGTTGGTGCTTTAAAGCACTCTTTATTACAATATCATCCATATAGGCCTCCACATTGCGACCTAATTGATGACCTAGAGCCTTAGCAACTAACCTCGAAAAAGTAGCCCCGACATTTCTTAAGCCAAAGGGCATTCTTACATAACAAAAGACTCCCGAGGGAGTTACGAAGCTTGTCTTGATCTCATCTTCGCGCTTCAACCATATTTGATGATAACCAGAATACGCATCAAGGAAGCTTAATAACTCCGAACATGTGGTGGAGTCGACCAATTGATCAATTCGGGGATGGGGTAGGGGTCACGAGGGCATGCTTTATTCAAGGATGTGAAATCAATGCACATGCGCCACTTCCTGGAAGATTTCTTTTTGACGAAGACTGGGTTGGCTAACCATTCTGTGTGAGCCACTTCTCTGATAATCCCAGCCTTCAACAGTTTTTCAACTTCGTCCTTCGCCAGAACAACTCTTTCTGCAGACATTTTTTGCAGTCCTTGCCGAACAGGTCGGGCCTTCGTGTTTACAAGCAAACTATGTTCAATGATATCCCGATCGACTCCGGTGATATCTTCATCAGACCAAGCGAAGACATCTAAATTCTCTTCCACCACTTTTTCCAAGGAGGTTGCAACTTCTGGAGGTAAATCTTTACCAAATTGAAATGTATATTCTTTACCATCTTTAACAATAATCTTCGCTGCAATCTCTCCTTCAGGACTTGGTCTTGGGAAGGATTTCTTCGAAGCTTCGGAAGGACCTGAAAAATTTTCTTGATTATCTTGCACATTATTTACTTGTCTTGGATCAAGAGGGGGGCCATGACCATATTCCGCTCTTCGGGCAGTAGCTTGATCTCCGAAGATAGTAAGGACTCCTGCTTGCGTGGGCATCTTCATACACAAATAATTGTGATGTGCCACAGCTCCGAACTGGTTTAGCATGCCTCTTCCGAAGATGACGTTGTAGGCATATGGGGCATCTACAACATCGAAGTTTACTTCCTCTGTCCTGGCTAACAGTCCTTCTCCGAAGGTAACTTCTAGGCCTATTTGGCCGAGTGCATCAAGCGGAGGTCCTGCGAAGCCTTGCAAAGGACGAGCTGCTGGAAGAAGGTGTTTTCTAGAGATGCACAACTGATCGAAGGCTTGAATAAAAATAATGTATGCCGAACTGCCTCCGTCAATCAACACTCTTCGAACCTCAGTGCTCGCAATATCAGCAGTAATAACAAGTGGGTCTTCATGTGGAAATTTAATGCCAGCTGCATCCTCCGCAGAAAAAGATATTGGTACATGAGACCATTTCGGCATAGCAGCTGCAGATGACGAAGTCCCAATGTGGCCCACTTCTCTGACATACTCTCTTCTCTGCCTTTTTGACATGCTTCTGAGGGTACCTCCTCTGGAGATGGGGAGGACCACTCTTTTTCCTCGGTCTTGCCCTTCTTCTTGCTTCGGAGGTGGCATAACATTGGCCACTGGAGGGCATCTTGCAGCTTCGAAGTTTTCTATCCGCGCCACAGCCTGGACAGGCTCCGGGCGCGCTTCAGCTGGAACTCGGTCAGTAGTAACTCGACCCGAAGTTCTTTCTAGATATTCTCCTCTCAGAGTGAGTATAGCCTTGCAAGTATCAGTTGCGTGGCTTCGGTTTTCACCATGAATACAGCAGAAAATGGTCTGGCCTTTGCCAGCCATTTTCCCTAGCGGCCTCCAGCCGCTGACCTTGTTTCCCGAAGGTTGTGGAGCTCTCTGTGTGAACTTTTGCGGGGGTGCAATGTTCAGGACTTCAGAACGGGGATGTTTTTGCCCCCTTCTCCTATCGTGCTGAACTTCGAAGACTGGTTCTTGCGGCTGTGCCGAAGTTTTTATTTCCACTTTTACTTCCTGCAGTATGGACAGAGTAGCTGCAGTTCTTCGAAGCCAACCTTCTTCCGACCTCGCATATTCTTCAAAGTATGACATCAACTAAGAAACAGAAGATATGCTTTTCCGATGAAGCTTATCCAGGAGGCCTTGATGAGTGACACCTTCCCGAGCTGCATCAACTACCGAAGATGTAGACAACCCTCAGATCTGCGACTTCGTATGAGTGAAGCGCTTAAAATATTGCCTCAATGTCTCTCCAGGGAGTTGCTTCACCTGGAAAAGACTTCCCGTCGACATTGGAGGCACGAAGGTGCCTTGAAAATTGCTTACAAACTTCTTCTTCAGCTGCCCCCATGAATTAATTGATCCTGGCTTCAAAGACCAGAACCACCTTAATGCCACTCCTTGAAGAGCTAAGGGGAAGCATTTTGCCATGGTATCTCGAACTCCTCCACTAGCTTCAATTGCTAGAGCATAAGAACGGACAAATTCTCCAGGATCTTCATATCCGGCATACTTACAGAGCTTCGAAGTCTTAAACTTCGGGTCGAAGCGAAGTTTTTGCAGCTCAGGATGTAGCGGAGATTCAGTATCAAAGGAGGCGTTCTCCGGGGCTTCGGGATAGATGGGTTCGTCGTCTTCAGGAACTTCTGGAATAACTGGGATGGCTTGAGAACGAAGCCTATTTGCAGCTTCTTGCCGCCATCTTGCTACTTCGGCTTGGAGACTGGCCATTTGAGCGGCCATATCACCAAGATTGTCTTCATCTCCTCCGGAAGGATCTTCCGGGTCTTGAGAACTGAGAGGATCAGTTCGGAGTGGAACTTGAGGTGGAAGAGGAACTCCGGGTGGTCGAAGTATAGACAGAGTTGGCGGAGGGACTCCGTATGCTCGAGGAATGGGAACTCCTTCCGGAGTTTGAGGTGGAGGAAACGTCGAAGGTCCTCCGACCTCAACAGTGTCGGAAGGTACCTCTCCGGAGGTCCGAGGGGACCTCCGAACAGGGTTACGAGGTGTGCTCCGCTTAGGAGGCATGATGTAAATTGGTAGAGAACGAAATTTCTTGGACTAGGTTCCCCACGGAGGCGCCAACTGTTGCCGTAAAAGATTACGCTAACAGGTTTCTGTAGATTAGAAACTAACAAACGAAGTGTTTGCGAAGTGAACTGTTCTAAGCCTCTGAAAGGATAATAACTTAGAATAGTTCGAATGTGTGTATTGAATAACTTGTATTCGGTCCCCATTACAGGGTGAAACAGGGGGTATTTATAGGCCCAAATATTAAGGAAAAGACCTATTTACCTCTCTGTTACAACCGACATAGTGGAAACTATTCGGTATCCTTAATAGGGCTAAAATGGTAAAAGACTAATCTAATGAGAAAGAAGATAAGTCTTCCATCTTAGCTGGCAGAAAAGATCTCAGAAAAGTCCATGTTCGAAGATATACTCCGAACTAAGGTCCATCTTCATACTTCGGGCTTGACTCAAGGCATCTCCGAAGATGCATGTTGGAAACCTTCGAATCCATTGTATGCCTTTGTGCTGTTATTGTAATAACCCTGAGGAAGGAATATTTTCCCCCAACAACAGTAAAGCCTCATATTCAGCTTGGTTATTAGTAGAGGGAAATTCTAAATGAGCCGAGGTTTCATAGTGCGCTCCACTAGGTGATATGAGAACCACTCCAATACCTTGGCCATTTTTGCAAGCTGACCCATCAAAGTAAATTTTCCACGATACTACCTCAATTAAGGCAACATTGTGATGAGGACATCACTTCACATGATACACACATGGAGCCTCCACCTACAATTCAGTTACTAGGACGAATCACATGCGCCCGTGCCCGTCGCTTGAACTATGAGGTTAATTCTTTCCTTAGCAACTATGTCAATATTTGTTTGGATGGGATGCTACTGAATACTAGTGATATTTTGTTGCTTAGGAACATGGGAAATGGAATAGAAGACTTGGAGTTCAAGACGGAGCCGCACGGATGTTTGAAGTCAAGATTTTGCTGGTTCGGACTACATCGACCACCCTGCACCAAAATGGGCATAACTTCCTCATACGAAGTCCGATTGGCGCGTTCTTTGACTTTTTGGAAAGCTGAGGAGAAGACGGATCGTTTGCCGTTGGTTTCACCTCATTTGGAGTCTCGAGTCGTCCTGTGTATTTAAAACAGTACTGCGTGACAGAACTGGGCCATGTTGGCCATAATCTGAGTCTGTTCGCCTTCTAGCCCACAGCCCATGTCTGTTCGCCTTCCACAGGCCGCCGCCCTATATATTCTCATGCCAGCCACTTCTAGGGTTAGGTTTTGCTTTGTTGCATCTACACTGTTGTGTTTAGATCCCGCCTCTTGCACCGGACCGATTGGCTGCTGCATTGGCGTTTGTGAAACCTCATCTTATCTTCGTTTGTCTGTGTTTTGGCATTCGATTTGTATCCTTCCTGTTCTTGCTTGTGTTCTTGGGTTCGCTTGCAGGAATTAGCCTTCGTGGCGAGGTCAATCGCGTTCTGCGTGGTTGATAACCAACGGAGACAGTGGTGTAACGATTGCAAGGTTTTGATCCGCCGGACCGGAGCCTTGGATCGCCAACGTCGAGATTCTCCACCAACCCAAGTTTATCCCTTACCTAGCGGAAGATCGGGACCACTCCCCCATCAGCTGGTATCAGAGCTCAGATTTCCCGTTAGGTAATCTCGATCTGCTTTTGTTTTACCCAGAGTCCAGAAAACCGCACCAAAAAAAATTCCCCACCGAGAACCCCCTTTGTGCCTTGCGATTTTAATTTCAGTTTTAACTTGGTTGAGTTCGTGTTCTTGGTCGAGTCTTGTTGCTGGTTTAGTAATCCCTCTGTGTCGTTTGAGTAGTAGTTGTTCTTGTGTCTCAGAAAAAAAAAATTTCCCCACCGAAACCCCCCCTTCCGCAACCCTACTTTGTTTTCCACATCTACTCTTTGTGACCCCCCTTCAGTAAAACAGGCATAACTTTTCGCTCGTTTGGCAGAAAAATCTGAAATTTTTTGAGCGTGTTCCTGACCCGATTTGGGTGGGTACCCTATTACGCCAGTTAGCCCTCACCAAACTCGCCAAAAAAAATCAGGAAGATAAAGAAAAAAATTGGACAAAGTTTTTGCTCGCCGGACAGCGAACTTGTTTGAATTTTTGTGAGCCACATCCCACCTCAGTTGTAGGTGCCAATTTTTGTGGTTGCATTTCTGGTCATCCTTGTTTCAAAAAAATAGAGTGAATAAAAATAAAAAAAAGAAAAAAAAGAGAGAGAGAAACAGTCCTGTTTGTTGCTTGTCCGAACTCTTGTCCGAACTCCTGTCCGAACTCTTGTCCAATCTGAGGCAGGCATTGGCTGTTTGTTGCTTGTCCGATCTCTTGTCCGAACTCCTGTCCGAACTCTTGTCCAATCTGAGGCAGTCTTTGGCTGTTTGTTGCTTGTCCGATCTCTTGTCTGAACCTTTGTCCGAACTCTTGTCCGATCCGAACAGCAGCAGAAAAAAAAATTTGCACATACCCTTGTCCGATCACTTGTCCGATCTCTTGTCCGATCCCTTGTCCGATCTATAGAGAGCTGATTTTGACCTGTTTTTGCTTCCATTTGAGTTTTGGGCACATAGTTTCCCTCTATTGCTTGAATTTTCACCTTGGGAGCACTAAGGCCAGCAACTTTGACGAGTACTAGGGAATACTTATTGAACTTGGTTTAACTGTTATTATTATCGCTAATCCTTGCTACTCACTTGCCTTCCAAGCTACACATTTCTCTTGGTCAGGACAGGTTCATTCCTTGCAATTGTCACCACCCTCCACTTGGTTCATCACCTGTAGGCCGGTGACCTCACTGCGGCGTGGTAAGAACACTTGCAAGCGTGGGTAAGGTGCTTGACGGATTGCTTCCACCCCACACCCACCACCACACCTAGCTGTTTACATAAGGATTATTCTTTGTGCTTTATCTTTTCACTAACATGGCAGCACTTATTGTACAACGTGACTTGAGCACTCACATGGACCAGGACGACCAGGCACAACGGAACAATATATTTCAGACCTTCTTCTGCGTCAAAGACCGTCGTGCGCGTGTCATCATCGACAGCGGTAGTTGCAACAATTTGGTGAGCCTCGACGTAGTAACTAAGCTTCAACTTCCCACACGTGCACATCCACACCCTTACCACGTGCAATGGCTCAACGATAGCGGTAAGGTCAAGGTAACACAAACTGTTCACATCGAATTTTCCATTGGTACATACTTTGGAAGTGCTGATTTTGATGTAGTACCAATGCAAGCATGTTCTCTATTACTTGGTAGACCTTGGGTATATGATACTGATGCTACACACCATGGTAGGAGCAATAAGTACACATTTATGTATAAAGGAAAGAAAGTTACATTGCTTCCTATGACTCCTGCTGAAATTGTGAAATTTGAACAAGAAAAACGTGCTAGGGACTCACAAAAGAGCAAACAACCTTCTGAAAATTAGCAAGTAGCTGAAACACTTTCGAGGCAACAAAAAGATAAAGTTGTTTTTCCTTCTTCATCACAAGCTATTAATCTGAAAGGACGTGTCATGCATGCAACTAAAACTAACCTTGCAGTACGTAGCACCATAACCGATCCTTTACCTGAGTTGACCAAGAAGGGAGTTACATCTACTTGGGAGCCAGCACAAGAACAAACTTTTGCCACACTCAAGGATCGCCTTACACGTGCACCTCTACTTCAGCTACCCAACTTCAGTAAGTCTGTTGAGTTAGAATGTGATGCTAGTGGTGTTCGAATAGGAGATGTGCTGCTACAAGGAGGTAAACCCGTGACCTATTCTAGTGAGAAATTGCATGGTCCACAATTGAATTATTTTACCCATGATAAGGAATTATATGCCTTAGTGCGTGTGCTTGAAACTTGGCAACATTACCTTTTGCCTAAGGAGTTTATTATACATTCTGATCATGAAGCACTAAAATATTTGAGAGGGCAAGCTGAACTGAACCTGAACCGTAGACATGTTAAATGGGTTGAATTTATTGAATCTTTCCCATACATTGTGAAATACAAGAATGGCAAAGAAAATGTGGTTGCTGATGCATTGTCTCGCATGGTTGTTCTTTTATCTCAACTTGATATTAACGTTCCAGATTTGGAAAGTTTGAAAGATTTGTATGTTGTAGATAAAGAATTTGCTGAACCATACACTAAATGTAATGAGGGGAAAGACTGGAAAACATTTCATGTTTATGACGGTTTCTTGTCCCATGCTAACAAGCTATGTGTTCCAGATTCGTCCGTACATTTGCTGTTGTTGCAGGAATCACATGGCGATGGATTAATGGAACATTTTGGGAGAGAAAAGACTTTGGCCCTGCTGTCCAATAATTTTTATTGGCTCAAGATGCGAAGAGATGTTGAACGATTTGTGCAGCGTTGTGCCACATACCATAAAGCTAAGTCCAAACTTAACCCGTATGGTTTGTATACTCCACTTCCTGTTCCTAGTGCACCTTGGGAAGATATTAGCATGGACTTTATTGTGTGATTGCCTAGGACAAAGAGGGGGAGAGACTCCATATTTGTGAGAGTGGATAGGTTTTCTAAAATGGCACACTTTATTCCCTGTCACAAGACCAACGATGCTTCACATATTGCTGATTTATTTTTCATGGAAATTGTGAGATTGCACGGGATGCCTAGAACCATCATTTCAGATCATGATGTGAAGTTTATGAGTTACTTTTGGAAGACAATGTGGGCCAAGCTTGGCACAAAATTGCTGTTTTCAACAACTTGTCACCCGCAAACTGATGGTCAAACAGAGGTGGTAAACCATACACTCTCCATGTTGCTGCGAACAATGATTAAGAAGAACTTGAAGGAATGGGAGGACTGCCTTCCACATGTTGAATTTGCATACAATAGAGTTGTTCACTCAACAACACAATTGTGGCCGTCTGAAGTGGTGTATGGTTTTAAGCCAATCACACTACTCGATTTGCTGCCACTTCCTTTTCAAGAGAGAGCAAACATAGAGGCAACTAAGCGTGCAGAGTTTGTGAAAGCTATGCATCTGAAGACCAAGGAAGTTATAGAAAAGAAGGCACGCTATTTTGCTCAGAAGACAAATAAAGGAAGAAAGAAGATGTTTTTCAAACCAGGAGATCTTGTTTGGTTGTACTTGCGAAAGGATCGTTTTTCTGATTTGAGAAAGTTTAAATTGATGCCCCGTGCTGATGATTTAAAACCCTATTTGGGAGCTGACGATGAGCTTGAGTCGAGGACGACTCCAATTCAAGAGGGGGAGGATGATGAGGACATCACTTCACATGATACACACATGGAGCCTCCACCTACAATTCAGTTACTAGGACGAATCACATGCGCCCGTGCCCGTCGCTTGAACCATGAGGTTAATTCTTTCCTTAGCAACTATGTCAATATTTGTTTGAATGGGATGCTACTGAATACTAGTGATATTTTGTTGCTTAGGAACATGGGAAATGGAATAGAAGACTTGGAGTTCAAGACGGAGCCGCACGGATGTTTGAAGTCAAGATTTCGCTGGTTCGGACTACATCGACCACCCTGCACCAAAATGGGCATAACTTCCTCATACGAAGTCCGATTGGCGCGTTCTTTGACTTTTTGGAAACCTGAGGAGAAGACGGATCGTTTACCATTGGTTTCACCTCATTTGGAGTCTCGAGTCGTCCTGTGTATTTAAAACAGTACTGCGTGACAGAACTGGGCCATGTTGGCCATAATCTGAGTCTGTTCGCCTTCTAGCCCACAGCCCATGTCTGTTCACCTTTCACAGGCCGCCGCCCTATATATTCTCACGCCAGCCACTTCTAGGGTTAGGTTTTGCTTTGTTGCATCTACACTGTTGTGTTTAGATCCCGCCTCTTGCACCGGACCGATTGGCTGCTGCATTGGCGTTTGTGAAACCTCACCTTATCTTCGTTTGTCTGTGTTTTGGCATTCGATTTGTATCCTTCCTGTTCTTGCTTGTGTTCTTGGGTTCGCTTGCAGGAATTAGCCTTCGTGGCGAGGTCAATCGCGTTCTGCGTGGTTGATAACCAACGGAGACAGTGGTGTAACGATTGCAAGGTTTTGATCCGCCGGACCGGAGCCTTGGATCGCCAACGTCGAGATTCTCCACCAACCCAAGTTTATCCCTTACCTAGCGGAAGATCGGGACCACTCCCCCATCACATTGTCACTCCAACTGACATCTACGTGGTTATCAACTATAAAGTTGGCTACAGTTTGTCCTTTCATAGATTTTAGGGGTTCATAGGCCAAATCATACTCAATCAATGCGTAAGCCCACTTTACGATTCTTTCACTTAGAATCGGCTTTTGTAACATGTGCTTTATAACATCGGTTTGGCAAACGACAACACATGTAATAGGGAGAAGATAGTGGCGTAATTTGGTACATGCGTAGTAAAGTGATAAACATAAAAGTTCCACAAACGCGTACCTGGTCTCGGTGTCCAGCAGGTGGTGGATCAACAACGTGATGATGAACTATTTTCCTTCTACCTCCTGGCTTAGCATGGCCCTTATCACGCTATCTTTAGCAGCGATGTGGAAGAACATGGGTTTAGGTGCTCTCACCACGGGTGAGACACTATGTGGAAGAACATGGGTTTGATACTCCAGATGTGATGAGTGATTGTCAACGGAAGTCAAAGGAAGAGACATGAAGACCTGTCGAGTCTGAGGCGCATGTGACTCAGGTACACGGGCGGCAAGCGACGACCGGGCAGAGGAGCCGTGGAGTCGGGCTGGCCCAATCCGGGTACATGGCTAGGAGCGGCAGATGATCCACCGGTCTGTTGACTGGGTTTGACTCAAGTACATGGGCGGCGAGCAATTGCTGGGCTGAGGAAGCTGCGGGGTCGGGTCGGCCCAATCCGGGTACCCGGTGCGAAGACGGTGGATGCTTTGTCAGTTTCGGCACAAAACTGACAACCTATGATTAATTTGTTTTTAGGATATTAATATTTAGTTTTTAAGTTTAGAATATTTTTATTTGAGTCAGGTGATTTTTCTAATAATTTTTTAGTAATTTTCAGAATTTATTTTAGAGTCAGTTTAATTTACCCTAGGGGTAAATTAGTCTTTTCATGTATTAGGATTCGCCTATAAATAGGCCCCTATCCCCCTGGGGATAGATGACTGTTTTCTAATAGATTAATCTACTACAGTCCAATCGCTCAGTTTTTGTTTCCCATCTTCCACCGGAAAATTTTCGTTTTCTTTTCACTTCGCCGGCGATTCAGCTTGCCGCAATTTGCAACGGCGCCTGCGGCCGGACTACAAGTCCTACGCGTCCCTATAGGCAGCACCGGCGGGGCAGGAAGCTACTCTTCCTTCAACGTTTTTTCCCATGGAACCTGGCAGGAGGCAGCATGCTCACGTCCACCGGCGGCGGCCCCACAGGCTATAGAAGCTAGGCCGGCCAGCTTTTCCGCAAGGCTGCAGCACGACGCCAAAGGCACGATGGCCGAGAGCTAGCCGTGTGGTCCCCGGACGGCGTGGTGCTCATAGGAAGAGAAAAATTTGGCTTTTGCCTTTTGTGCGGGCCCCACGACATTGAGGATTTTTAGAGCACGGATTGCATGCTAGCCGGGGGGAGCTCCACGGCAGCAGATCAGGCGAGAGTATTTCGAGGTGTACGGCGACGACGACAGACGCAGGTAATCAATCTAATCTCCTATTTTCTAGGTAGATCAATTAGTTAGATAAATATCTATTATTTTATTAGTCTGCTGTTTTTTTATTAATCTCGTGGTTAATGTTTAAATCCACTAGAAAATTATTAGTACTCACATAATTTTTATCTAAGTATTTTAATCTGCTTATTAATTATCTCGTATTAGTTATTCAAATATTTTTGATTAATCTGCTCATATAAAAAGAAAAATTTATTAGACGCAGTAATAGTTTTTATTCTAGTTTTTTTACGTGAAATATTTTAGGTTTAATTCTGAATTAATTTTTATTAATCCACATTATATTCATTTGATTAGTAATTTATTTATAGACTGAGATATAATTATCTTGTGATTTATATAGGTGTTTTTATTTACTGCAGTAGTTTTATTCAGTTTATCTTTAATATCATTTCAATTAAGAAATCAGTTATTTTTAGGCTGAACTATTTTAATTTCAGTAATTCACCTTGCTAATATTACTGAAATATCAGTAATTTCAGTAAGTCACTACCATATGCCAAAAGCTCTGGTCGCTACTTTCGGTCCTACAGGTGGTATCAGAGCGAGGTTAGGTTTTTCTAATATCTTAACCGATTCTAAACCTAGGTAGTGACCATGACATCTTCTGGCAAAATCCCGTCCCTAGAGGCTTTTGGCTACACTTATTAGAAGACTCACATGCGAGCATACCTTATGAGCCAGAGCTCGGACATATGGGAGATTTGTGTTCATCCTAGTTTCACCATAACGACTATTGCTGCGGATACTACTGCAAATGTAATTACCCAGCATCAAAATAATAGTAAGGCAGTGAATATTTTATTTTCTGGTCTAGGTCCTAGTGAGTTTGAGCGTGTTAGTCATCTCACCACTGCTCGAGAGATCTGGGCTACCCTCCAGGCACACCATGAGGGGACAGCTCAGGTCAAGGCTAGGCTCTACCAGACCTACCGGCGTGAGTATGAAAATTTATCACAAAAGCCGGGTGAGACTGTTGAGGCTTTGTTTGGTCGTTTTCAATCGATCATTAACAAGCTTCGCGTTAACAAGTCCGAGCATGATCAGCTGGTCTCGGATTATGAGCAGGCGCTTAAGGTACTCCATACCTTAGACCCTAAGATCTGGGAGATCAAGGTCTCTTCTATTGTTGAGAGCGCGTCTTATGATACCTTGACCGTCGCAGAGCTTTTTAGTAAGCTCAAGGCCTCAGAGGTCAATATTCAGTTGAGATCAAATCTCACTGATTCTGGCTCAAAGACTCTGGCACTTGCGACACCATCGGCTGATCCTAATGCCATGAGTTGTACTGCCTTTTCCTTGATGTCTATTGTGGCGCCCCGATTTATCGAAATCGGAACATTATTGAATTTCCATAGAAAAACAATAATACAAGAGGTTCATCATGCGACAACGTACATACGGCAAACATTCATGGTACACAGACCATATTATTACATGAGAGTTAAATAAAAATAAACTGCATGACGAACGCCTTCTTCAGGATCTTTCTTCTTGACTGGGTCGCTACTCCAGACTGTCTTCATAGTAGGCATCCTCTGTGGGGTCCAACGGGTATGAGTACAAAAAGTACTCAACAAGCCACCGCAAATGCAATAATAATGCAAGGTTATAACAATGGAAGGATAACGGCTAAAAGTGCGGAAAAGTACATTTTCAGTTGTTGCATTTAGTGTAATCAAATTTTATCATGCGAAAATATAAACATGAACATCAATAACATCATCTAACTCGAGGAGTATGTTTTACCTCCTCGCACAACAGTCCTTACATGTCAAACCATCATGCACATACATATTCAAAGTAATCTAACTGTGGGATGTCACGCAACCCGCCCTTGACCGTGGGCTTGGCTTTTCGAAAAGATTTAAGACTCTGATCAGAGATGTACTACTGTACCCACAAGGCACGCACTCATCCCAAACGAGATGACCCATACCACGGGAACTCGTGCCAAAACCTCAGCATGAAATGCTCCAAGCGATAACCACCCGCTCTAGGTTTCGCCAGCGCGCCGGGCCGCATCCCGGCTAACGTCGCACCCCCTTTTGCGCCACGTCGGTACAAGCCACCCGCAGGTGCTGCTTGACCCATCTCCAAATGGTGGCCTCGGTTTGGAACACTCCATACCTTAGTTAGGACTTACCCATTAGACTTGTGGTTAGTACGAAAGTGTATTGCAACGGATCCCGCAGACCGGTCCTTATAGTCCCCTGGGTGCTACCAACCAATGCCCTAGCTTGCACCCGGAACCCACCATGCATTCACTCACAACCACAACTCCAACACCGACAGAATTCCAAAGATGAGAATAACGGGGATCATATAGTAGAACCAATCGCTACGACTCATTTTTAATCCTATAGCAATCGTGTCAATACATTGGACACTAGCTAATAACATTTATCATATGGTGACAAGGAGTTTAGGCTAGAGAGCATGGCTTGGGTTGCACATCAAGGTCGGGGGATCCTAAATAAATATATTGTAAGGGTATCATTTGACTAATGCATATATAACCTATGTGTTTTAGCGATAGTTTAATCAAACATGGGTTCAACATGCTCAAAAGATTGGTTTGGTGACTTGCCTAGTTCAGCGAAGGGCGAGGGAGGAACTTCCGGGAAATATTCCGGCTCCTCGACGGCGTCGTAGTCTTTCCAATATAAATAAAGGAAAATAAAATAAATACAACATCCAATCTAAACAATATAAAATCACACAACAAGCACATAGGTTTAAGTTGGTTTGATTTAAAGAAAAATCAAGTTGTTAAGGTTCTGAAATTCATTTTATAAATAATTTTTAAAGGAATTAAAATGAAGTGTTGTTCTTTGGAAAAAAAGAGTTTTAAAATGTGAGTAACCTCATTTTAAACATCCTAATCAATTTAAGATAAAAGGTTCATGGGCAATGTAGAGGTTTCTAGTATATGAACAGAAAGAAAATAACTAGGAATTTTAATGAAATTCAAATAATTGAAATTACATTTTTACCCTAAGGGCATTTGAATGCCTATTTAAATAATCATGAAAAAGTCTAAAGTAACATACTATTTTTAGTGAACTAAAGTGTAGAGAATAAAATTATAAAATTTCTGGAATTGAAATGGCAATTTTTAGAGTTCAAATGCGCTAGATTTGAATTTTACAAGTTTTAAACACTTTCTGGAATTTATTTTTAAATTTAATTCCCCTCGGGTCCATGGTGAGCGAGGCCCACGGTGAACCCGCGGACTGTGCGCGTGGTCCGGCCCAATCTGGACCATTGGATCTAGATCCAACGCGTGAGGGCGAGGCGGGGGCGTTAAGTGAAAATGGACGCGCGAGATTAAAAGGCCGAACCGGTATGCGATGGACGGCTGAGATTAAATGCGGGTTTCAAATATTAACGAACGCGTGAGATTAAAATGTACCCCTTCGCTCAGATCCGATGGCGCAGATTAAACCGCACATGGGATTTAACCGGTACCGTTAGATCCAGATCGCACGGCCAGGATCAAATCCGACACGGCATGGGTACTCGACCCATGCCGGTCGTCTTCTCCAGCGACGGCGAGCGGGCCAGAGGCCACGACGAGCGATGGCGGTCGTGTCTAAGGCCTAAAACGAAAAGAGGGCGACGCGGCGGTGGTGCGCTAAAACTCGAAGTGAGGATGTTTTGTGCATCCTTGCAGCGTGTGAGCGTTGGGGTCGAATGCGGGGCACCAGGGGGTTTAAATAAGGTCACCGGCAGGGGCAGAGGGGGCGCAATTGGGGGAGGCCGGAGTAAACACGGTTTTAATCACCGTCGATCTCGGGTTGCAGGCGGATTCGTTGAATCGGGACGCGATCCGGTTGGGTTTAATGGGGGAAACGGTCACCGGAGCGCTGTGGTTTGATTGCCAGGCTTAATTCGAGGGGAGGGGGTCGGGGGTAGGGGATCCGAGGCGAGTAATGGCGTCGGCCGACGAGGGGGGGGGGGGGTGCGATTTGGGGGCGGATCTCGCGGGGACAAAGGACCTGACAAGCGGGGGCCACCTACCAGCGAGCGCGAGAGGGGGCGGTCGGCGCCGACAGGTGGGGCCGTGGTGTCCGGCGCGCGCGCGAGGGTAGAGGGGCTCACTGACGGGTGGGGTCGGGCTGTCAGTCCGAGGCGGGCGAGAGTAACGGGCTGGGCCGGCAGGGAGAGAGAAAAAGGGAGGGGCGTGGCCCATTACTGTTTTAACGGTTTTCTGATTTAAAATATTTGCAGAAAATAGATTAAATCCTTTGGGGCACTTCCAGGGTGGATAAAAATTTGTAAAAATTCTCAAAAATATATCTTGGCCTTGGGAGTTTATACAAAAATTTTCAGCCCCTGGTTTGGTCATTAACTCTATGTTGTAGTTCAAAATGGGAGAGGAGGGTATTTAAGGTATTTCCCAAATTAATAAATTCAAGAAATTGAATTAAATAATATTTTATTACTTTGAAAATTTGGGGTGTTACAAACATATCCCCCTTACAAAGAATCTCGTCCTCGAGATTGGAACGTTACTCGAATAACTCGGGGTATTGGGCTTTCAGCTCGTCTTCTTTTTCCCATGTAGCGAACTACACGACTCCTGGTTACCCTTTCCCTGGTTTCCAAGATCTTGATGGGTTTCTCGATGTTGGTCAAGTCTTCTTGGACGTTGAGCTGTTGAAGATCGGCTTGCTCGGCGGGCACACGGTGGAACTTCTTCAACTGAGAGACATGGAACACATCATGAACCCCTGCCAAAGATGGAGGCAGTTCGAGTTGATATGCCACTTCTCCTTGGCATCGGAGGATCTGAAAAGGTCCGACATAGCGGGGTGCTAGCTTGCCTTTCATGTTGAACCTTTGAGTGCCACGGAGGGGAGTGACTCGGAGATAGAAATAATCGCCCTCCTCAAAGGTTAGGTCTCTTCGACGGTTATCGGCGTAGCTCTTCTGTCGGGATTGGGCTATCTTTAATCGGTCCCTTATGATCTTGACCTTCTCTTCAGCTTCTCTCAATATGTCTGTCCCAAAAAGTTGTGATTCTCCAGTTTGATCCCAGAGCAACGGCATTCTGCACTTACGTCCATAGAGTGCTTCGAACGGGGACATTTGCAGGCTGGCTTGATAGCTGTTGTTGTACGAGAACTCCGCATACGGCAAGTTCTTGTCCCACATTCTGCCAAAGTCTAGAGCGCAAGCTCTAAGCATATCGTCCAATATCTGGTTGACCCTTTCGGTTTGATCGTCGGTCTGTGGATGATTGGCGGTGCTAAAGTTCAGCCGAGTGCCGAGTTCCTCTTGAAGGTTCTTCCAAAACTTGGAGGTAAACTGACTCCCACGGTCAGATATGATCTTATTAGGAACTCCATGAAGGCATACGATCCGGGTCATATACAACTCAGCCAACTTGGCGACTGTGTAAGTTGTCTTGACCGGGATGAAGTGGGCTACCTTGGTGAGTCGATCAACGATTACCCAGATAGAATCGTGACCAGCTTGGGTTCTGGGCAGTCCCATGATGAAGTCCATTCCTATGTCTTCCCACTTCCATTCAGGGACTTTGAGAGGCTGCAATAGTCCAGCGGGCCTTTGATGCTCTGCCTTGACTCGCCGGCATGTGTCGCACTTGGTCACATACTCCGCTATTTCTCTCTTCATGCTGACCCACCAATATTTTTCCTTCAGGTCTTGATACATCTTGGTACTCCCGGGATGTATGGAGTATAGAGTATCGTGGGCTTCTTGAAGGATGAGGGTTTTCAACTCAGGCTTGTCGGGTACGCATATCCGGTTTCCGAACCATACGGTACCATGCTCGTCCTCGGAAAATCCAGGGGCTTTACCCTTCCACATGTTCTGCTGGATCTCCAAGATGTCTGGGTCTTCCTTCTGCTTTTCTCGGATCTGGTCTGTCAAGACAGGCCAAGACTCCAAGGCAGCGAGGTATGCTCGTGTGGTGATCCCTAAATTCAGCCTTTCCATCTCCTTGTAAAGTAAAGGAGCTTGGTCCTGAATCATGATGGCGTTGTAGTACCCTTTTCGACTAAGGGCGTCTGCCACCACGTTTGCCTTGCCTGGATGATAATGGATGCCCAAGTCGTAATCCTTGATCAGTTCGAACCATCTCCTTTGTCTGAGGTTTAGATCTGGCTGGGTGAATATATACTTGAGGCTCTTGTGGTCGGTGAAGACCTCACACCGATTCCCCACAAGGTAATGTCTCCATATCTTCAAGGCATGAACCACGACTGCTAACTCCAGGTCATGGGTCGGGTAGTTCAGCTCATGCGGTCTCAGTTGTCGGGAGGCGTAGGATATCACCTTCCCTTCTTGCATTAAGACGCATCCCAATCCTTGATGAGAGGCATCACAGTAGACGTGGAAGTCTTTCCGGATGTCTGGCAGAGTCAGAATAGGAGCTGACACGAGCTTCTTTTCGAGGGTCTGGAAGCTTTCTTCACAGTCTGGGGTCCATTCGAATTTCACTTCTTTTTGTAGAAGTCTGGTCATAGGCTTGGCGATCTTTGAAAAATTCTCGATGAACCGGCGGTAGTATCCGGACAATCCGAGAAAGCTCTGAATCTCGGTCACGGTCGTGGGTTGCAACCAGTTGGTTACTGCTTCTACGGTGGTCAGGTCCACTGCTATTCCTCTGGCAGATATGACATGGCCTAGGAATTTCACCTCAGACAACCAAAATTCGCACTTGCTGTATTTGGCGAACAATTGTTGTTCCCTTAGCTTTCCGAGGGTCAGACGGAGGTGACTTTCATGTTCTTACTTGGTCTTGGAGTAGACGAGTGTTGGGGGAAAATATCCCATCTTCGGGGTTATTGCCGTAACAGCACAAGAGCAGATAATGGATTCGAAGGTTTAGCGATGTCCATCTTCGAAGATATCCTGAGTCAAGCTCGAAGTACGAAGATAGGCATTGGTTCGGAGTACATTTTCGAACTAAGGCTTTTCGAGATCTTTATTGCCAGCTAAGATGGAAGATTTATCTTTTATATTATTAGATTAGTCTTTTACCATTTTAGCCCTATCAAGGGTACCGAATAGTTTCCACTATGTCGGTTGTAATAGAGGGGTAAATAGGTCTTTTCCTTAATATTTGGGCCTATAAATACCCCCCATTTCACCCTGTAATAGGGACCGAATACAAGTTATTCAATACACACATTCGAACTATTCTATGTTATTATCCTTTCGGAGGCTTAGAACAGTTCACTTCGCAAACAGTTTGTTTGTTAGTTTCTAATCTACAGAAACCTATTAGCGTAATCTTTTACGCCAACAGTTGGCGCCGTCCGTGGGGAACCTAGTCCAAAAAACTTCGTTCTCTACCAACTTCTTACATCATGCCTCCTAAGCGGAGCGCACTTCGTAACCCTGTTCGGAGGTCCTCTCGGATCTCCGGAGAGGCACCATCCGACACGGTTGAAGTCGGAGAGCCTTCGACATTCCCTCCACCTCAAACTCCAGAAGGAGTTTCCATCCCTCGAACATACGGAGATTCTCCGCCAAATCCTTCCATACTTCGACCACCTGGAATCCCTCTTCCACCTTCCATCCCACTTCGAACTTACCCTACTAGTTCTCAAGACCCGGAAGATCCTTCCGGAGGAGATGAAGATAATCTTGGAGATATGGCCACTCAAATGGCCAACCTTCAAGCTGAAGTAACAAGATGGCGGCAAGAAGCTGCGAACAGGCTTCGCTCTCAAGCCATCCCAGCTATCCCAGAAGTGCCCGAAGATGACGAACCAGGTTATCCCGAAGCCTCGGAGAATGCCTCCTTCGATAATGAATCTCCGCTGCATCCTGAGCTGCAGAAAGTTCGCTTTGATCCGAAGTTTAAGACTTCGAAGCTCTGTAAGTATGCTGGAGATGAAGATCCCGGAGAGTTTGTCCGTTCTTATGCCCTAGCAATTGAAGCTAGCGGAGGAGTTCGAGACACCATGGCAAAGTGCTTCCCCTTAGCTCTTCAAGGAGTGGCATTAAGGTGGTTCTGGTCTTTGAAGCCAGGATCAATTAATTCATGGGGGCAGCTGAAGAAGAAGTTTGTAAGCAATTTTCAAGGCACCTTCGTGCCTCCAATGTCAACGGGAAGCCTTTTCCAGGTGAAGCAGCTCCCTGGAGAGACATTGAGGCAATATTTCAAGCGCTTCGCTCATACGAAGTCGCAGATCCGGGGGTTGTCTGCATCTTCGGTAGTTGATGCAGCTCGG
This sequence comes from Zizania palustris, assembly GCA_019279435.1. Lineage (NCBI taxonomy): Eukaryota > Viridiplantae > Streptophyta > Magnoliopsida > Poales > Poaceae > Zizania > Zizania palustris. Next base: position 50,101,515 of record JAAALK010000290.1, on the reverse strand, counting down.
GAAGGCGTCACTCATCAAGGCCTCCTGGATAAGCTTCATCGGAAAAGCATCTCCTCGGTCTCTCAGCTGATGTCATACTTCGAGGATTATGTGAGGTCGGAAGAGGGTTGGCTTCGAAGAACTGCAGCTACTTCGTCCATATTGCAAGAAGTTAAAGTAGAAGTAAAAACTTCGGCACAACCGCAAGAACCAGTCTTCGAAGTTCAACATGATCGGAGAAGGGGGCAAAAGCACCCTCGTTCTGAAGTCCTGAATATTGCACCCCCATAGAAGTTTACACAGAGAGCTCCACAGTCTTCGGGGAACAAGGCCAGCGGCTGGAGGCCGCCAGGGAAAACGGCTGGCAAAGGCCAGACCCTTTTCTGCTGCATCCATGGTGAAAATCGAAGTCATGCAACTGATACTTGCAAGGCTATACTTACTCTAAGAGGAGAGTATCTAGAAAGAACTTTGGGTCGAGGTACTACCGACCGAGTTCCAGCTGCAGCGCGCCCAGAGCCGGTTCAGGCTGTGGCGCGGATAGAAAACTTTGATGCCGCAAGACACCCTCCAGTGGCCAATGTTATGCCACCTCCGAAGCAAGAGGAAGGGCAAGACCGAGGGAAAAGAGTAGTCCTCCCCATCTCCGGAGGAGGTACCCTCGGAAGCATGTCAAAAAGACAGCGAAGGGACTACGTCCGAGAAGTAGGCCATATTGGGACTTCGTCGTCTGCAGCTGCAGTGCCGGAGTGGTCTCATGTACCGATATCCTTTTCTGCGGAGGATGCAGCTGGCATTAAGTTCCCGCATGCAGACCCACTTGTTATCACTGCTGATATTGCGGGCACTGAAGTTCGAAGGGTATTGATTGACGGAGGTAGTTCGGCAGACATCATTTTTGTTCAAGCCTTCGATCAATTATGCATCTCCAGAAAGCATCTCCTTCCAGCGGCTCGTCCTTTGCAAGGCTTCGCAGGACCTCCGCTAGATGCACTTGGCCAAATAGGCCTGGAAGTTACCTTCGGAGAAGGTTTGTTGGCCCGAACTGAGGAAGTAATCTTCGATGTTGTAGATGCCCCGTATGCTTACAACGTCATCTTCGGAAGAGGCATGCTAAACAAGTTCGGAGCTGTGGCGCATCACAATTATTTGTGCATGAAGATGCCCACACAAGCAGGAGTCCTTACTGTCTTCGGAGATCAAGCTATCGCTCGGAGAGCGGAATATGGTCATGGTCCCCCTCTTGATCCAAGACAAGTAAACAATGTGCAAGATAATCAAGAAATTTTTTCAGCCCCTTCCGAAGCTTCAAAGAAATCCTTTCCGAGACCAAGTCCTGAAGGAGAGATTGCAGCGAAGGTCATTGTTAAAGATGGTAAAGAATATACATTTCAATTTGGTAAAGATTTACCTCCAGAAGTTGCAACTTCCTTGGAAAAGGTGGTGGAAGAAAATTTAGATGTCTTCGCTTGGTCTGACGAAGATATCACCGGAGTCGATCGGGATATCATTGAGCATAGTTTACTTGTAAACCCGAAGGCCCGTCCTGTTCGGCAAGGACTCCGGAAAATGTCTGCGGAAAGAGCTGCTCTAGCAAAAGACGAAGTTGAGAAATTGTTGAAGGCTGGGATTATCAGAGAAGTGGCTCACACAGAATGGTTAGCCAACCTAGTTTTCGTCAGAAAGAAGTCTTCCGGAATGTGGCGCATGTGCATCGATTTCACATCCTTGAATAAAGCATGCCCTCGTGACCCCTACCCCATGCCCCGAATTGATCAATTGGTCGACTCCACCGCAGGTTCGGAGTTATTAAGCTTCCTTGACGCGTATTCTGGTTATCATCAAATATGGTTGAAGCGCGAAGATGAGATCAAGACAAGCTTTGTAACTCCTTCGGGAGTCTTTTGTTATGTAAGAATGCCCTTTGGCTTAAGAAATGCCGGGGCTACTTTTTCGAGGTTAGTTGCTAAGACTCTAGGTCATCAATTAGGTCGCAATGTGGAGGCCTATATGGATGATATTGTAATAAAGAGTGCTTTAAAGCACCAACATAGCCTAGACTTAGCAGAAACATTCAATAGCCTTCGGGCATGTGGGATCCGTCTTAACCCCGAAAAATGTATCTTCGGAGCTAAGGCTGGAAAGTTGTTAGGGTATTTAGTTTCAAGCAGGGGGATTGAAGCTAACCCTACTCATATAACTGCGCTACAAAAGATGGCTCCTCCGGAGAATTTAAAGCAAGTGCAAAAGCTGATTGGGCGTCTGGCTGCACTTAGTAGGTTTTTATCATGGTCTGCGGAGAGAAGCTTGCCTATATTTAAAGCATTGAAAGGGTCCGAAGATTTTGCATGGACACCGGAGTGTCAGAAAAGCTTCAAAGATATTAAAGAGTATCTCAGTAATCTTGCTACACTCACGGTGCCTACTGCGGACGAAACCCTACTCCTTTACCTTGCAGCTACAGGTTCTGCTGTCAGTGCAGTCCTTGTCAGAGAAGTGGATTTCAATGGGAAGTTTGTCCAAAATCCTGTTTATTTTGTATCCGAAGCATTATCAGGAGCGAAGACAAGATACTCTGAACTCGAGAAGTTCGTTTATGCTCTGATAATTGCTTCGAGGAAATTAAGACATTATTTTTTGGCACACAATGTGATTGTACCAACTTCGTATCCTTTGGGAGATATGCTTCGAAGCAAGGATTCCACTGGAAGAATTGGGAAGTGGGCAGTTGAGCTAGCACCCTTCGGCATATCTTTTCTGGCAAGGACAGCAATCAAATCACAAGTCCTAGCAGATTTTGTAGCAGAATGGACTCCACCTGCGAATTTGGTTCCGGAGAAGTCAAGTGACGGAGTTTAGACTGTTTATTCCGATGGGGCTTTCCAAGCATCCGGAGCAGGCATTGGAGCAGTATTAATTTCGCCTTCAGGGCAAAGAGCAATGTACTCTGCAAGACTCAACTTTAAGTCTACCAATAATATAGCGGAGTATGAAGGGATTTTATTGGGACTCCGAAAAGCACGTGCTCTAGGGGCTACAAGAATTATTATAAAGACAGATTCTCAGATAGTAGCAGGGCACATAGATAAAAGTTTCCAGGTTCGGCATCCACAGCTTGCAAAGTACTTAGAAGAAATCCGTAAAATCAAAGCACACTTCAAGGGTATTTCCATTCGGAGTATACCAAGAGCAGAAAATGTGCAAGCGGACATCTTAGCAAAAGCTGCAGCCGGAGCTGTGGATGTGCCAGAAGAAGCTTTCTATGAGGAGCTCAGTACACCTTCGGTGCCACAAATTCCCTCTGCAGAGATTCTTTGTATTCCTAGTGCAGATTGGAAAAATTCGATCATGGAACTTTTACAGGGAGGAACAAATTTGCCCGAAGAGCCACAGCTGTCAAGATTGAAGCTTAGAGCTAGAAATTATCAAATAATCAACGGTATTTTATACAAGGCCGGAGTATGTTCCCCTCTACTCCGATGTATATCTCAAGCTGAAGGTCAAGAAATTCTTCGAGAAATTCATGAAGGCCTTTGCGGTAGCCATTTAGCCCCTCGAGCTTTGGCAGGAAAAACACTTCGCCAGGGGCTTTATTGGCCTACAATAACAGCTGATGCGGAGAGCTTAGTCCGCACTTGTCAAGGATGTCAGTGGATGGGTCGACGAAGTCATCGCCCACCAACAGCTCTTCAAGTCATTGCTCCGGTATGGCCTATGGCCAGATGGGGTATGGATTTAATTGGTCCCTTTCCAGTAGCCAAGGGAAATCTGAAGTTCGTAGTGGTAGCTATTGAATATTTTTCTAAGTGGGTGGAAGTAGAGCCCTTAACAGCTATCACTTCGAACAATGTACAGAAATTCTTCTGGAAGAATATCATTTGCCGGTTAGGAGTGCCTAGACAACTCACAGTTGATAATGGAACACAGTTCGATGCAGAACCTTTCAGGAAGTTTTGCGAAGATCTAGGCATTCAGTTATGTTTTGCTACAGTGAGGCATCCTCAGTCTAATGGAGCCGTAGAAAGAGCCAATGGAAATATTTTGTCAGGGCTAAATCGAAGGATAGTAGGATTAGCAAAGGGACTGTGGACCGAAGAGCTTCCGAAGATTTTGTGGTCCATTCGGACTACGCAAACAAGGTCCACAGGTTTTACTCCATTCAGACTACTATTCGGAGATGAAGCTATGACTCCAACGGAGCTCAAAGGAGGATCGTTTCGCAGCACCGAACCGGAGATTGAAGAAGAAAAACAAGCTTCGCTAGATTTATCAGAAGAAACAAGACTTCGAGCTGTGGCAAATTTATCAAAGTATCATCAGCAGACGAAGGCTTGGTTTGACCCGAAGGTTAAGCTCAATGAACTAAGACCGGGTCCTCTTGTTCTACGAAGCATTATAGCGCCAGGGAAGTTAGGAAATAAATGGGAAGGTCCATATCTAATTGTTCGTTCAGGACGCCCTAGCTCTTTTAAGTTAGCTAATTTAGAAGGTGAAGAGTTAGCACATACTTGGCATGCGGAGCACCTAAAGCGATACTTCGCATAAGGGCTCCTTGTAATTCACTTGTAATCATCTTCTAAATTAATAAAGCATATGGTCCAGATAATGCCTTCCCCTCATAGACTTCCAGCTTCCGAGTGGACGCACTGGAACTGCGGGGTTGACCGAGAGGGAAGTGTCATGAAGCTGAATCGTATTTTCGGACTTCGAACCATTGGTTCGAAGCTTCCGACGTGGGGGCTGACATAATCCGGAGTCCAAGCCACCGGCTTGTAGGCATCCGTAAAAGAGCCCAAAACCACATCATGCAGAGTCCAAGCCATTGGCTGGTAGACTTCCGTAAAAAGAGCCGAAGGTGGCCAAAACTTGCGGAGTCCAAGCCATTGGCTGGTAGACTTCCGCAAAAAGAGCCGAAGGTGGCCAAAACATGCGAAGTCCAAGCCATTGGTTGGTAGACTTCCGTAAAAAGAGCCGAAGGTGGCCAAAACATGCGAAGTCCAAGCCATTGGCTGGTAGACTTCCGCAAAAAGAGCCGAAGGTGGCCAAAATATACGGAGTCCAAGCCATTGGCTGGTAGACATCCGTAAAAAGAGTCTAAAGAGACCATTGCAAACTCCGAACCATTGGTTCGACAAAGATCGCAAAAATGAGCCGATGCTGGCTAAAGCAAAACGGAATTTGAGCCATGAGCTTCGAATGTCTGTTAACATAGTCCAAAGTGACAAATTATCTAAGATACTAAGATATCTTGAAAGTTATCTCAAGTGATTTCTTTCAAAAAACAAGGGTACTAAGTTGCCATTCTTCAGACTATAAATAGTCGAAGACATTTTATAAGATTTTAAAAGATCTTTAAATTGCAGAGGGGCTCCGAACCCCCAAAAAATTGTACTCCGAAGTTTTTCTTTGCGCATAACCATCTTTGAATACAGTTCGAAGTTGCTTATACCCAAAGAGGGGCTAGTAAATATGGAGACAATTTTAAATCGATATTCATTATTCGAACGAATATGTTTACAGATTACATCATGAAAAATTGGTATCTATACCAAGAAGGAATCGAAGACCTCTTCGGTCTCTAGAGCTAGGGTTGGAACGACTAGTTCCAGCGCCAGGAGTTCTAACAACTTTGCGTTTAACTCTCTTGCCCCCCTTCGAAGCTCTAAAGTCCTTCTGTTCTTGTTGAAGGTCGGCCCAAGTTCGAAGCCGTTCGGGCTCCTTTCCCAGCTTCCAAGTTCTTCAGGTTTTTTACTTCGAACTTCATCTTCGTCTTCAGACCATATAACGTCTTCAGAAGACGAAGTGTTCAAGTTAACCTCTTTTTCTTCCTCTTTAATATAAGACAGTATATCTTTGATTACTTCGGGCGCAATTGCACCGGAGCTATCTCGAGGAACTAAAAATCGAGGACGTTTATAAGCTTTTAGAAGATCGAAGGTGGTCCATAATGAGCGAAGTTCGTCGTTAAGGTCTAACACTTCGATATCTTCCGTATGAGGTAAAGCCTAAAAATATGATAAACAAATTTTCATTGATAAATGTTCATAAGCATAAAGCTTTACATAGCCAAAAATCCTAAGGTATTTCTAAACCTGCGGGTTCGGAGGAGGCTGACTGCTTGAAGCTTGGGTCCGAACTTGCTTCTGGCATTGGCCTTCGTCGATCCAAGCCTTGATCGTTGAACAACCTTCGGCTCTCCATGAAGTTTGGAAGGCTCGCCAGGCAGCAGCCACACCTTCGGAAGGAGTCAGAAGTCGCTCGTCGTCGAAGGTAATTGGACACCTCCTGCGTCCGGAGTTATCGATCGGCCCAAATCTTCGTAGTAGCGAAGTAGGCCGACAGCAGCCACTTGTCCGGAGAGTTCTCCGTATCGAATGCCCGCTGTCTTCATCTGCTTCGCCACTCCTTGGATCCTTTTCAACCGGCGCAGAAGAGTGATGTTATCATCAGAAGTACCGAAGTACTCCAGGACACCTAACAGCTGATTCATAACTTCCACAGCCACCTTCTCAGATTTCAGCTTATCTTCGTTCAGTGCATCCTTCATCGAAGTTACTTCTCCAAGAACCCCAGAAAGTCTAGCCGTTTCAGTGGTCAAAATATTCTTTTGATTCAACAGCTGGCTAGCTTCCTCTTGGAGTCTGACAAGTTCGGTCCCCGCAGTAGCGTGCTCCGCCCACAATTTTTCAATTTCTGCTCGAAGCACAATTCTTTCTGCTTCGAGCTCTTTATTCGCAGTCTCTAAACCTTGTCTGGCCCTGCGCTCTGTTGACACTATATTATCCATTTCAACCACTCGGCTTTCGGAAATGCTAAGATTCCGCTGAAGGACGTTGTTTTCCTCCCGAAGACGAGCGATTTCTTCATCATTAGATATATTCGCAGCTCGGGCCAAGACAGGTTGCTGCAAAAAGAAAAAACCAAGGTAAATATTTATTCGTAGACGAATTCTATGTTATTTTGTAGATGCTTCGTACCTGGTAAGCTGCACGTTCTATAGCAGCGTTGAGCTCTGACCTGTCCGCTTTACTTAGAATGGCCACTAAGTTGGTCTCCCCTATGTCGCGGCTAGCTCGATCCAAAGGTTCGAGCAAAGTCCGAACACCAGTTGTTTGCCCTAATAAAGGAGCTAGCAGGGGGAGCATACTTATCGCCTGTTGGTCATCTTCGTCCAGCGAAGGGCCGGAGCATGGGCTTGTGGTCTTCGGAGCGTCTGGAGACTGGCCCTCCCCGGAAGATTGGCTCTCGTCTGCTGAATCAGACGGAGTTGATCCGGAACTCGCAGCAGGGAGGGGTTCTATATTCCTTTTGCCTCTTCCAGGTCCCATTTGAGTAGCTCTCTGGGTTGGCTCCGAAGTCGTCGAAGGTCCAGGAATTATTTCTTCCTATCGGACTTCTTCCACAGGAGTGGACTCTGTAAAAAAAATAATAAAAAGTATTATACATTGTATAAATATGCAAAATAAACATGAAAGAGTTATTCGAAGTCTACCTTCGACATTTTGCAGAGGGGTAATCATCGGACTGTTCGGCGGATCGAAGGCGAGATCTTCATCCGAATCAGCCGTTAAGTCTTCGACTGCAGGAGCATCGTCCTGAGTAGTCCTTGTTGCCTCTTCAGGAATTGAAGCCATAGTAACTTCGACCCCACTCTCATTCACAGGAACTTCGTCCTGAGATATATCTTCCTGAACTACCGAAGTCCTTGGTTGCTCAAGATTATCTCGGGACTCCGGCACGTTCGCAGGTACTTCGGCTTGTGCAGTCCTTTGAGTTTCATCTTCGTCTATTAGACGCACAAGCAACCTCCCTTCGTCCTCTTGGGAGTCAGAGACTGAAGCCCTTGAGCTCGAAGGTGCAGGATTCGAAGGTGCAAGATTTTTTGGCTTCCGAGCCACCTTCTTCACCGGAGTCTTGGCAGAGCTCGAAGTCCCAGCCTCGGCTTTCCTCTTTCTGGGTCCTTTCTCTGAAGGCACCCAATCCATCAAAGGGGGCGGAACGATTTCCAACATTCCCCACACTCTGTTAAATCTCTCCCAACTCCCGACCAGCTTGATTCTCCATTCTTTTTCGGTCAGAGTTGGAGCGCTCAAAATCTTCTCCGAAGCCCTTAAGATTTGCTCCGAAGTAATAGGGGCTGAAGAAGCTAAAAAATGAATCAAGTTAGTTTTTTTTCTTCGAATGAATATGCATAATACATGTTGTCTTCGGAGTTACCTGCAGGGCTCGAAGTCGAAGTGATCTTTCAGAGACCGCCTTCCGAATCCTCTTCGAAGATGATAGGCCAGTTGGCCATAAGCGGAGATATTTGTAACCCAAGGAATTCTTCGGCTAAGTCTCGCATGCTCAACCTCCGGCTAATTTTCTAGAGTAGGCTAAGGCGAGCTTCGAGCTGACCTTGGTCCGGTTGCACTAGGGCTTCTTTCCGGAATTGGATTTCTTTCAGAGGTCCGACCAGAGGATTGCTCGCCCCAACTTCAGCATAAAACCACCTCATGACCCAGTCAGTATACCATCTAGCATTGATGGCCTTAGTAGGAAATTGAAGGGCATATTCATCCCGAAGCCTAAAGTTGATACTTCCGAAGGCTACTACTATTTTTTCACCTCCGGGCCTACGAAGGTTTTTGGCTAGCATGAAGCTCTGTGTAGCGCGGCGAAGATCTCTGCCCTCCCCTCACAGCCTTCGGCTCTCAACGCCCATTCGAAGATAGCCAAACGAGCTACTGCGTTCGGAGACAGTTGAGGAAGGGTGACGTGAAATAAATCAAGTACCTCCGCCAAGAAGTCCACTGCTGGAAGGCCTAAGCCGGCTTCGAAGAAGGCTTCGAAGACGACCACTTCTCCGGGCCTTGGCGACGGGATGAGTTCTTTTCCAGGCTTGCGGATCATAACTCCGGTGCTAATCCTCCCTTCTACTGCGATTGCCAATGATTCCCTCTTGCAGGTAGAAGATCCCAGTTGAAAGGATTGGTCCAAGTACTTCGTTGATGGCGAGCAGAGACATTGATCATCAACATTTTGGGGATTTCTCCCTCCTGCCGCCATGGATGTCGTTGCGGGTGTCGGAGGCGCCGTCGCCAACACCGCAGCCACTGCTGCTGCTGCCGCCTGCTGCCGAGCCAAGGCCGAAGGGGCTCCAGAATTCTTGGTTTTCGCCATTGAAGTTACTGGTTCACTTTGGAGGAGAAATGGAGGCTAAGGCTCAGAGGACTCAAAGGGCTCAGAAGGTGTTTGTTTGCAAGAGAGCGGTGGAAAGGTAATCGGGTAAGTTCTAGGCTCTCTATTTATAGCCTAGACTTTACATTTTTACCGTTAGTCCATGCCGTTTCGCATTCTTGCCCGTTACTTTTCTCCGAAATTAACGCATTCTACAGTTTCCGTTAGAAGAAGAAAGCTAACGGCTATTTCTTCTAAGTCTAAAAGACTTTCGAACTTCCTGAGTCAGTTCTAAGATAGTTCGAAAGTAATTGTCTTAAGACTAATTCGGAGTTTTATATCTTCGTACATTTTGGAGATAAATTAAAATCTAATAACCCCTATGCCTGGTTATTTTTTCCTTCCGTATACTGCTCTCCTAACATTACAGGTTAAACGGAGAAGCGTATTTGAGGGGCTACTGTTGGGGGAAAATATCCCATCTTCGGGGTTATTGCCGTAACAGCACAAGAGCAGATAATGGATTCGAAGGTTTAGGGATGTCCATCTTCGAAGATATCCTGAGTCAAGCTCAAAGTACGAAGATAGGCATTGGTTCGGAGTACATTTTCGAACTAAGGCTTTTCTAGATCTTTATTGCCAGCTAAGATGGAAGATTTATCTTTTATATTATTAGATTAGTCTTTTACCATTTTAGCCCTATCAAGGGTACCGAATAGTTTCCACTATGTCGGTTGTAATAGAGGGGTAAATAGGTCTTTTCCTTAATATTTGGGCCTATAAATACCGCCAATTTCACCCTGTAATAGGGACCGAATACAAGTTATTCAATACACACATTCGAACTATTCTAAGTTATTATCCTTTCGGAGGCTTAGAACAGTTCACTTCGCAAACAGTTCGTTTGTTAGTTTCTAATCTACAGAAACCTGTTAGCGTAATCTTTTACGCCAACAACGAGGATATCGTCGATGAACACCACGATGAACTTATCCATGAACTCCATGAAAACATTATTCATCATGTTCATGAAAAAGGCCGGGGCATTCGTGAGTCCGAACGACATCACTGTATACTCGTAGAGTCCATAGCGGGAGGTGAAGGCAATCTTGGGTATGTCCTCTTCTCTAATCCTCAATTGGTGATAACCTGACCTGAAGTCAATCTTGGAAAACATCGAGGATCCCTTTAGTTGATCGAACAGGTCGTCGATCCGAGGCAATGGGTACTTGTTCTTGATGGTTACGTCGTTCAAGGCTCTATAGTCCACACACATCCTCTTGGTCTTGTCCTTCTTCAAGGCGAAGATGACCGGTGCACCCCAGGGTGAGGTACTGGGTCGGATGTACCATTTCTGCTCCAGGTCTTCTATGTTGCTCTTGACCTCGGCTAGTTCATTGGCGGCCATCTGGTATGGGCGCTTGGAGATTGGAGTGGTCCTAGGGATAAGTTTGATTCTGAATTCGATGTCCCGTTTGGGAGGCATTCCTGGTAGGTCCTCTGGGAAGACGTCCATCAACTCTTTAACTATGGGCACTTCTTCAAGGGCTAGCGAATGAAGGGACACTTCGAGTGGTTTGCGGCCGGTCATCCGAAAGGTGACGGCTTCGCCTTCGGGGTTGGTCACTGTGACGGATTTGTTGGCACAATTGATCACTCCCTTATGCTTCATCAACCAATCCATCCCTAGGATGAGGTCGAGTTCGGTGCACTTAATGAGGATTGGCTCTGCTCGGAATGATACTCCTTGTATCTCTATCTTAACCTTAGGGCTGTATAAGTGGGCTAAGGTTTTATTGCCTGGGGTGGCAATCATCATGGGGACGGATAGAGGGAGTACGTCCAATTCGTTGATTTTCACAAAATCTTCCAAGATGAAGGAGTGTGTTGCTCAAGAGTCAAATAAAATCGTAGCTGGTACGGAATTCATGGTAAATGTACCGAGCACAACTTCGGGAGCCTCCTGAGCTTCCTCCGCATTGATGTGGTTGACGAGGGAACGAACCGCCTGGTTGGGTGCCGCGCCTTGGGGCTACTTGGGGTGGGGACACTGGTGCGAATAGTGCCCTTCCTTCCGGCAGTTGAAGCAGACGACCAGCCTCCCTTGGCGATCCTTCAAGATCGGGGCCTTGGCGGATGGTGTCGGTTGTGTGGCCGGAGCTGGTGGAGTGGGGCGAGGATGCCCAGCGTTGGATCCGCCGGCGGCATGAGGTGGCCTGTAGGCGGGCCGAGGATGGTAGGCGGGCGCTGGTGGTGGAGGGATGAAGCGGGGCCTCTGAGAGTTCGCCTGTTGATGCTTGAAGGCGATCATCTTCCTCTTCTTGAGGTACAGCTTGTTCTGCTCAGTCTCTTGGATGAGCGCTTTATTGACTAGCCGTTGGAAGTCGGCGTAGTCGGTGGCGACGAGCTGGATGGACAGCTCATCCTTAAGTCCCCGGAGGAACTTAGCCTGGCGGAGGGCGTCGGTTCGCACCTCTTCTGGTGCGTAGCGGGCGTGGCGGTTGAACTCATGGAGGTACTCCATGACAGTCCGACTGCCCTGTTGTAGGTCGCGGAACTCCTGCTGCTTCACCGCGATGACACCGATGGGGACGTGGGTGGCGCGAAAGGCGATGGTGAACTCCGCCCATGTCACCACATGGTCCTTAGGCTGGGACTCACGGTAGTTGTCCCACCATTCAGCGGCGGGACCATGGAGCTGGTGAGTGGCGAAGGCCACTCGCTCCCGGTCGGTGCAGGGGAGGAGATCAAGCTTCTTCCCAATGGTGCGGAGCCAATCTCCGGCCTCCATGGGGTTGGTGGTGCTTGAGAAGATAGGGGGACGCACACGCAGGAACTCCGAAAGTTGGGGAGCGGGTGCGGGTGCGGGTGCTGGTGCGTGAGGGGCGGTTTCCCCATTTTGCAGATGGTCCAACTGAGCTTGTTGGTGCTGCATCTGAGTGAGGAGGGTGGTGATTAGCTGGTTCTAATTCGCCATCATTTCCACCAAAGTAGGGTGGTTGGCGGATGGCGACCCAGACTAACGTGGGCCCGTTGCACCCCAGTTGGGTACAACACCCTCGGGCGCGTCATGACTTCCTCCTTCTCCGTGGTTGGAGCCGGCATTCTGGTGGTCGGCCATCTTCTGAATACCAAGTTATAAGGTAAAAAGATGATGACAAAACAATTAAAGAAGATAAGTTCATAAATTTCATGCATATAAATCAGTGGTACAAATTGTTCATTACAACCAAGCTTTTATTCTACCCACAACACACTCGTTGTGGATAGCACCACATACAAAATTTTGCTTTTATTAAAATAGCGACCTCTAACTCCTACTCGCCACCGGAGGCGGTCTCCGTGCTCTCGGAACCACGGGTACGCGGCTCCTGAGGGATGGTGGGCTCGAGAAAGTTCTCGATAATGGAGTCAGAGACGAGGCCGGGGCGTGGTGCAAGTGTGCTGGCGGTGGACGGTCCGACGGTGGAGGGGTGTGGTGGGATCCGCTTGGGGCGAGGGACGGGCTCACGGATGGGATTCCTCTTCTTGGGGAGGAGGGGAACCATCTCTGCGATGTCCTTCTTCAGCTGCATGATCTTGCGCTGCAGCTCGCTGTTCTGTTGGATCAAGTTCTTCGTCTCCTCATGAAGAAACTCAACCGCCTCATGGTGCTCGTCGGCGTTGAGCATCGCCTCAGTATGGAGGTCGTCCATAGCCTGAAGGAGACGTGACTGCCGGGCCATGATCGGATCACGCACGGAGTGAACTCCGAGGTAGATGCTACGGTAGGCGCCAGGAGTGCGCTTCGGCACAAGCCGGAAGTATGAGTTCTGAAGATGATCGTCATAGATCATCCTCAGCTCCATAAGAGCCTGGAGGGCGACTCGTTGGCACGCGACGTCGAAAGTCGAGCCTCCAAGCACGGTGGTGTAGGACGGCAGATGCTCTCCAGAGCCATGGACGGTGAGGGAGATGTCGCAAGGTCCGGCGAACTCCTCCAAGTACACTCCTTGAAATTCGGACTCGAAGAGGAACCCGAGGAATGTGATCATCATGTGGAGCTCCCTGACGAAGCCCTCAAAGTGGCGGTAGTAGCTGTGGACTTGGTAGACAGGCATCTACAAAACAACAAGTTGAAGAAAATTGAGGGGAGGAACAAAGTTTATAAAGTAGTTTTTCAAGAAATAATTTTCTGCAGCTAAATGCTAGGCGGGTCTGTTTGGCTTCCTACAGTCAAGTCAGCTCTCATACCATCTTGTGGTGCCCCGATTTATCGAAATCGGAACATTATTGAATTTCCATAGAAAAACAATAATACAAGAGGTTCATCATGCGACAACGTACATACGACAAACATTCATGTTACGCAGACCATATTATTACATGAGAGTTAAATAAAAATAAACTGCATGACGAACGCCTTCTTCAGGATCTTTCTTCTTGACTGGGTCGCTACTCCAGACCGTCTTCATAGTAGGCATCCTCTGTGGGGTCCAACGGGTATGAGTACAAAAAGTACTCAACAAGCCACCGCAAATGCAATAATAATGCAAGGTAATAACAATGGAAGGATAATGGCTAAAAGTGCGGAAAAGTACATTTTCAGTTGTTGCATTTAGTGTAATCAAATTTTATCATGCGGAAATATAAACATGAACATCAATAACATCATCTAACTCGAGGAGTATGTTTTACCTCGTCGCACAACAGTCCTTACATGTCAAACCATCATGCACATACATATTCAAAGTAATCTAACTGTGGGATGTCACGCAACCTGCCCTTGACCGTGGGCTTGGCTTTTCGAAAAGATTTAAGACTCTGATCAGAGATGTACTACTGTACCCACAAGGCACGCACTCATCCCATACGAGATGACCCATACCACGGGAACTCGTGCCAAAACCACAGCATGAAATGCTCCAAGCGATAACCACCCGCTCTAGGTTTCGCCGGCGCGCCGGGCCGCATCCCAGCTAACGTCGCACCCCCTTTTGCGCCACGTCGGTACAAGCCACCCGCAGGTGCTGCTTGACCCATCTCCAAATGGTGGCCTCGGTTTGGAACACTCCATACCTTAGTTAGGACTTACCCATTAGACTTGTGGTTAGTACAGAAGTGTATTACAACGGATCCCGCAGACCGGTCCTTATAGTGCCCCGGGTGCTACCGACCAATGCCCTAGCTTGCACCCAGAACCCACCATGCATTCACTCACAACCACAACTCCAACACCGATAGAATTCCAAAGATGAGAATAACGGGGATCATATAGTAGAACCAATCGCTACGACTCATTTTTAATCCTATAGCAATCGTGTCAATACATTGGACACTAGCTAATAACATTTATCATATGGTGACAAGGAGTTTAGGCTAGAGAGCATGGCTTGGGTTGCACATCAAGGTCGGGGGATCCTAAATAAATATATTGTAAGGGTATCATTTGACTAATGCATATATAACCTATGTGTTTTAGCGATAGTTTAATCATACATGGTTTCAACATGCTCAAAAGATTGGTTTGGTGACTTGCCTTGTTCAGCGAAGGGCGAGGGAGGAACTTCCGGGAAATATTCCGGCTCCTCGATGGCGTCGTAGTCTTTCCAATATAAATAAAGGAAAATAAAATAAATACAACATCCAATCTAAACAATATAAAATCACACAACAAGCACATAGGTTTAAGTTGGTTTGATTTAAAGAAAAATCAAGTTGTTAAGGTTCTGAAATTCATTTTATAAATAATTTTTAAAAGGAATTAAAATGAAGTGTTGTTCTTTGGAAAAAAAGAGTTTTAAAATGTGAGTAACCTCATTTTAAACATCCTAATCAATTTAAGATAAAAGGTTCATGGGCAATGTAGAGGTTTCCAGTATATGAACAGAAAGAAAATAACTAGGAATTTTAATGAAATTCAAATAATTGAAATTACATTTTTACCCTAAGGGCATTTGAATGCCTATTTAAATAATCTTGAAAAAGTCTAAAGTAACATACTGTTTTTAGTGAACTAAAGTGTAGAGAATAAAATTATAAAATTTCTGGAATTGAAATGGCAATTTTTAGAGTTCAAATGCGCTAGATTTGAATTTTACAAGTTTTAAACACTTTCTGGAATTTATTTTTAAATTTAATTCCCCTCGGGTCCACGGTGAGCTAGGCCCACGGTGAACCCGCGCACTTTGCGCGTGGTCCGGCCCAATCTGGACCGTTGGATCTAGATCCAACGCGTGAGGGCGAGGCGGGGGCGTTAAGTGAAAATGGACGCGCGAGATTAAAAGGCCGAACCGGTATGCGATGGACGGCTGAGATTAAACGCGGGTTTTAAATATTAACGAACGCGCGAGATTAAAACGTACCCCTTCGCTCAGATCTTACGACGCAGATTAAACCACACATGGGATTTAACTGGTACCGTTAGATCCAGATCGCACGGCCAGGATCAAATCCGACACGGCACGGGTACTCGACCCGTGCCGGTCATCTTCTCCGGTGACGGCGAGTGGGCCAGAGGCCACGGCGAGCGATGGCGGTCGTGTCTAAGGCCTAAAACGGAAAGAGGGCGACTAGGGGGTCATGAGGGTACCCTTGCGGTGACGAATGGTCGACGGAGCAAGGCCGGTGGCGAGCGGAGGCGATGGAGGCGTTCGGGTCCTTGGCGGCGACAGCGATCCGGCGGGGTTCGTCGATGACAGAGTGGTGGCCAGGGTCGGCGAGGTCCTTGCGGTCGCAGCGGTGCGGTCGGTGAGGACGGAGGGGGACTCCAGCGACGGCGAGCGACGGCTGGAGGACGGGCGGCGGTGGTGCGCTAAAACTCGAAGTGAGGGCGTTCTGTGCGACCTTGCAGCGTGTGAGCGTGGGGGTCAAATGCGGGGCACCAGGGGGTTTAAATAAGGTCACCGGGGGGGCAGAGGGGGTGCAATTGGGGGAGGCCTGAGTAAACACGGTTTTAATCGCCGGTGAGCTCGGGTTGTAGGCGGATTCATTGAATCGAGACACGATCCGGCTGGGTTTAATGGGGAAACGGTCACCGGAGCGCGGGGGTTTGATTGCCAGGCTTAATTCGAGGGGAGGGGGTAAGGGGTAGGGGATCCGAGGCGAGTAATGGTGTCAGCCGGCAAGGGGGGGGGGCGATTTGGTGGCGGATCTCGCGGGAACGAAGGACCTGACAGGCGGGGGCCACCTACCAGCGAGCGCGAGAGGGGACGGTCGGCGACGACAGGTGGGGCCGTGGTGTTAGGCGCGCGCGCGAGGGGAGAGGGGCTCACTGACGGGTGGGGTCAGGCTGTCAGTCCGAGGTGGGCGAGAGTAACGGGCTGGGCCAGCCGGGAGAGAGAAAAAGGGAGGGGCGTGGCCCATTACTATTTTAACGGTTTTCTGATTTAAAATATTTGCAGAAAATAGATTAAATCCTTTAGGGCATTTCCAGGGTGGATAAAAATTTGTAAAAATTCTCAAAAACATATCTTGGCCTTGGGAATTTATACAAAAAATTTCAGCTCCTGGTTTGGTCATTAACTCTATGTTGTAGTTCAAAATGGGAGAGGAGGGTATTTAAGGTATTTCCCAAATTAATAAATTTAAGAAATTGAATTAAATAATATTTTTATTACTTTGAAAATTTGGGGTGTTACATCTATCTACGAGGAACAACTTGATACTCTAGGAGATGATGATCTGTGCTTGTTTAACAACCAGGTGCGACATGTCTATGATAAGCGAATGTTTAAGAGACACGGCACAAAATCCAGATGCTTTGAGTGTGGTGACCCAGGTCATTTCATCGCCGACTGCCCCAAGCAGAAGAAATTACAAGAAGGGCACGGGCGGCAACTCCTACAACTCCGGTAAGTATGACAACAACACCAAGGGCAAGCCCAAGACAAATTTTTTTCGAAAGGCTCTGAAGGATTACAGGCGTCAGAATAAGAAATGAGACAAGACCTTCTTCGCCGAGATGGAGAAAAGATACTCCAAGAGATCCTCGTCTTCCTCCTCATCTTCAAGTTCAAGTAATGAAGAGATCATGATCAGGAAGGGGAAGGACAGGGACAATCCGGCGGGCCTCTATTTCATGGGCTTCGGGGACAAGCCGAAGAGTTGCTCACGTCACAGCCGAAGACCCTACAAGAGCTTCTGCACAATGGCTCTTGGGGAGAAGAAAGAGAAGGTCTCCTCCAATGACTCCGACGACGATGATGATGAGAAGGCATCTTCCTATGAACAAGAAGTTGTTAATTTATTAGAATAGAACCGTCAGGAGCTGAAGTATCGGGAGAAACTGCTTATAGGGGCTAAGAAGAGGATAGATGAGCTTGAGAGTGAGTTTGCCATGGCGAATGATAAGATTGAGAGTCTGTCTTCTTCCCCTTGCTTGGGTGATAGTGGTGAGTGCCCTAACTGTGAGAGCGCATTGGCCACTGAGCTTGAGAGCGCTCAGCAGGAGCTAAAAGATGCTCAAGCCACTATCGTCGCACCTTGTGTAGACTGCCCATCCCATTTAGTTAGTATAGCTGAGCTTAGAGCCAAGAGTGATAAGCAGTTGAGCGAGTTAGCTGGAGTGAGAGCCGAGTTGGAGCAGACTAAGCTAGAGCTTGAGACCTTGTCAGTTCCACCCACTGTTTGTGAGAACTGCTTGTCCATTAGAGTGGAGTTGATTAAGCTAAAAGCTGAGAAGTCTGTCGAAGTTGATAAAGAGTGTGAGATCTGCTTGTCTCAGGTGGAGGTGTTAGCTTCTTTGAGAGAGGAGCTAGCTGATGTTCAGAATGAGAACTTTTACCTCCGTTAGATCCTGAGTTGGATTAGTGCCAGAGAGCCACAGCTCGGCATGATGATCCAACAATTCAAGAGACAGGATGGGTTTGGGGTAGGTTACACCTATACCAAGGCTGATTTTTAGAGCGCCATTAGCCGAGTAGTGGAGTGAAGCAAGATGACTCCCGAACAGATATATCCCAAGACTCACTCCACTGAGTCCTTTAAGGATAGTCAGCCCAAGGATGGAGTGATCCAAGAACAACCTAAAGCTCCACCTAAGAAGCAGATCTAGGTCCCAAAGCCTAAAACTCTTCACACTTCTCTTGATTCTTTACCTGGACCCTCTCACACCAAAGATGATACATCAAACACCACCAAACCTAAGAATCCCAAGCCTCAACAACATCCCAAGAAGCCTACCTATCACTGTGAGTTTTGTTAGAGAGACGGGCATCTTGAGGAGTTTTGCTTCAGGAGGAAGCGGGTTGAGCGAGCAGAGAGAGCTCGAGGTGGGCAGGAGCAGTTCTACCAGCAGGGTGGTAGACAGAGAGTTCCTCGACATAGAGAGAGGCTAGAGGCCAGGCCACGTCATGTAGGTGGTGGTAGAGGAGACGGTTTTTATGATCGTGCTCCGGAGGGTGGTTTCCGTTCTGGCAGAGTTCTAGATTGTTATGGATACGACTTTGGACCTCGTGGCCGTGATTTTAGGAAGAACATAGGACCGCGCTTTGATCCGCGTTTTGGTCCAGACTCATATGATTCTTTTTGCTTCCCTACTTTTGAGCAGATGGCTCTACACTGGTTTAGCAATTTTGCCAAACCCAACATTGGACCGTTTGCTCCCACTCATGATTATTGATCTTGATTTGGGAGTTGTGTATACTTTTTAGGATGTTTTGAGTCAGTTTTTCTTCTTTATTTTTTATTTTTATTGAGTTTTTTGTGTGCGTTCATATCATGCATAATCATCAATCACATTTTGAGCTTGCTTCTGTCATATGATTAATCTGCTTTACTTTCTCTAGATAGTATATGTGTTTGATTACCTGTCGATGATCATGTTTTGCTTCAGTTCACATGATATATCTAATATTTGTCACATGTATGGCTTTTATGTTTTAAAATTGAAAAATGATCACCATTGCTTCTGGTAACTAGCATGTGTAGGCTGAATGCTTTCGCTATCTTTTACATGCCCGGTAGCTAGATCCTTACTTAGATGCAGATATGCAACTTGGACATTTATATGATTTAAATGTGAAAAATGTGTCATAAAAATGATAAAAATTCTGAAAAATGAAAAATTTATGCATTTTTATGATTATCAGAAAAGATCCAGGTGGGTTTGCTTTGTCGCATTGCATTGTTCTGGACTGCTTACCATAGCACTTTGGTATGAACTAGGACGGTGTAATGTATGCCAAGACCAATGTCTTAAGCTTCTGATGGTCCAGTTCTGGCCTAGGCTTGACTTGGTCGGTTAGCATAAGGTTTGACATGCAAATAACCCCTGACAGAAATGAAAAATAAAAGGAAAAAGAAATAGTCTGAAAAATTTAAAGAGACGACAAGTTTGCTGAAGCACTTTGTTTTGGACAATGCTTATCTTGGTAGATATCAATTAGCTTTTGCATATCATGTTTTACCTTGCTTGTCAACTAGAAAATGTGGTGATGCTTTTGTTTGCGAAAATCAAAAAATGTGTGCTAATGACTCTCTTTAGATGTCATCTGTTGCACTGATCATGTCATGTATCTTAGACAGTATATCTTTTGCTATACCTGTTAGATGTTGTAATTGCAGTTAATCATATCTAAGAAGCATGCTGTTCACACTCCACCTGCACTCCATCTGCATTCATGGCATATTTTGAGGGGGAGCTGCATTTCAGGGGGAGTTTGTGTTTATGTCTCTTTAGAGTGCATTTAGTCTCACTTGATGAGTTCAATTGTCAACAAGGGGGAGAAATTTTTGAGTACATTTTTTAGCTTTCTGTGGGATTTATTTCAGGGGGAGTTCCTTGTTGGTAATTCTGAGATTTGCACTTGTTTTTGAGTTTTTATTTTTGGTTAACCATAATGACCATTTTTCTTGCTTCTGTTTGGCTTTTGGTCATTAGGGTTAAACTTTTATTTTCTTTCTTCTATTTTCTTTTGTCTTTGTTTTCCTGTTTCAACATGTTTTTGCAGGTTCTGAAGATGTGCTAAAGAGGGTGTTGACAATGCACTCATAAAGGGGGAGATTGAGAAACTATGTTGAAGAACATGGGTTTGATACTCCAGATGTGATGAGTGATTGTCAACGGAAGTCAAAGGAAGAGACATGAAGACCTGCCGAGTCTGAGGCGCATGTGACTCAGGTACACGGGCGGCGAGCGACGGCTGGGCAGAGGAGCCGCGGAGTCAGGCTGGCCCAATCCGGGTACATGGCTAGGAGCGGCAGATGATCTACCGGTCTATTGACTGGGTTTGACTCAGGTACACGGGCGGCGAGCGATTGCCGGGCTGAGGAAGCTTCGGGGTCGGGTCGGCCCAATCTGGGTACACGGTGCGAAGATGGTGGACACTTTGTCAATTTCGGTGCAAAACTGACAACCTATGATTAATTCGTTTTTAGGATATTAATATTTAGTTTTTAAGTTTAGAATATTTTTATTTGAGTCAGGTGATTTTTCTAATAATTTTTTAGTAATTTTCGGAATTTATTTTAGAGTCAGTTTAATTTACCCTAGGGGTAAATTAGTCTTTTCATGTATTAGGATTCGCCTATAAATAGGCTCCTATCCCCCTGGGGATAGATGACTGTTTTCTAATAGATTAATCTACTACAGTCCAATCGCTCAGTTTTGTTTCCCATCTTCCATCGAGAAATTTTCATTTTCTTTTCACTTCACCGGCGATTCAGCTTGCCGCAATTTGCAACGGCGCATGCGGCCGGACTACAAGTCCTACGCGCCCTGCAGGCAGCACCGGCGCGGCAGGAAGCTGCACTTGCTTCAACGTTTTTTCCCATGGAACCTGGCAGGAGGCAGCATGCTCACGTCCACCGGCGGGCCCCACAGGCCATAGAAGCTAGGCCGGCCAGCTTTTCCGCAAGGCTGCAGCACGGCGCCAAAGGCACGGTGGCCGAGAGCTGGCCGTGTGGTCCCCAGACGGCGTGGTGCTCACAGGAAGAGAAAATTTTGGCTTTTGCCTTTCATGCGGGCCCCACGACATTGAGGATTTTTAGAGCACGGATTGCATGCTAGACGGGGGGAGCTCCACGACAGCATATCAGGCGAGAGTATTTCGAGGTGTACGGCGACGACGACAGACGCAGGTAATCAATCTAATCTCCTATTTTCTATGTAGATCAATTAGTTAGATAAATATCTATTATTTTATTAGTCTGCTGTTTTTTATTAATCTCGTGGTTAATGTTTAAATCCACTAAAAAATTATTAGTACTCGCATAATTTTTATATAAGTATTTTAATCTGCTTATTAATTATCTCGTATTAGTTATTCAAATATTTTTGATTAATCTGCTCATATAATTATCTTGTGATTTATTTAGGTGTTTTTATTTAATATCATTTCAATTAAGAAATTGGTTATTTTTAGGCTGAACTATTTTAATTTCAGTAATTCACCTTGCTAATATTATTTGTCTAGTCAAGTTTGTTTAGGTGTTGGGACTATTTCATAGTTTAGCAAGAAATTTTTAGGCGCCCATTCACCCCCCCTCCGGTCGCTACTTTCGGTCCTACAACGGGCGGCGATGATAAGCACTCCTTGATCTTCTCAAAGGCGCTTTGCTGATTTTCCCCCCAAGTAAACTCGGCCTCGCTCCTTAGCCGGAGTATGGGGACAAAGGCATCAATCTCGCTAGACAACTTAGATATAAAGCGACACAAATAATTCATCTTGCCTAGCAACTTCTGCACATCTTTCTTGCATGTCGGCGCCGCAACGTTTCTAATTTTCTCAAGCTTCTTAGGATCAATCTCTATGCCCCTTTCATGAATCATGAAACCTAAGAACTTGCCCGCCGACACGCCAAAAGCACATTTTAGTGGGTTCATTTTTAAGCCATACTGTCGCATCATATCAAAAGCAACATTCAAATCAGATAAATGGTTTCCCATAGCATCCGATTTGACCACAACATCATCAATGTAAACTTCTAACATAACTCCCAACAAGTCATGAAAGATCAAGTTCATAGAACATTGATACGTAGCGCTAGCATTCTTTAAACCAAAAGTCATAACGACCCACTCGAATAAACCGACAAAACTAGGGCATCAAAAGGCTATCTTGTAGACGTCCTCTTCGGCCATAAAGATTTGATTATAACCAGCATTGCCATCAAGAAAACTCAGTACCTTGTGTTCTAAAGCATCGTTGATTATCATGTCGGCTATCGGCATTGGATACTTGTCTTTTGGAGTTGCCTTATTCAAATCCCTGAAATAAATACAAACTCGTATTTTGCCGCTCCCTTTCTTATCTACAGGCACAATGTTGGCGACCCATTCTACATACCTGCATGGCTTAATAAATTCAGCTTTGAGCAGTCGCTCCACTTCTTCTTTAACTCGGTCATAGACGGCCGAATTAAAGTAATGAGGAGACTGTTTATAAGGCCTAAATCCGGATTTGATAGGTAGCCGATGCTCCATGAGCTCGTGGCTTAGTCCCGGCATCTCGCTATACTCCAATGCGAAGCAATTGACATACGACCAAAGCAACTTTATTACTTCGACCTTTTCATCAGGCCATAAATGTTGGTTTACAAAAGTCGGCCTCAGGATGCTGCCATCACCTATGTCAATTTCTTCTAAGGGATCGGCCGATGCAAAACCTTGTCCTAATTTCACAACTTCGCTAAAGTCATCGATGGCTTCGACAATACCGTCTTTAGTAGACCGATACTGCTCTACACAAGACTTTAGCTAATCCAAATTATTCTTGCTAGACATGACTACTAATATAAAAACAGCCGTGCTACACCAGCCGACTTTATAGACACCGGTATAAAACGTCCTCCGGACACACTAACAAAATCGTAATCCGAAAGATCTCTACCTGATAGACATTCTACCTTGTTGTGAATGGCGTCAACTGACACATCAGCCAATGCCACTTGGGCCGAAGTGTCTGCGGGTATGGCCTCTACTTCATCGTCGTCCCATTGAATTAGACACTGGTGAAGAGTAGAAGGAATGCAACAATTTGCATGACTCCAGTCACGCCCAAGCATCTCGCTATAGTTACCTTGCACATAGACGACGAAGAATGCTATTGGTAATGTCTTGTTGCCCACTGTCAACTCCATGGAGAGCACGCCTTTGGCCTCGGAACTCTCGCCGTTGACGCTGTTGAGCATCAAGTTGGTCTTCTTCAGATCACCCTCGTCCCTACCAAGTTTCTTCAATAGCGAGTAAGGCATTAGGTTAATAGTGGCGCCACCGTCAATTTGCATCTAGGAGATAGGCTTTCCGTCAATGTGACCCCTGACGTATAGAGTCTTTATATGGCGAGCCGAGTCCTCGGGTTTCTCAAAGATAGCATTGCGTGGGCTGAGGTTCAACTGAGCGACCTCGGCCTCATCCTGTGTTAGGGAAAATTCGGCGGGCAGCATGATGATGTTGATGTCCATCGCCTGGGGTGCAGGCCCCTCAGAGACGGGCAAGTAGTCATCGTCAAGCATGTCGTCTTCGTCGTCGCTTGGACTAGGAGCCGGATTGGCCATCTCAATCGGCTTAACTTTCTATATATGTCTTATAGTTTGTTGAGGGCAGATTTCTTCAAAAATAGCATCTCGCTCGTCCTTGGCCTTCTTCTCGCGCATCTCCTGTGTCCGTAGTCATTGTAGACGCCTTTTTGTGTTTTGGACATACCTGGAAGTGCCCAAGATGGTTGTGGCTTGGTGCCGGGTGCCACTGCCTGGTTCTTGTTAACTCTAGCCGAAGTGGTACTATCCATCTCGGCCTTGCGCACTCTATATTCGGAGGAGCCCTCGCTATGGACCTCGGCAGTTGGACCGGCCTCATTCGGCCGATCGGACCAGGCTCCGGCGCGTGCTTTTGCCGAAGTAGCAGACTTACATCCATCAGACTTCGGTGAAGGGGCCTTCAGGATTGGGACTTCCTGAGACCCTACTATCACTGTGATAGCTTTGGACTCCCTCTCCTTTGCCTCTTCACGCCCATATTCTTTGACTTCGTTCCACACGAGTCAATTCGGAGGTACCACAGACAGCCTGTGGATGATGCCTCCCTCCGTTGTGTCTGCTTGTCCCTACCATTCATAATACTCCGAAGGAAAACAAGGCATAGCGTTAAGTTGCGCAGGGTACTCTAGTTGTGATACGTATGGAGCCCACGGAGTCCCTGCCCAGTTGTACGGTGGAGGCATCGGTGGCTCCAGTGGCTTTGCCCACTGTGAGCCAAACCCATTACCCGGAGGAGGGTTCAGTAGAGTCGACGGTGTCTCATACCATATCATTGAGGTGTCCTGCCAGGCCGGAGGTACGCTCGGCTAGTGTGGGCTGAAGCCTCCTATCGGAGGGCTCGTCTAGAGTGGTGCAGGGTTCGGCCACTAAGGTCCGAACTCGCTCTACACGGGGCTCGACCACTAGGGTCTGAAGCCACTGTACTGGGGGTTTGGCCACTGAGGTCCGAAGCCACCATAGGAGGTGTTAGGCCACTGTGGCCTGGAGTCAACGTGCGGGGGGTTCGGCCACTGCGGTCCAAAGCCGCCATGTGGAAGGCTCGGCCACTGTGGTCTGAAGCCACCCTCAGAATGCCTTGGGCCCTTCAGCTGACTTAGTTTTTTGGTGCGAGCCCTAGCCGAAGGAATGCTAACATTCTGCTTCCACACTCCCACTTTGGGGTTTTTAGGTATGAGTGTGTGCGTGGGCGGTCCTCCAACAATTATGGCCTTCCCTTTAGTTGACTCAGCCTGTTCTGGCCGAATCAACATCTTCTTCTCATTGAGGTCGACGGTGTGATGGGGAAGGGATCTTTGTCTAGCTTCATCTTTGGATTGTGGTCTATTTTCAATCCTCCTTCTTGTATGGCCGATTGAACCTGCCATCAAAAAACATTGCAGTCATTAGTATTATGTGAATGCGAATCATGCCACTTACAGTATGGATGTTTCTTCAACTCATCGGCAGATGGAATGACTTGGCCTTTAGGCAATCTGAGAAGCTGTTTCTTCAAGAGAAAATCAAATATTTTATCACACTTAGTTATGTCAAATGAGTACATGACCTCAATAGGCTGATTCTTGGTGGGAGACGGCCGTAACTCGGAGCAAGTGATAGGTTTACTCTTAGCGTTCCAAACCCATTCGGCTGCGTACATGTCGGTTGAATCCTCTTCTTCTGATTCCTCCTCGTCGGAGCCTTCCATGACGTGGATTTCAGCCCTAGGCTTGTTAAACGTCTTAATAAACTTTTTATCTTTAGCTCGGCCTTCCTAGACCAAAGCCTGCTGCAAGACTTGGCTAACTTCTAAAAAGTTATGGTTTTCTAGTCTCTCTTTAATCTCGGAACGCAACCCACTAAAAGCTAGATCCGCCAAATCCCTTTCAAAAATATTAAGGCTGAAACATCAGTTCCTAGTATCCCTAAAACACTTGATATACTCAGAGACACTCTCGTTAGATTTCTGCCTAACCGATGTCAAGTGTGAAAGCCTAAGTTCTGTCTCACCCGTGTAAAAGTAGTCATGGAATTTTTGTTCTAATTCAACCCACGTTTGAATGGAGTTCGGCGGGAGCGCCGAAAACCAAGTGAAAGCAGTGCCGGATAGTGAGAGAGAAAATAGTCTAAGTTTTAGAACGTCCGACCCACTAGCCTCTCCACACTGTGCTAAAAATTGACTAACATGCTCTAGTGTGGTTTTGTTACCCTCGCCGTCGAACTTAGTGAATTCAGGAACTCAATAGCTGTGAGGGTATGATATTGTATCAAAATGGTTGGGATATGGCTTCCGGTAAACCCTAGCCCGACCCCTAGGCATAAAGCCAATGCATTCCCTAAACAATGCGCAGATTCGCTCCTCAAGGTCATCTTGGCCCGCTGCCTGCGCACGTCTCTCATGCGGGGGCACGACACACGGCGGGATATCGGCGTGTCGGTCATGTGCTTCTTCCCCATGCGCTAACTGTACGATGTGCTCGAGCCTAGGCGCCTGTGCATGCGGTGCGGGCAGTGTGGGCAAGGCTGACGTTGGTGCAGGTGGGGGCAGCGCATGGTATGTGGTGCTAGCTTGTCCGTAAGCATAATGACTGGTCTCGACCACGGATGTTGAGGCCAGAGACAATGGTTTTGCCAGTACTACCGTCAGTTCAGTTGTAAACATGATTTATCAGAGGTATACTAGCAATAGGGGCTGATGGTATGACCTCAGTAAAGACGAACATTCTAAATGTCGACTCTACTTGGGAGCTAACTGCCGAATCTAAATGGTTGGCTAGCGAAGCGCTAATGGCTTGATCTACCGATGCGGATATCTTTTGCTCAATCTCTAAAGAAGATAAACAAGGTGATATGGGTGTTACCTGGATCCGAGCAAGGTCGGGGACAATGATGTTGCGCTTGATGAAGCTCACGCGTGTCTTGACGTAGCTCCCAAGCATCATGTCTTAGAGCGCCTTCATCTTTGCCTCGATCTCTGCTCGGTCCTCTGCGGGAATATCTTCAAGAGTAGGTGTTAGGATGTTGTGGTTGTCGATATCCGAGCCTCCCACGATGTCCATCGGCGGTGTAGACGTAGTAGTCGTTCTAGATGTACCGGCGGCTGATGTAGATGTACCCGTCATGTTGGTGTAGCTATTCCCCAGCGGAGTTGCCAAAAAGTGTGTTGACACAGAAATGTGCCCCTACACTTGGGTCAGTTCGACGATCCAAAAGTGTGCGGATACTTAGGAACAAGCCTAAGCGTAACACAACATCGACGTCGCGTTCTGACTACCCTTAGCTGTGGTAAGGGGTGTGGAGTCACCAGGTAATCAGATCACACAGAAATAATCCAATTAGCCGAAAGAAATGTATTAAACAGAACGAGTCAAAAACTAGACGAAGCCTGATTGATAAGAAGTATGGTGCGAAGGGTGTCGCCGAAGCGTATGCCATTTTTCGCTATCAACAGTGGGTAGTGTACAAAATGAATCCTCGGGAACGTCTATAGACCCCTGGTGATGTTCCTTATCAATTGGAGGTTGGAGAGGTCGATGAGGTTTATCAAGATGATTAATTGCCGATTTCATTTTATGTAGAGCCAGACTCTCTAGCAAATTCTTTACTTGGCGATGCTAATGATGTAACAGTTCCCGAGAAAAAGAAACAACACCATAAGAATAAAAAAGTAACATGGAGTGCTTTGGGGAGAAGGGGACAAATTGATCCTAAATTTTATGATAATTGACAAGTAATTGTTTTCAAACATTGTGAATGTCAAATATATTTCATATTACATTATTTTATATAAGTTCTAACTTTTCATACTAATAAACACTCATTTGTGCTTGTTTTCAATAGGATGTCGAAAAAGTTTAAGAGTATCACAAAGAAGATTTTCAGTGGGAAGAGTACGGCGATTGAGGACACCCTATTTCAGGGTAGTTTTGTTTCTTCAAGTAGGCGTCGTCAAGAGATCTTGAGATACGTAGTCCCAGAATTGCGTGGTCAAATTGCATTTCAAAGAAATTATGAGGTAACCTTCAAATTGAAGTTTATTTCAGTTATAAACTATTACTAATTGTTTTTCATAACATTTTGTAGGATGAAGATGTGAAACCAAGTGAGGTCGCACTATAGTTTTTGTCTGTATGATGAGTGATTGACAAAGTTGAGTGATTTGGAGTGATGAGTGAAGTGAGCGATGATTTGATTGCATCGATGGGATCGATGTGTGGTTATGGAGAGTGGATGCTGAGGGGATCGGTGTGCGTCGCATTTTGTGTTTTGGCTTGTCTCATGTCTGTAGGGTGGAGATGCTAACCAACTGTCAATGGCGGGTGATCAAGGGTCGAGCGGGGACCTCGATGCTAGAGGATCAAGGATGCCGGGTGAAGTTGGAGATGATCTCAGAAGTGCACGAGAAGATAAAGCAAGACATGTACGGACAGATGGTCGAGACAGCGTGACGGTCAAGTAAGCGAAAGGGATGCCACTGCAAGTGATCTGGCGGCTCGAGGGGATCCAGACCGGGAGAGACTTGTTGGTGGTCGAGTTTGCGGATTGGCGTCACATGTCGGCGATCGAGGAGGCTTTGTCGGTTTTTGCTGAAAACCGTCTCATCTCTAAATGTTTTTAAATTCCAATAATTAGGAGTTTATTTTCTTTTAGTAATTTATATTAAGTGTAAACTTTTAGTATTTTCGGAATTGTCAAAATTCTCAAAATATATTAAAAGTATAGGTTTAAGTGTTGTAATAAAATAGGTATATTCTTTGTGTATTTTTCTGAATTTTAATTGTGAAAAATACTAAAGGTATTTCAGGTTTAATTAGTTTTAAGTATTAATTTGTAATTAAATCCTAGAGGCATTTTGTGTTTTTCCTTTATGAGCTTGCCTATATAAAGGACCCAAAGGCCTAGGGTTTGGTGGACTTTGGTGGCTTTCATTAGACTCTTTCAGCTAAACATTTTGGGGGCTACCAACCAATATTTCTATTTTGTTCTAGCCTTTTTGTGTGGATTCAATCTTTAAGTCGATTTTTGATCTATTTTGGTTCTGTTTTTGGACCTGATTTCTACATAACTCTTGTTGTCTAAGTTACAAGGGTTCCATGGTTGAAGTTTTCAAAAGGTTTTGAACAAATCTACATATAGTTTTTGTCTCATCTATATGCTATAAAATTCTGGAAGGTGGTGATTTGCTGAAAATCTTGAAGGCTGAAAGTTGAATCTAGAAACATTTTTCTTCCTTCTTTTTCTTTCTCAGCTTGCCGATCATGTGCTGCCATATGCAGTTGTTGGGGGAAAATATCTCATCTTCGGGATTATTGCCAAAGCAGCATGAAGACAGTCAACCAGTTCGAAGATTGTCCGAAGACCATCTTCGAAGATGCCCAGAACCTGGTTCGAAGCCCAAAGACAGACACTGGTTCGAAGTATGTCTTCGAACCAAGGCCCTTCAGGATCTTTTCTGCCAGCTAAGATGGAAGACTTATCTTCTATCCTATTAGATTAGTCTTTTACCATTTTAGCCCTATTAAGGAAACTGAATAGTTTCCTTAATGTCGGTTGTAATAGAGGGGTAAATAGGTCTTTTCCTTAATGTTTAGGCCTATAAATACCCCCCATTTCACCCTGTAATAGGGACCGATTACAAGTGAATCAATACACACTTTCGAACTATTCTAAGTTATTATCCTTTCGGAGGCTTAGAACAGTTTGCTTCGCAAACACTTCGTTTGTTAGTTTCTTTTCTACAGAAACCTGTTAGCGTAATCTTTTACGCCAACAGTTGGCGCCGTCCGTGGGGAACCTAGTCCAAAAAACTTCGTTCTCTACCAACCTTTTGCATTATGCCTCCTAAGCGGAGTGCACCTCGCAATCCTACTCGGAGGTCCTCTCGGATCTCCGGAGAGATACCCTTCGACACAGTCGAAGTCGGAGGGTCTTCGACTATCCCTCCACCTCAAACTCCGCAAGGGGATTCTATCCCTCGAGGATACGAAACCTCTCCACCAACCCCTTCTACACTCCGACCGCCCGGAGCCACTCTGCCACCCTCCATTCCGATTGGAACTGATCATACCAGTTCTCAAGACCCGGAAGGTCCTTCCGGAGGAGATGAAGATAGCCTTCGAGATATGGCCACTCAAATGGCCAATCTTCAAGCCGAGGTAGCAAGGTGGCGGCAAGAGGCTGCGAACAGGCTTCGTCCTCAAGCCACCCCAGCTATCCCCGAAGTGCACGAAGACGACGATCTTGACTATCCCGAAGCCCCAGAGAACGCCTCTTACGACGATGAATCTCCGTTGCATCCCGAGCTTCAGAAGGTTCGCTTCGATCCGAGGTTCAAAGCTTCGAAGCTTAGCAAGTATGCCGGAGACGAAGATCCCAGTGAGTTTGCACGTTCTTATGCCCTAGCAATCGAGGCTAGTGGCGGAGACAGAGAAACTATGGCGAAGTGCTTCCCGTTAGCCCTTGAAGGAGTGGCGTTGAGATGGTTCTGGTCTTTAAAACCAGGATCAATCACGTCATGGGTACAGTTAAAGAAGAAGTTCATAAGTAACTTTCAGGGCACCTTCGTGCCCCCCATGTCGACAGGAAGCCTTTTCCAAGTGAAACAGCACCCCGGAGAAACATTGAGGCAGTACTTCAAGCGCTTCGCTCACACGAAGTCGCAAATTCGGGGGCTGTCCACATCCTCGGTGGTTGATGCAGCTCGGGAAGGCGTCAGTCATAAAGGCCTTTTGGATAAATTGCATCGGAAGAGCATCACCACAGTATCACAGTTGATGTCGTACTTCGAGGAGTACTCAAAGTCGGAAGAAGGTTGGCTTCGGAGGACTACTGCTACTTCGACAGTATTAACAGAAGTTAAAGCAGAGGTGAAGACTTCGGCTCAGCCGCAAGAACCAGTCTCCGAAGTGCAACATGATAGAAGAAGAGGGCAAAAGCACCCTCGTTCTGAGGTCTTAAACATTGCACCCCCGCAGAAGTTTGCACCAAGAGCTCCACAGTCTGCAGGGAACAAGTCCAGCGGCTGGAGGCCGCCAGGGAAAACGGCTGGCAAGGGCCAGACCCTTTTTTGCTGTATTCATGGAGAGAACCGAAGTCATGCAACTGACACCTGCAAGGCTATTCTTACCCTTCGGGGAGAATACTTGGAGAGAACTTCGGGTCGAGGTAGTACCGACCGAAGTCCAGCAGCAGCAGTGCGCTCGGAGCCGGTCCAGGCTGTGGCGCGGATAGAAAATTTTGATGCTGCAAGGCATCCTCCGGTGGCCAATGTTATGCCACCTCCGAAGCAATAAGAAGGGCAAGATAGAGGGAAGAGAGTAGTTCTCCCTATCTCCGGAGGAGGTACCCTCGGAAGCATGTCCAAGAGACAGCGAAGAGAGTACGTTCGAGAAGTAGGCCACATTGGGACTTCGTCATCTGCAGCTGCAATGCCGGAGTGGTCTCATGTTCCAATATCTTTCTCTGCGGAGGATGCAGCTGGTATCAAGTTCCCGCATGCAGATCCATTGGTTATCACTGCTGATATTGCAGGAACAGAAGTTCGAAGGGTGCTAATTGACGGAGGTAGCTCGGCAGATATCATATTTGTACAAGCCTTCGATCAGCTATGCATTTCCCGGAAGCATCTCCTTCCAGCGGCTCGTCCTCTGCAAGGCTTCGCAGGACCCCCGCTAGATGCACTTGGCCAGATAGGCCTGGAAGTAACCTTCGGAGAAGGTTTACTAGCCCGAACTGAAGAAGTTATCTTTGATGTGGTGGATGCCCCGTATGCTTATAATGTTATCTTTGGCCGAGGCATGTTGAATCAGTTCGGAGCTGTGGCGCATCACAATTACTTGTGCATGAAGATGCCCACACAATCAGGAGTTCTGACAGTCTTCGGAGATCAAGCCATAGCTCGGAGAGCAGAATATGGTCATGGTCCTCCTCTTGATCCGAGGCAAGTAAACAGTGTCCAAGATAATGGAGAAATTTTTTCAGCCTCCTCCGAAGCTTCGAAGAAATCGTTTCCAAGACCAAGTCCCGAAGGAGAGATTGCAACGAAGATCATTGTCAAAGATGGTAAAGAATACACTTTTCAGTTTGGTAAGGATTTACCTCCCGAAGTTGCAACTTCCTTGGAAAAGGTCGTAGGAGAAAATTTGGATGTCTTCGCCTGGTCTGACGAAGATATCACCGGAGTCGATCGGGATATTATTGAGCACAGCTTGCTTGTAACCCCGAAGGCCCGGCCTGTTCGACAAGGGCTCCGGAAGATGTCCGCAGAGAGAGCTGCTCTAGCTAAGGACGAAGTTAAAAAACTGTTGAAGGCTGGGATTATCAGAGAAGTGGCCCATACAGAATGGCTAGCCAACCCAGTCTTCGTCAGGAAGAAGTCTTCCGGGAAGTGGCGCATGTGCATTGATTTCACATCTTTGAATAAAGCGTGCCCACGTGACCCCTACCCCATGCCCCGAATTGATCAATTAGTTGACTCCACGGCAGGTTCGGAGTTACTAAGCTTCCTCGACGCGTATTCTGGATATCATCAAATATGGTTGAAGCGCGAAGATGAAATCAAGACGAGCTTTGTAACTCCTTCGGGAGTCTTCTGCTATGTAAGAATGCCCTTCGGCCTAAGAAATGCCGGGGCTACTTTTTCAAGATTAGTTGCTAAGGCTCTAGGTCATCAATTAGGTCGCAATGTGGAGGCCTATATGGATGATATTGTAATAAAGAGTGCTTTAAAGCACCAACATAGCCTAGACTTAGCAGAAACATTCAATAGCCTTCGGGCATGTGGGATCCGCCTTAACCCCGAAAAATGTATATTCGGAGCTAAGGCTGGAAAGTTGTTAGGGTACTTAGTTTCAAGCAGGGGAATTGAAGCTAGCCCTACTCAAATAACTGCGCTGCAAAAGATGGCTCCTCCCGAGAATTTAAAGCAAGTGCAAAAGCTGACTGGACGTCTGGCCGCACTTAGCAGGTTTTTATCAAGGTCTGCGGAGAGGAGTTTGCCAATTTTTAAAGCTTTGAAAGGGTCCGAAGATTTTGCATGGACACCGGAGTGTCAGAAAAGCTTCGAAGATATTAAAGATTATCTCAGCAATCTTGCTACACTCACGGTGCCTATTGCGGACGAAACCCTACTCCTATATCTCGCAGCTACAGGTTCAGCTGTCAGCGCAAGTCCTTGTCAGAGAAGCAGATATCAATGGGAAGTTGGTCCAAAATCCTGTCTATTTTGTATCTGAAGCATTGTCAGGAGCAAAGACAAGATATTCCGAACTTGAAAAGTTCGTTTATGCTCTGATAATGGCTTCGAGGAAGCTAAGACATTATTTTTTGGCTCATAATGTAATTGTACCAACTTCGTATCCTTTAGGAGATATGCTCCGAAGCAAAGATTCCACTGGAAGGATTGGAAAGTGGGCAGTAGAGCTAGCACCTTTCGGCATATCTTTCCTGGCAAGGACAGCTATCAAATCTCAAGTTCTAGCAGACTTCGTAGCAGAGTGGACTCCACCTGCGAAGCTGACTCCGGAGAAATCAGATGACGGAGTTTGGACTATTTACTCCGATGGGGCTTTTCAAGCATCCGGAGCAGGCATTGGGGCAGTATTAATTTCACCATCAGGGCAAAGAGCAATGTACTCCGCAAGACTCAACTTTAAGTCTACCAATAATATACCAAGAAATTCTTCGAGAAATTCATGAAGGCCTTTGTGGAAGTCATTTAGCCCCTAGAGCTCTGGCAGGAAAAACACTTCGCCAGGGGCTTTATTGGCCCACAATAACAGCTGATGCGGAGAGCTTGGTCCGTACTTGTCAAGGATGCCAGTGGATGGGTCGACGGAGTCATCGCCCACCAACAACTCTTCAAGTCATCGCTCCGGTATGGCCAATGGCCAGATGGGGTATGGATCTAATTGGTCCCTTTCCGTTAGCAAAGGGAAATCTGAAGTTCGCAGTGGTAGCTATCGAATATTTCTCTAAGTGGGTGGAAGCAGAGCCCTTAACAGCTATCACTTCGAATAATGTACAGAAATTCTTCTGGAAAAACATTATTTGTCGGTTCGGAGTGCCTAGATATCTTACAGTTGACAATGGAACACAGTTCGACGCAGAACCTTTCAGGAAGTTTTGCGAAGACCTAGGCATTCAACTATGTTTTGCTGCAGTGAGACATCCTCAGTCAAATGGAGCAGTTGAGCGAGCCAATGGAAATATCTTATCAGGGCTAAATCGAAGAATAGTAGGATTATCAAAGGGACTGTGGACCGAAGAGCTTCCGAAGATTCTGTGGTCCATTCGGAATACGCAAACAAGGTCCACAGGTTTTACTCCGTTCAGACTACTATTCGGAGATGAAGCTATGACTCCAACGGAGCTCAAAGGAGGATCACTTCGCAGCACCGAACCAGACATCGAAGAAGAAAGACAAGCTTCGTTAGATTTGTCAGAAGAAACAAGGCTTCGAGCTGTAGCCAATTTATCAAAGTATCATCAGCAGACGAAGACTTGGTATGACCCGAAGGTTAAGCTCAGCGAGTTAAGACCGGGTCATCTTGTTCTACGAAGCATTATAGCACCAGGGAAGTTAGGCAATAAATGGGAAGGTCCATATCTAATCGTCCGCTCGGGGCGCCCTGGTTCATTTAAATTAGCTAATTTAGAAGGTGAAGAGTTAGCACATACTTGGCATGCGGAGCACCTAAAGCGATACTTCGCATAAGGGCTCCTTGTAATCCGCTTGTAATCACCTCTAAATTAATAAAGCATACACCTTGTGGCTTACCTTCCCCTTGACGCTCCTAGTCTCCCGAGCGGACGCGCTGGGACAGAAGTCGTTCGAGAGGGAAGCGTTATCAAGCAGGGTTGTATTTTCGGACTTCGAACCCATAAAGTTCGAAGCCTCCGATGTGGGGGCTGACATAATCCGGAGCCCAGGCCACTGGCTTGTAGGCATCCGTAAAAGAGCCCAAAACCACACTCTACGGAGTCCAAGCTTCGGCTGGTAGACTTCCGTAAAAAGAGCCGAAGGTGGCCAAAATCTGCGGAGTCCAAGCTTCGGCTGGTAGACTTCCGTAAAAAGAGCCGAAGGTGGCCAAAATCTGCGGAGTCCAAGCTGCAGCTTGTCAGACTTCCGTAAAAAGAGCCGAAGGTGGCCAAATTCTGCGAAGTCCAAGCTCCGGCTGGTAGACTTCTGCAAAAAAGAGCCCAAGTGGCCAAATTCTGCGAAGTCCAAGCTCCGGCTGGTAGACTTCTGCAAAAAAGAGCCCAAGTGGCCAAATTCTGCGAAGTCCAAGCTCCGGCTGGTAGACTTCTGCAAAAATAGCCGAAGGTGGCTACAATTTCTGCGAAATCCAAGCTCCGGCTGGTAGATTTCTGCAAAAAAACAGCTGAAGGTGGCTAAAGCAAAACAGCATTTAAGCCATGAGCTTCGAATGACTGTTCATATACGTCCAAAGTGACAAATTTTTTAAAGACACTAAAGTGTCCTGGAAGTTATCTTAATTGATTTCTTTCATGAAATAAACAAAGGTACCAAGTTACCATTCTTCTGACTACAAATAGTCGAAGACATTTCATAAGATTTCAAAAGATCTTTATAAATGACAGAGGGGCTCCGAACCCCCAAGAAAAATTGTACTCCGAAGTTTTTCTTTGCGCATAACCATCTTTGAATACAGTTCGAAGTTGCTTATACCCAAAGAGGGGCTAGTAATATGGAGACAATTTTAAATCGGCATTCATTATCAAAATAAATGTATTTACAGATTACATTATGAAAAATTGGTATCTATACCAAGAAGGAATCGGAGACCTCTTCGGTCCCGAGAGCTAGGGGTGGAACGACTAGTTCCAACATCGGAAGTTCTAAGAACTTTACGTTTAACTCTCTTTCTCCCCTTCGAAGCTCTAAAATCCTTCTGTTCTTGTTGAAGTTCGGCCCAAGTTCGAAGCCGATCGGGGCTTCTCTCCCAGCTTCTAAGATCTTCAGATCTTTTATTTTGGGCTTCACCTTCGTCTTCGGACCAGTTAGTGTCTTCAGAAGGCGAGGTGTTTGCGTCGATCTCTTTATCTTCTTCTTTAACATAAGACAATATGTCTTTGGTTACTTCGGGCGCAATAACGCCGGAGTCATCTCGAGGGATAAGGAATCGAGGACGCTTATAACTTTTTAGAAGTTCGAAGGTGTTCCACAGTGAGCGAAGTTCGCTGTTAAGTTCTAACACTTCGATATCTTCCATAAGAGGCAAAGCCTAAAAATATGACAAACAAGATTTTCATTGATAAATATTTACAAGCATCAGCTTTACATAATCAAAAAATCCTAAAAAATCCTAAACCTGCGGATTCGGAGGAGGCTGACTGCTCGAAGCTTGACTCCGAACTTGCTTTTGGCGTTGGCCTTCATCAATCCAAGCCTTGATCGCAGATCGACCTTCGGCTCTCCACGAAGTTTGGAAGGCTCGCCAAGCAGCAGCTACACCTTCGGAAGGTTTTAAAAGTCGGTCGTCGTCGAAGATGATGGAGCCCTGTGCGCTCGGAGTGATTGTTCGGCCCAAATCCTCGTAGTAGCGAAGTATTCCAAGGGCAGACACTTGTCCGGAGAGTTCTCCATAACGTATGCCTGCCGTCTTCATTTGCTTCGCTGCTCCTTGGATCCTCTTTAGCCGGCGCAGCAGAGTTACATTGTCATCCGAAGGTAGTGATCCAGTAGTACCGAAGTACTCCAAGACACCTAACATTTGTTCGATGACCTCCGAAGCCACCTTCTCGGACTTAAACCTTTCTTCAGTAAGTATATCCTTGGCCGAAGTCGTTTCAGCTAAAACTCCGGAGATTCTAGCATTCTCCGTAGTCAAAGCATTCTTTTGAGTCCGGAGTTGGCCAGCCTCTTCTTGTAGCTTTACAAGTGCGGAGCCTTTCGCAGCATCCTCCGTCCGCAGTCTTTCAATCTCCGCTCGAAGCACAATTCTTTCTGCTTCGAGCTCTCTCTTTGCAGCCTCCAAGCTTTGCCTAGCCCTTCGCTCTGCTATTATCACATTGTCCATTTGAGCTACTCGACCTTCGGAGAAGTTAAAATTTCTTTGAAGAGTTTCGTTCTCTTCCCGAAGTTGAGCAATTTCGTTTTCATTCGACAAAGCTGCAGCGCGGGCTAAGACTGCTTGCTAAGAAAAAGAAAAACTGGAATAAGAAATTATTCATATATAATTCATTATTTGGTTCGAAGATGCTTTATACCTGATAAGCTGCTCTTTCCACAGCAAGGTTAAGCTCCGAACCCTTCACTCTGCTCAAACGGGCTACCAGTTCTGTTTCCCCGACTTGGCGACTGGCTTCACCCAAAGGTTTAACCAAAGTCCCAAGTCCGGTTTTCTCCTCCAAAAAAGGAGTTATGAGAGGAAGCAGTTTTGAAGCTTTCTGGTCAGCCCTGCTTAGCGAGGGTCCGGAGGGTTCTTCTGAGGTCCTTGGAACTTCCGAAGATGGCCCCCCCTCAGTTGATTCGCTTTCATCCGTTGACTCAGATGAAGTTGATCCTTGAGCTGGGAGGGGCTCTATGTGTCTTTTTCCTCTTCCAGGCCCCGGTAGAGTAACACCCGGTTGTGGCTCCGAAGTTGTCGAAGGTCTTTGCATTGTATCTTCGAGGGATACTTCGACAACAGGAGGCTCTGAAAAAACAAAAATATTACACATTGTATAATTTTGCAAAAATTGATAAGAATCAAGCAAAATTTACCTTCGACATTCTCTGGAATATCGAGCACCGGACTGATCGGAGGATCAAAAGTGTAGTCCTCATCCGAATCAGCCGCTAAATCTTGGACTGCAGGAGCATCGTCCTGAAGAGTCCTCGTTACTTCTTCGAGAATCGAAGCCATAGTGACTTCGACTCCACCTTCATCCACAGGAACTCCAGCCTGAGTTGTATCTTCTTGAACTACCGAAGTCATTGGTTGATCAGCATTATATCCAGACTCCGGTACGTTCGCAGGCACTTCGGCCTCATCTACACCCATAGGGGCTTCGATTTGTTCTTCCTGGGTATCCGGAGCTCTTACTTCTTCGATGTTGGCTTGGGGCTCCGGTATACCTGCAGTATCTTCAATGTGAATACTTCGTTGAGCTGCATCTTCCTCAATCAATTTCATTAAAAATATACCTTCATCTTCTTTAGAGCTAGAAACCGAAGCTCTTGAGCTCGAAGGTGCGAGGTTCTTCGGCTTCCGAGCCACCTTCTTCACCGGAGTCTTAGCGGAGCTGGAGGCTCCAGCTTCGGCTACTCTCTTCTTGGGTCCTTTTTCTTGAAGCACCCAGTCCATCAGAGGGGGCGGAGTTAACTCCAACATTCCCCATACTCTGTTAAATCGCTCCCAACTTCCGACTAATTTAATTCGCCATTCTTTCTCGGACGAAGTTGGAGCACCCAAAATCTTCTCCGAAGCCCTTACAATTTGCTCTGAAGTAATAGGGGCTGAAGAAGCTAAAAAATAATTCAAGTTAATTTTTCTTCGAAGTAAATATGTACTATGCATGTTGGTTTCGAAGTTACCTGCAGGGCTCGAAGTATAGCTTATCTTGCGAAGACCGCCTTCTGAGTCATCCTCGAAGGCGATAGGCCAGTTGGCCATCAAAGGAGGAATTTGAAGTCCGAGGAACTCTTCGGCTAAGTCCCGCATGCTCAACCTTCTGCTGATTTTCTGAAGCAAGTTGAGGCGAGCCTCGAGTTGGCCTTCGTCGGGTTGCACTAAGGCTTCCTTCCGGAACTGGATTTCCTTGAGGGGACCGGCCAGAGGACTACTCACTCCAACTTCGGCATAAAACCACCTCAGAACCCAATCGGTGTACCATCTAGCATTGATGGCCTTAGCAGGGAATTGCAGGGCATATTCATCACGAAGCCTAAAATTGATGCTTCCGAAGGAAACCACCACCTTCTCACCTCCGGAGCCTACGAAGGTCTTTGGCTGACAAGTTGCTCTATGTAGCGCAGCGAAGATTTCAGCCCTCCCCTCACAACCTTCGGCTCTCAGTGCCCACTCGAAGATAGCTAATCTGGCTACAGCATTCGGAGACAGCTGGGGGAGGGTTACGTGAAACAAGTCAAGTACTTCGGCTAAGAAATCCACAGCCGGGAGGCCTAAGCCCGCTTCGAAAAAAGCTTCGAACACTACAACTTCTCCGGGTCTCGGTGATGGAATCGATTCTTTGCCCGGCTTCCGAATCATAACCCCATCACTAATATTTCCCCCCGCTGTGAGAGCCAAAGATTCTTTCTTGCAGGTAGACGGTCCCAATTCAAAAGATTGATCCAAGTATTTAGTTGATGGTGGGCACAGACCTTGGTCATCGGGGATTTGGGGATTCCTTCCCCCTGCCGCCATGGATGTTGTCGCCTGCATCGAGGGTGCCGCTGCCAATGTTGCTGCTGCTGCTGCTGCTGCTGCTGCGGCCGCCTGTTGCCGAGCCAAGGCTGAAGGAGGCGCAGATCCTTTGGTTTTCACCATCGCGATTGCTGGATTGATCTGAGGGAATGGAGACTATGGGCTCAAGAACTCGAAGGCTAGGGCTCAAGAACTCAAAGGGCTCAAAAAGCTTTTGACTGAGAGAAAGCGGTGAAAAGGTAATCGGGTAAGTTTTGGGCTCTTTATTTATAGCCTAATCTTTCCGTTTGTTACCGTTTGGGCTCTGCCCTTTCGCATTCCCGCCTGTTATTCTCCTCCGAAAATAACGCCTCGTATAACTTCCGTTAGAAACAGAAACTAACGGCTATTTTTTCTAAGTCTAAAAAGACTTTCGAACTTCCTGAGTCAGTTCTAAGATAGTTCGAAAAGTAATTATCTTATGACTGATTCGAAGTTCATATCTTCATGCATTTCGGAGATAAAACGAAAATCAATAACCCCTATGATTGGTTATCTTTTCTTTCCGTATACTGCTCTCCTAACGTTACAGGTCGAACGGAGAAGCGTATTCGAGGGGCTACTGTTGGGGGAAAATATCTCATCTTCGG
Source organism: Zizania palustris (assembly GCA_019279435.1). Classification (NCBI taxonomy): domain Eukaryota; kingdom Viridiplantae; phylum Streptophyta; class Magnoliopsida; order Poales; family Poaceae; genus Zizania; species Zizania palustris. The sequence goes on along the minus strand of JAAALK010000290.1, from coordinate 50,061,941 downwards.
GATTATTGCCAAAGCAGCATGAAGACAGTCAACCAGTTCGAAGATTGTCCGAAGACCATCTTCGAAGATGCCCAGAACCTGGTTCGAAGCCCAAAGACAGACACTGGTTCGAAGTATGTCTTCGAACCAAGGCCCTTCAGGATCTTTTCTGCCAGCTAAGATGGAAGACTTATCTTCTATCCTATTAGATTAGTCTTTTACCATTTTAGCCCTATTAAGGAAACTGAATAGTTTCCTTAATGTCGGTTGTAATAGAGGGGTAAATAGGTCTTTTCCTTAATGTTTAGGCCTATAAATACCCCCCATTTCACCCTGTAATAGGGACCGATTACAAGTGAATCAATACACACTTTCGAACTATTCTAAGTTATTATCCTTTCGGAGGCTTAGAACAGTTTGCTTCGCAAACACTTCGTTTGTTAGTTTCTTTTCTACAGAAACCTGTTAGCGTAATCTTTTACGCCAACAGCAGTGATGCTTTTCTCCATTAACAACTGCATGTACTGCCAAGCACATGTTCCACCAAGCCCATTCTGAAATTGTTTTTATGCGATTCTTTTGTATAGAACAGAAAAAGTTTCAGAGCTATTTTTAAAGTGCAGTCTTTGTGTGTGCAAATTTAGTGCTAGTGATCCCTCAATCTATCATTTGACATAATATCAGATAGGAGGGTGATAGCATCTATTTTTATTGGAGTCTTTACTACATCTGCTTCTGCTTGTTCATTTAGAGGTGCATTGGGTGATTTGAAAATGCCATCATATTCACAAGAATTTGTAGAGGCGCCTATTCACCCCTCCTCTAGTCGCCATTCTGATCCCACAATTGGTATCAGAGCCGATTAGATCACCAGTTGAACTTAACTAGTTTGTGATCCTTTTTGTTGACATGGACAGAATCTCTAAGATTCTGATTTTTGATATGAACCATCTTTGATTGATGTTTTGTCCGCAGTCGTGTGTGATGAACGTCTTATTTTTATTGATTTTCTATGGAATTTCAATAAAGTCCTAATTTTATTAAATCCGGGCGTTAAACTAATTGGGCTCTCTCTTTCTCAAGGGTAGTAGGTGGAGTGAACACTGTTTTACTTGGTGTATTTGATGTAGTTCTCTCATAACCTAACTCTAGAGCTAACCCTGCCCTCTCAGCACACATTTTTGTTTTATCCAAAAGCAAATCCATTTTACCCCCCTTCGGTACACTTATCCACAATGGAAAGAAGATAATCATTCTCACACTTAAGTTTTTCAACTTGCTCTCTAGCGAAGTTGAGTTGGTCATTAAGAATGATGCAAGTGGAGCATGTTGGTTGCACATCCTCAGAACACATAGCACTCTCCAATCTAGCCTTAAGTTCATCAAGATGACTATCTCTCAAATTAATGCTTTCACCAAGTAAAGAACAATTTAAGCATTCATTAATGACATAAGGACTAGACTCCACCTCCAAAAGTTGTTTCAGAACAATGTCAAGTTTTTCAAGATTTTGAGCACGAATCAGACGCAACTGAGCAAGTTTGTTCATAACTACAAGATAAGACTCACATTCAACAATTTTAGATTTATGCTTCAACAAGACAAGTTCAGTAGAAGGATATTCAATTTTTAATTTTAGTTCATTTCGTTCTTTAGCAGCAAGTTTAAGGAGTCTATCTTGTGAAATAATTGAATCATGTAATTCATCGTTTTGAACAAGAGCTGGTCATGAGATAAACTAACCTCAGATGAGTCTAGCTCATCGCTTCTATGCTTGTCATTGGACATGAAGTAAAGGCTGTTGAAGTCTTTTGTCTTCTCCTTCTTTTCTTCATTCTTGGATGGCTCTTCTTCATCATATCTTGGCTCCTCACTTGAAGTGTTGTCGATGTCGCTAAGAGCGGCCACAAAAGCTCTAGCCCCTCTTTTTGCCACTTTTCCTCGCTTGCCTTTGAAGAAGAGTTTTTTGTCTCTTTTCGGGTGTTTGTGTCCATGTTCATTATTTGCTTTCAGTTTTGATAAATTAACTTTGATATGATTAAGATCTCCACATTCAAAACATCCTCGAGAGCCTCCTCTCCTTTGATCCCTTCTATCATTATAAAATCTGGTGAACTTTTTGACTATGAGAGGAAGCTCCTCATCGTCCAACGTGTCCACCTGTTCTTTAGAGATAGAAACCAAAGAAGACAAGGCAATACCTCCATAAAAAGCACAAACTCTAGAAAGATTACCTCCAGATGAGGTGCCACTGCTAGAACTGGAAACTAGTGCCATGGATTGTGGCAAAGAGTTCCCAATTCCAGAACAAGACGCCTTGGCTATCTCGGTGGACTTAAGCTTACTGAAAAGTTCATCGCAAGTCAAAGTGTCAAACCTCGTCGACTCTTCAATACTAGAGATCTTCACCTCCCATATGCTACGATCAAGAGCATAGAGAAGTTTGATCGCCCTATCATGATCTGAATAAGCTAAAGTCCCAGTGGAGTGCAAGTTGCTCACAATTCCATTAAATCGATTAAACATGGTATCTATAGATTCACCGGGGCCTTGCACAAATATTTGGTATTCTTGGTTATATGTGCTTTGCCTCCTAGCCTTAATCTGAGTAGTGCCCTCACGAAAAGTTTTCAAGGTAGTCCAAATTTCTCGTGCAGTTCGTAGGTGTTCGACCCTGTCAAACTCATTGCGACTCATACTGATGAACAATATTTTTCTTGCTTTCCTTTTACAATCGTACTATAACTTCTCAGTCTCTGAAGTGCGAGTTTCATGAATCACATATTGGGAATCAACAATGTCCCAAATAGCACTTCCTTGGCTCAGTAGATAAGCCTCCATGCGCACCTTCCAATAAGCATAGTCTCAACCATCAAACATCGAAATCTTAGAGTTCTTGTCCATGTCGCCACAAGGATCACAAACCAGTTTAGGTCAACTTGTGATCTAACTGTCTCTGATACCAATTGTAGGATTGGAATGGCAACTAGAGGGGGGTAAATAGACAACTCGATAAATTCTCATGAATGAGATGGCTAGTTCAGAACACCCAACACACCTCTAAAAAATTGCAAAATCAAATTAATGATCAATGAATTTTCAAAAAGATTTTTCTCTTAATTGGTTAATAAAGTACTGACTATTCTTTCAATCGGACTTTGAAACACCGATTTACTTCAGTTAGACTTTGAATTACCAATCATGGTTTTTGTCAGATTACGAACTACTCTCATAACCAAATGATTACTGTAGCAAGTCTGATAATAGGATTATAAACGGCTAACAGCATTCATCATCAGGAATCTTCATAAGAATTGGAACAACAATTTTCTACTCAACTTTTCTTGTGTCGGATAAGGTACAGGAATATTTCTGAAAATCATCAAAGAATTGGGCACATCTGTGCTTCTGTAGTGCATCTGACAAACAGGAATTAAAAACTAGAATTTCACTCAAGTATTAGAAATCTCTATGCAGCACTTAGGAACAAAGTCCATTCAAGGCAAGTTTGAACCCCATCTTATTTCTTAAGTAGCAACAACAACAATTACTTCAAAGATATACCTTGAGATGAAAAAAATAGACTGCAGTATATTGAAGAACTGAAGAACTTTCTGAAACTTTGGTAAAGTAATTCTGAAAATTGGTTACCTCTCCCAATTTCTCAGCCCCCTAGTGTTCAGCAAACAACAAGAGAGATCTAGTAGCCAATCGTTGATTATCAGAACAATTATACTCAGTAAACAAAAACAACACCACGCTGATCAGAGAAACTTAATCTGTGACCACTGAAGAAGAACAATTCACTGATTCAAATATAACTACAGCAATGGATGTGTACTGCACTTGGTGTCCTGGCAATGCAAATCTAACAACACACAGTACATAGAATTCATTTGCCAAAACAAAATATAATAATATGCACTGTAGTTTCCATCAATAACTAGAGCAAAAATTTGTGAATAAAAATAGATGTGGTGGCTTTCAGTCAGTTCGCAACAGCAGCAAAGGCCCGAAATACCTTCAGCTCAAAATAGTGGGCTACAACTCTGTTGCTTTTCTGAATCAACAACAGATAAATCAACCAAAATGACTACCCAAACATCCAGGAAGAAAACATATGCACAGTGAGAGTGTTCAGCAGTGATATGCAACATCGACAGAAAAACAATCCCGGCCAGAAGAGACACAGAGATGAGAAAAGCAGAGATAATTGCATCCTTTGAAAAACACAAGAACTTCTGAAAAGAGGTCTGATTCAATGTGTACTGTAGTGATTTGGAGGAGAGAAAACGTGGTACTCATGGTGGCTTTGCGCGTGGCGCACTGTTGTGCATCCGAAACAAGGCAGATGGCCTCTTCTTGCTGCATCGATGGCGCCACTGTAGCAAATCTGAGACAGAAACGCCTGTTGCTCGCACGACACAGAGAATAGGAACCAAAGAAACAGCAAAACGAAAAAGCAAACAGCCAACACACTTTGAGAAAGCAACTTGCGAAAGGTTAATCCAATGCAGCAAATTGAACATGAATTAAAAAGTAAAGGACAACACAAAAATGTAAGGAAAATTTCTGGTTTAATGTCCCAAGAGCAACCCTAACCCTTAGGCATGAGGTCCTTTATAAAGGCTAGCCTACTAAAGTAAACACCAAAATGCCATTAGGGTTAAAGTTGTGAGTATTTACTTAAATGACATAATGTATTTTTAGAATTACAAATTCTGAAAAATACATTAATGTTTACTACTAATTTATTACATATTGACTCTATTCTTTTAATATATTTTCAGAATTTGAAAATTCCGAAAAATACTAAAAGATTACACTTAATCTAAATTACTAAACGAAAAATTAACTCCTATTTATTGGAATTAAAAATATTTTGAGATGAGATGGTTTTTAGTAGAAACCGACAAAGCCTCCCAGATCTCCAACATGTGTCGTCGGTCCGCGAACTCAACGGCCAGCAAGTCTCTCCCGCTCTCGATCCCTCGAGCTGCCTTGTCACTTGCACTGTCTTCCCTTTCACTGACATGATCAACACTTCGTATTGATCAACAGTTCTCCCATGTCTCTCTTTGTCTCCATGCATACGCCTGAGATCACCTTCAACTTCAACTGGCATCCTCGACCATCTTGCATTAGACTCCCTGTCTAACCCTGATCACTCGCCATTGATAGTTGACAAGCATCTCAACCATACACACACGAGACAAGCAAAACACACACACCTCCATGCACCCCATACATAGACAACCAATAATTACCATAGCCAACTTCGTCAATCACTCATCATAACACTGGAACCACAGTGAAAGTCTCACTTGGTTTCTTAGTTTCTATTTGTTTCAAATTCTTTTTCTTCCTGCTGATCATCTTGTTGACTGTTTGATCTGAATATTGCACTACTACAGCTGTTCATCAATTAATACAAGATATTCTACAGAATTTCAGTTGTGCTACTATTTCTTAATGCAATACATAATTACTAATTCTATTACACTTCATTTCCAGAGCAACTTCTTAACAATTGATTTGAATTTGAGTTTGGCTGATTTGTGTTAAACAGCTGATACTTCTGTTTCAAGAAATTATTGTGTTGAGACATTGTGCAGTGGACATATTCTATTAGCTAAGCACTTGTTCGTTTATTTACTATACTCATATTTTCTCTCATGAACTATTATTTGAAACTGAATGTTTGCTCAAATCTTCTTGAGTTAGTTCATTAATTTTCTTCTTGTAGTGTGAATACACTTCTAGGAACTTTCAGTAACTTCCATTTCATACTAATCTTGAGTAGAATCTAGTCTGCCTCCAAGCTGAATTTCTTTCTGCTCTGAATTCTAAATTTTCTGAATCTTATCGGAGTCTCAATTGCCAACTGAGCTATATTAGCATTTCAATTACCGATTCAAAAAGTGCAATTCGGCAAAACAATCTCTGACAAAGGAATTTCAGAGTTTCAAACTCCGATCTAGAGGAATAATTAAATTTGTATTGTTTTGGTTTGAAATCTTAACAATGATCATCAATTTTTCTTCTACATTATTTTAGGGGTGTGTTGGGTGATCTGAACAGGCCATCAATTCATGAGAATTTGTCGAGGCGCCTATTCACCCCCCTCTAGTCGTCATTCCGATCCCACAAAGTATGTACGCTCTATGGTTATCCGAGCGCAGCCCTCACCTACTACTAGCAAAGTACATTCATTTGTGCTGAAGTGAAACATTTTTCTTTAGCCTTTCAAAGCCTTCTGATGTGTGCGTTGTAGTCCAGTTCAGAGCCCCTCAGTGTGAAGCCTAGTACCAGTCACTAGTGTGCAGCTTGTGGATGAAGTTCCTTGAGGGAGACACTTTGGTGCGAAGCATAGCTGTGTGAAGTCTGCACAAAGCACCTCCGTGTGCGGAGACTACACCAGCTTAGTCGAGCGAGGTCTGTTTGGGCGCTCTAGGATAAGCGAAGTCTTCTTGACTTCGAACTTTTACTCTTTTGTAGAGTCTGCCTTCGGAGTGTGTTTCAATACCTCCGAACCAAACCTCCAAAGTGTGAGTTCGAAGTTTGTTCCACCGAAGATAGTTTTTAGATAGAAGTTTTTAGACAGTGTTAGCAAAATTTCTCTGTTTGATAGAACTGAATTTGCTCACTGGAAGGTTCACATGGAGGCTTATCTTGTAAGCCAAGGAAGTGCGGCTTGGGAGATTGAGGAGTTGGGATATGTTATTCCTAAGACCCACACTACTCAGGCTGAGAAACAACAGTATGAGAGAAACAACACAGCTAAGAACATACTGTTTACTAGCCTAAGTAGGAGCGAATTTGATTGAGTCCAGCATCTCAAGACTACTAGGGAAATTTGGGTCACTCTCACTATTTTTCATGAGGGCTTTACACAGATCAAGACTAGGTGACAGAGCACATACAATCAATAGTATCAGCTATTTGTGCAAGGCCCTGGTGAATCTGTAGATGTCATGTTTTCTCTCTTTGATGTGATAGTGAGTAACTTGTGCTATCAAACTTCTCTATGCTCTTGATCGTGGCATATGAGACGTGAAGATATCTAGTATTGAGGAGTCAACAGGTTATGACACTTTAACCCGTGATGAGCTCTTCAACGAGCTCAAGTCCACATAGATTGCCAAGGTCTTCCAGGGCACATAAACTCTTTGCCTCAACCTTTGGCACTAGTTTCTTGCTCTAGCCGTGGCACCACTGCAGAACCAAGCTCATCTGGCACTTGTGGTCTTGCAGGTGGTTTCTCTTTGTCCTCCCTGGTCTTTGTTACAAAAGAGCAGGTGAACACTCTTGATGATGAGGAGCTTGCTCTTATTGTCAAGAAGTTCACTCGGTTCTACAATGAGAGATGGGACCAGGAGAGAGGTGGCTTTCGTGGTTGTTTTGAGCGTGCCGACACTTCTCACATCAAAGCCGATTGCCCTAGACTTAGAAAGAGGGAAGAGAGTGAGTGCCACAAACACCGCAAGGAGAGAAAACCGTACACAAAGGGTAAGCGCGGCAAGATGGCTAAGATGACTCTGATGAGGAGGAAGAGCCTCCAAGGAAGGAGGAAAAGAAGGAGAAGAAGGAAAGAGATTTCACCGTCCTTTGCTTTATGGCCGACAACATTCACTACGACGATGAGCTTGACTCATCGGAGGTACCACTATCCTATGACCAGCTTTCCATTAAGGTAGATGAACTGAATGATGTAGTTGTTGGTCACGATAGATTATTTGTTCAGGCCGCTAGAGAAAGAAAAGACCTTAGACTTAGGCTAGAATCTGTTTCGACTGATAATGCCATGCTTAAGTCCAAGATTGATGATGTTGAATGTCAATCTTGCACTGTTGTCATGGGTGAGCTTGCTTAGTTGCGTTCTGTGCATGCTCAAACTATTAATGAGCTTGATATTGCATAGAAGCAGCATTTGGTGGTGGAGTCTAGTCCTCATGTTGTTAATGAATGCATGAATTGTCGTTTACTTATGGAAAGTATAAATTTGAGGGATAAGTATGTTCATGATTTAGAGGCTAGACTGGAGAGAGCTGAGTGTTCTAGGGATGTGCAGCCTGCTTGCCCTACCTGTATCACCCTTAAGGACCAACTTGGTATTGTTAGAGAGCAAGTTGAAAAACTCATTAAAGAAAACAATTACCTTCTTTTTGTTGTGGATAAATGCACTGAAGGGAAGGGTAAAATGGATTTGCTCTTGGCCAAAACTAAGATGTTTGCTGACAGGTCAGGGTTAGCTCTAAAATTGGGTTTTGAGAAAAACACCACAAACATTCAGAGCAAAATTGTGTTTTCCTCACCCACTACGTTACATAAAGAGAGCTCAGTTAGATACTACTACAAAAACCAAGAAGCCTACCCAGCCTCCAAAGAAAATTTCACCTCCTCCACCCAAGAAAATCCCTCAACAGAAACCCAAGGAGCCTGTAAAGACGGCTCCTATGACCCATGTGAGTACACCGAAGAGAGTGTTTCATTGTTCATACTTCCAGCAGGTTTGGTCATTTGATTGGGTTTGGCTTTCGTCAAATCAAGGATGAGTGACGCTATCAGGCATTAAGTTTTGAGGACATGCATCACCCTTCTCTAGGTATGCATGAGTCTATTTCATACTCACTTCCTGTTTTCGAGGCTCCCCATGTTTGCTTGAGAGTTTTATCGCCTCTTGGTATACACTATGAGTCATATGGTGCTAGACCACATAATTGTGGGTTTGTACCTCGATAGGTTGGGAGACCTCGTCATTTGTCTGGCTTGCATCATGTAGGTAGACCTCGCACTTTGCATCATTCTACTTTTCCTATGTGTAGACAGTCTATTGTTACTTTGCCTACTCCTCGTGTCTCTCAGTGTAGGATACCTCGTCATTTTCTCACTTACCCTAGAACTGAGTGATCGAGGCTGTCGTATATTGTGTAGGCACTAGACGGAGGCTTGGAGAGCATGTGGATCAAGGACTCTGGTTGTTCGCACCACATGACCGAAGATGCATCATGGTTCTCCATCCTCACCTCAACCAAGCAAAGGGAGTACATCACCTTTAGGAACAACCGAAGAGGTAGAGTGAAGGGTAAGGGTGTGGTAAGAATAAATGTGAACTTCACCCTCAAAGACGTTGCTTTGGTTGAAAATTTGGGATACAATTTGCTTTCTATATTTCAATTGTTTGATGAGGGCTTCTAAGTGTGTTTTGAACGCAATACTTCTCAAGTGCTCAGTTCGGATGGCGCTTTGGTTTGCAAGACGATCCTTAGAGTAGGAAGAGTTTTTGGAACTGATTTTTCTCAGTCTTCTAGTTCTTCTCACTGCTTAGTTGCACATTCTACTTCTGAGCTCTAGAAGTGGCATAGGAGACTAGGGCATATGACCTTTGAGTTGCTAGCTCGATTGAGTGCACTAGGACTGATGCGAGGATCACCCAAGCTCAAATTTGAGAAGAATTTAGTTTGCGCTCCTTGTCAACATCGAAAAATGATTGTTTATTCGCATTCACCTGTCTCTATGGTGATGACAGAACAACCCGAAGAACTTCTCCATATGGACACTACAGATCCTTCTCGGGTTAGTTCTTTGGGCGACAAGTGGTACATCCTTATCATTGTCCACCATTTCTCTCGCTACTCTTGGCTCTTCTTTTTAGCAAGGAATGATGAAGTGTTTTCACACTTTCGGAGCTTAATCTTGACACTATTCTATGAAATCCCAGGTGCATTGAAATTCATTCGAAGCGTTAATGGCACCGAGTTCAAGAATAGTCTCTTTGTTGAATTTTGCATGGAGCATGGCATAGAACATCATTTATCTGCTCCATGGGTTCCTCAACAAAATGGTGTTGTTGAGAGAAAGAACCGCACCTTGGTTGAGATGGCAAAGAAGATGCTTGATGAGCATAGGACTCCTAGAAGGTTTTAGGCTGAGGCCATGAACACAACATGCTACATCTCAAACCAGATCTTTCTGCGCTAAATTTTGAACTTAACTTCTTATGAACTTTGTTTTAGGAGACAGCCCAAGGTTACTCATCTTTGAGTATTTGGTTGTCGGTGCTTTATCCTAAAGCATGGGAATTTGGATAAGTTGGACTCATGTTCTTCAGATGGGTTCTTTTTGGGTTATACCACACATGGTCACTCCTATCGAGTTTTCAATTTAGATACTAACACTGCCATAGAGTCATGTGATGTGACATTTAATGAATCAACCCCCTGTGTTAGTCAATTTTTTGAGCTTGCTAGTGAAAAGGATATGGAAGAGACCATCTTTAAAGAAGAAGATCCTAAAGACTTCGAGGACGAACCCCTACTTCCCTCAACATCAATTGCCGAAGCAGACCCCACTTCGATCACTTCGGCAAGAGGCCCTGAAGCATCTACATCAACATCGGTCATCTACGACCGCTCCCCGATACAAGTTGAGGGGGAGTGTGGGATCAGAATGGCGACTAAAGGGGGGGTGAATAGGTGCCTCAACACTTTATTTCGAATGTGATGGTCTAATCAAATCACCCAACACACCTCTAAAAACACAGTTTCAAGTTTTAATCCAATCAGTACAAAAATTGAGCCCCACAAGATAGAAAACCACCAATCAGCTTTGTTCCAAGATTTTTAATCAACAGATATCAAAACACTCACACAAGAGATCAATTCAAGTTTGTAATAGTGAATCAGCTTGTTTCAATTCAAACTCAAATGAAATCCCTGTACTTTTGAAATTTATCGGACGATGAATAGTAAAAGTGACTTTCAACAAAGTTCATTAATCATGTTTTAAACCACTTTGTGTATTTTAAATTGAAATTAATTTCAATTCAGCACACAAGATTTAGTTCAGAGACAGAAAGTTTAGCTTGCAGGAACAGTAAATACTACACGTGATACTATTTCTGAAGTAAATACTGTAGCACTTCTAAAAACGACAAACCGTTGTACAGAACAGATATTAATTCATTTTTCAGAATAGTATTTCAGAATATATTTAGTTTCAGCATATTTCATCCAAGCAGATGACCTTCAATGAATTTTAGATCAGACAACTCATCTACTCGATCAGACAAACAACAAATCAATTTCACTAACCTGATAGTACCAACCTCAAGAAATCTGAATGTGAGCCAATAAGAATCACCAAAGAAAACTAACTTCAAATCTTGATCACAGATTTATCAGAAGCTAAAAACAGAACATGAATGACCATGAACAGTACTTGTCAGCAATGCACTGAAGTGAGTCCAACAAACTTCACAAAACGCTGTTCATCGTCACAAATCCATTGGTAGTAGTAATTTCAGGTTTTTATCAAAAACATGCCAAGCAGGGTTGAATTAATTTTTGTTTAACAGTTCTCAAAACAATTTCAGTAATCTATTTGAAGAAAATAACACAAATCCATTCTCAATACAGATTCTCTTGATCAATAGCAATTAGAAGGAAGAACTCTGAAAATTTTCAGAAAACAGGAAACATCACAACTCCTATCTTCATTCTTTCACAGATTGAGTAAACAAAACTGCAACTCAAAATTCAAATTCTAATCAAACAGCAACAGTTAGATGTGTATACTGTAAAGCAAACAAGTGTACATAGGTTACCTCAGTTCAACAAATTACTCTTCAAAGACTCCATGTATAGTAGAAGCCAACTCACAAGATATGAACTATTGATCACGAATAGTACTATTTTTCAAACAAGTTCATATTAGTTTGAATCATATTTGCTTCACTTCTCAATTATAAACAACAATGATTCAAACTTATCACAACAATTTGTTACTCAAAGACACACTTCAAATCAACACAACTGAACTCCAATGATAGGAACTATTTGAATTTGAGGAGTACTGAAAATGTTGAATAAATGGGCTTGGCCCAAATTTATTTGAAGAATAATTCCTGGAAAAATCTCAAAGGCCACCATGTAGAGGGAGCATGTGAACCTTTAGTCCCACCTTGCTAATTCTAGGAGAGGGAGACCAACTTATAAGGGATGGTGCTCTCCTTGCAACTAGACCTATATGGGTGAGAGGAGACTAGAGAAACACACGCGCGCGCTCGCTCGCCTCGCCTCGCCTCACCGGGCCGGGGGGCGCGTGGCGCATGACATGCGCGTGAATGGTCCGCCGAAATCGGCTCCGATTGCTTGCGCAGACGCGGCTCCCTTTTGCCGTTCCATTTTGCTGCGGGTGTAATTGGTTGGAACGGTTCCGATTCATCTTCGGAGAAATTACTAGTGGAGAAAGAAGAGACGCCCTGATCACGCGTCTATTTCTCCTCCACCAAAAAACTGAGCGACGGTTCTGCGCATGAGAGTACTGAAGAGTCTCACCGATCTCCTCTGTGTTGTGCTGCCATTCGTAGACTACTCCGTTCCTCTCATCGGCGTGCACCGTTGAGCGGAAGAGCAGGTCTCCGAAACCCATCGCCTTCGAGATCCTGCACTGGGAGAGGGCGAATAAGGTTTTTGGGAAGCGCTCCGCATGACTTCTTGCGCTCGTCCACCACGGCTCATCTTCCTCTTCGCTCGAGTGCTGCCCGTCGTCACCGTTGTCCGGTACCGCGTGTCGTCATCGTGGTACTAGTCCGATCTGTGGCTGCTCCAACTGTGAACATCCGGTACGTTCTTACCACATTCAGTACATTATTCTTCTTCATGTGTATAGTGTACTGCTATACCATGGTTATGCGTATTCATCTATTTCACGTCATGATTTATTTGTGGAATAAGTTAAACCTAATAGTGCTGTTATTTCCAACAATCCAAAAACCTTATTCTAGGCATTGTGGTTTTGATATGGCTGGATTTGCTGATGCACTGAGGCCGGAGAAATTTTCTGGTGTGCACTTCAAGAGATGGCAGATCAAAGTCACTTTGTGGCTAACAGCTATGAATGTCTACTGGGTTAGTAGTGGTAAACCTAAAGGAGATCTTTCTGCTGAAAAAGAGAAAGAGTTCAAGGATGCCACTACAATCTTTGTAGGATGCATTCTTAGTTTTCTTGCTGATCGTCTGTGCGAGGTGTATATGCACATGACAGATGCGAAGGAGTTATGGGATGCACTGAATGTGAAATTCGGTGCTAATGATGCTAGCAATGACTTGTATGTCATGGAGCAATTTCATGATTACAGGATGGTTAATAACCGTTCTGTAGTGGATCAGGCTCATGAAATACAGGCCATTGCTAAAGAACTCGAACTCCTAAAGTGTGCTTTACCCGACACGTTTGTGGCTGCTTGCATTATTGCGAAATTACCTTTGATGCGGGGGTTGCTTTGGTGCCATGCGGTTCGAGGTTCGAACCTTGCTGCCCGCAGGCGGTTTGAGGTTCGAACCTTGCTGCTAGGCATCCAAACATGTTTTTTACATTTCTATTCTAATTTTCAATACTTTTTTATTCATGTTTTCTCTTAGTAGTTATTATATATATAGCATATAATACTCTTCCTACAATGACGTGAAACACTTAGTAGCGCAGTGGTGCGCGGGCCTCTTGGGGCCATGCGGTTCGAGGTTTGAACCTTACTGTTGGCATAATTGATGTTTAATTAAATCCTCATTTGATCTTGAAAATGTTTTAATAATAAATGACATAATTGATTTTACAACTAAACATAAATGATCTAGCCTTGAACTAATTTTCCATCGCCATTGGTGCGTAGATAAGGAATCACACTGCCAAATGACAGTTTTGCTTCAACCACATTGATCCTTGATATGTCAACGAAAAACGACACCTCATCAAACTGATTGTATTCTTCTTCGTCTTCGACTCCATCAACTCCAACAATTCTTTGTTTTCCTGGAGCAACGATGTATTTTTTCTCATCTTTAGGATCAAGTATGTAAAATACTTGTGCCACGGATTGAGCGAGTATCCAAGGGTCATCTTTATAAGCCACCTTATTAAGGTCAACTATCGTAAACCCGTAATCATCCACCTCCACACCTTCTGGATGTCTGACCCACTAACACTTAAATACAGGGATTTCTATAGAGTTCCCGTAGTTAAGTTCCCATATTTCTTCGATGTATCCATAGTAAGCATTCTTTTGTCCAGTGCTATCTTCTGCTTCTCCTCTGACACCACTATTTTGGCGCTGACTCTTTTGATCCTTTGCTTTGGTATAGAATGTGAAACCATTGATGTCATACGCTTGCCATGTTTTAACCATGCTCAATGGACCATAAGACAATTTATTTATCATCATCTCTTCGTCGGTTTCTCCGATCAAAAGGTTTAGATCCCTCAGCCATGATGTGAAATAAATTTTGTGTTCTTTCATAATCCATTGTTCATCGCGATCTTCATTCTTTTCACGAAGCTCTTGCATGTGTTGTTCAACATATGGTCTCATAATCGCCAACTGATGCATTACACTGTAATGTGATTCTCTTATTCTTTGGTAACTATTGTCTCGTATGATTTTCCTGCCTTTAGTTCCTTTACCGGTGAGTCTTCCATGGTGCCGCGACACGGGAACTCCTATTGGTCTTCCATCTCTTATGTAATCTGCGTAGCACTCAATGACTTCCTCAGTCGTGTAGCCCTCTATCATGGAACCCTCTGGATAAGCACGATTTCGTACGTAACCCTTGAAGATAACCATTAGACGCTCGTACGCATACATATTGTGCAGGTACGTTGGACCGAGAACAAAGATTTGGTCTGCTATATGTATCATATAGTGCTCCATAATATCAAAATATGAAGGAGGAAAGCACATCTCAAGCTGACACATAGTCTCCCTCATTTGTTTACGTAATTCATTTAACTCTTCAGTGTCGATCACCTTCTTTGATATGACATTGAAGAAGTGACACATGCGTGTTATCACCATCTTCAAAAATGAATGTTTGACTCCTCTTACTGCGATGGCGAGGAATAGCCCAAGCATAACATGACAATCATGAGTGTTGTAGCCGCTCATCCTCAAATCTGCTACGGAGACAATATTCTTTATATTCGTTGAGAATCCTGTTGGAACTCTAATTCCATGTAGACACCTACAGATTGATCTTTTCTCGTCAATTGTGAGGTTATAGCTAGCAGCCGGAAGGAAAAATTTTCCATTGGCCCTTTCCTGTGGGTGAAGCTCGGGTCTAATTCCGAGAGTTTGAATGTCCCTTCGTACTTTGAGTCCATCTTTTGATTTTCCCGGTATGTCTAACAAAATACCGATAGTGCTTTCGAAGACATTCTTCTCAACGTGCATTGTATCGATAGCATGACCAATCTCCAACTCCTTCCAATAGGGCAAATATCTAAAGAAGATCGACTGCTTTTTAAATGGAGCGTCCTTTGAAATTTTTTTAGATTTCTTCCTCTTCTTTCCGAAAACAACTTTGATATTCTTTACCATTTCGAATAGAAATTTGCCATCTCGATTTCGTGGAGGCTGTCCAAGCTCGATTGTACCGTCGAAATGGTTCCTATTTCTTCGATATTTGTGTTTTTTTGGTAAAAATCTGCGGTGTCGCATATATATCGTCTTAACGAATGATGGAAGATGCATAGATTCTGTCTGGTCTACACACACTACACATGCTGTCTTTCCTTTAACCTGTCCTATTAGGGACATGCGTCCTGGGTTGTCAGCTATGGTGCAAAAGATTATGGCTCTTAGATTGAAGTGCTCTTTCTTGTGCTCATCCCACACACAGACACCATGTTCCCATAGACGTTTCATATCCTCCATCAAAGGTTCTAGAAAGATATCAATGTCATTGCCAGGTTGTTTTGGACCAGAAATTAGAGTAGTGAGCATAAGGTATTTTCTTTTATGGCACAACCATGATGGAATGTTGAACAAGCATAGAAAGACTGGCCACGTACTATGTGGGTTCCTCATCTCACCGAAGGGATTCATTCCATCCGTGCTAAGCCCTATCCTGATATTTCTAGGATCGTCCGAGAAATCTGGATGGGCCAGGTCAAATGATTTCCACTGCCTAGCATCCGCAGGGTGCCGAAGTTTTCCGTCCTTCTTTCGCCCAGCGAAATGC
Source organism: Zizania palustris (assembly GCA_019279435.1). Classification (NCBI taxonomy): domain Eukaryota; kingdom Viridiplantae; phylum Streptophyta; class Magnoliopsida; order Poales; family Poaceae; genus Zizania; species Zizania palustris. Next base: position 50,045,946 of record JAAALK010000290.1, on the reverse strand, counting down.
CAGATTAATAGTTCAGCATCTCTAGGATTAGAGAACATACGTTTCAAGCGATCAATCACTGGTAGGTACCACATTACTAAGGCTGGAACTTTCCTCTCCATCTTTTTTCCAGGATGGTCTTCAATAACATTTTTATTCCTCTTCTGCAACCTCTTATTATTCTTCTTCTGGTGGTCATTGTAGTCCTCCACACAGTCATTTGGACGTTTGTATCGACTCGCGTTGCACTGCGGACATCTCTCTAACAATCCATACTCTTTTCGATATAGGATACAGTGGTTCGGGCATGCATGAATCTTCTGAACGCCCAAAGTCAACGGACAAATCATCTTCTTTGCTTGGTACGTATCAGATGGTAAACCATTGGGTTTTGGCAAAACCTTTTTTAGGAGTTGTAAAAGATCTGAAAAACTAGTGTCAGACCATCCATTGCTGGCCTTCAGTTTCATAAGCTCAAGAATTGTGTACAACACAGTATACTGCTTATCGCATCCGTGGCGTTCCTCGTAAAGAAGGTTTTTTGATGCTTTGTCAAGTGCTTCAAAGTTATCGTATCCTTTGGTTGTAGTTCTCTGCAACAACACCTCAGGCGCAACATTTCGCATCAGTTCCTCCACATCAAAGGCGTCATCATCATCATGTTGATCAACATCATCATGTGTTATGTCGGATGTATGATCATAACCTCTTCTATGTTGATGAGCATCTTGCGGCACATCAGAATCTTCAGGAGGATTTTGGCCCATCTCACCGTGTTTCGTCCATATATAATAGTTCTTCACGAAACCATTTTTCAAGAAGTGAAATCGTATGGTTTCACGATCAGAACACGGATACATCGCTTCGTTTTTACAAACTTTACAAGGACAATATATTGCCTCTTCACTCTGACGGGAAGCATATTGTGCGGCACCTTCAGTAAATTTAGTTACTCTGTTAAAATATGCCACCACATCTCCGTCGTTGGACAAGTACATCCAGGACTTGTGCTCCATCTAAAACATATATTATTTGAAAAAATATTAATAAAATCATTATTGTTAATTTTAGTAATTTACAATTTGAAAATATATTGATTTATTATCGCTCATAACAACATTAATTAAAAATCCTCAATGCTTTAATTAAAACTACTTATTAAGCAGAAAAATTATTAAATAAATTAACTATATTGGTTTCTCTCTCTCCAAACAACATAACTCTAGATCTATAATCATAAATCAAATTAAAAAAGAGATTAAAATGACGTAAATCAATATACAAGTGATGAATAATTGTGAGGAGGGTCATATTTGTTCATTTGGGAGAAGGTAACACTGTAAATGGAAGATTATTTGAAAATTTCTATTCACAAACCCTAAATTAGAAAAACGCTAATAACTCATTGTATACATGATTAAATACAAAATAATTGTGAGATTCGGCATGGATTTACCTCCTAGAATGAAATCCTTCAAAAGAAACGAAAACAAAGCCTCCCCCCTCTTTATCTAGATTTTTGTCGCCATTGTACGGACAAAATTAAATGCGAACTCTAGTAGAGCTCGGGGAGGAAGAAGTTGCACATTTATAGCTAGAATAGTAGTGGTGGTCGCAAGTGATGTCATCAATACTTTAGTGGCGGCCATGTTAGCAGCGGCGGGCAGCACCAGCGACCGCCACTGCTATTGGTACAATAGTGGCGGTCCGGGATGACATCAGCACCGACCACCACTACTCTACCAACAATAGTGGCGGGCGCTCGTGCTGCCGTCAGCACCAGCAACTGTAGTGGCGGGCATCTAATGGCCCGCCACTACAGTGGTTTTGCCCAACGCCACTACAGTGACAGTTTGTAGTAGTGTAGTTGCTACACATGTTGTAATGTAATCAGTTAGTTCTAAACCTATTTCTGAATACTTTTGAACTGCAACACTCTAAACTAAACTTACTTGGATCATCGCCTACTGTTGTGCTAAGCAGGCGGTATAGTACTCTTGTTGTTTCCTGTTGTGCTCGTTTAGCCGCCTCATTTCCTCCCTCACCCGAACCACCTCCGGGGTTTCTAAAGAGCGACGACGGCTGGAGGCAACTCCGACGGAGCTCTGCGACGACTGAGCTGACTTCTGAGCTCTCACCGCTCTCGAGTCAATAACTCCATTGAACATGGAGTACCTGCAACGTTGAATGAGTTAGTTACCATCACAATACCATACACAAAACATTAATAAAAACATTGTCTCACCGTCCATGGCTTTTTCCACCTCCGCTGGAGTACACGGCCATTTGGTCGACAGGTTCTCTCCGTCAATCATAGTCCTCTCCATGGAGTCGAACCATGTGTTCACCATACTACGCCTGCAAAAAACATGTCCGATTAGCTAGACGCAGAAAAATGAAATTACGCAAACTCTTAATAACATCTCACCAAATGGTCCGTGGCTGTCTAGCTACACAAGACATCTGGCTGTGTAGGATCGCTTCCTTTGTGACCAGAGGTATACACCTCTATGTCATTTGGCATGTTGCCAGATTTAGCTTCATGTACAATAGAAATGAGTTAGTCACATTACAATGTATCTATAGCTAGAGAGTGACCGAAGGAGGTCTTACCATGCGTTTAGCGTGGCGAATATGTCCGTCGGCACCATATCTGTGCTTCGGATCCATCCCGCGGCATTGTCTTTTCTGCTCGGAAGTCTTCTTAAATGCAGCTGAAGACCAAATCTTGCAGAATTCGAAATATGCGTCCTCGCGGTTTGCAAACCATGGAATCCTCACCTGAACAGAGATGCTATTTGTATTATATGACAACAAATCCATCATATCTTTCTTAATTTCTTTCGCACAAAGTTGTCTATAAAGATGGCTCAGCTCAGCTAACGCCTTCCACACATCATCATTCAGGTACCCGCGAAACATTACAGGAAGGAGTCTTTCCATTATTATGTGGTAATCGTGACTTTTCAATCCATTTAATTTCCCTGTCTTCAAATTCACAGCTCTTCTAAATCCCGCGGCGTAACCATCTAGGAATTTCAAATTTTTCAACCACCTCATTACTTGTTTTTTTCATTAGGTTTTAAACAAAATGGGGCACGTGGCTTGCCACCACTATTCGTCAACTCAAGGGTTGGTCAATTACAAATCTCAGCTAAATCTCTTCTCGCCTTTACATTATCTTTTGTCCTGTCAGTAAAATCCATACATGTACTTATAATGCTTTCACCAACATTACGTTCCTGATGCATAACATCAATGTTGTGCATCAGAATTAGTGATTTGACATACGACAGTTCCCATAAGCCACATATGTGGGTCCAATTATGTTCGGTTCCGAATCCTACAAATCCATCCTCATTTTCATTAAGGACCAACTCATTCAGCATATCAGCGACTTCTCTACCATTTAAACGCCTTGGTGGTCCCTTTACAACAATACTGTCCTTCTTGAAATTGTTCCTCTATAACCTAAATGGGTGATTCAAGGGCAAAAAGCATCTATGGCAATCAAAGTAACAAATATTTCCCCCGAAGTTCAGACGGAAACAATCTGTGTCCTTCGCACATATCGGGCATGCCAACCTTCCATGACAACTCCAACCAGAAAAAATACCATATGCCAGAAAATCGTGGACCGACCATAGATACGCAACTCGAAGATTGAATTTTTGCTTCTGGTCATAGTCATATGCTTCCACTCCTTTCCACAATTGTTTCAACTCTTCAATTAAGGGCTTCAGCATCACGTTTATTCGTGTTCTAGGATGCTCTGGATCGGGTATAATGAGACACAGGAACATAAATTCATATTTCATACAAAACAAAGGTGGAAGGTTGTATGGAATAACAAACACAAGCCAACAAGAGTACGACGATGCGGTTACATTGAAAGGCTGAAGCCATCTGTTGCCAACCCGATGCGAACATTCCTTGCATCACTAGCAAAGTCTGCATCAAAATCATCTAGAGCCTTCCATGCCTCACCATTAGATGGGTGCACCATTACTTGATTATTCTCATGTACACCTTCTTTATGCCATCGCATATGTCTAGCGGTTTTCTTTGAGAGAAACAATCGTTTCACCCGAGGTGTAAGAGGCATGTAACGGAGTTGCTTATGAGCAACCTCTGTCGTCACCTTCTCTCCGTCTTCATTTACGACCTCTACGAATCTCGGTTTACCACATTTTAAGCATTTCACCTCATTACTATGTTCTTTCCAGAACAGCATACAATTATCTCGGCACACATCAATCTTCTCATACTCCATACCGAGAGCAGAAAGCATTTTCTTTGACTGGTACATGTCTTTCGGCACCTTATGGTTATTAGGAAGGATATTGCTGATTAGATTCAAGAGCTCCTTATAACAATTGTTTTAAAATGCAAACTTTGACTTAATAGCCATAATACGAGTCACAAAAGCGAGAACGCTTACGGTGGTGTGCTCATGCAATGGCTCTTCTGAAGCTCGAAGGATGTCGAAAAACTTTTGAACCTCCGGTGTTGGAGGATCCTCAGGGTTTGATTCAAACTCCGGTCATATAGCATCAAGCATCTCATCCATCCTATCGTCAGCAACGCTATCATCTTCTTCTTCCACTACTAATACCGTTTTTCACGGCCTGTCTCACCGTGAAAAGACCAAACTTCATAACCTGGCACGAAACCATATTTGCAAATATGCAATGACAATGTCCTCTTGTCTTGCCAATGAGAATTTCTGCACTTCATGCATGGGCACCTCGCGCCAGTGTTTGTTGTCAAAGCGAATACACGATCAACAAATTTCTCAGCGTTGATTACCCACTCCCTCGTGTGAGCTCCACTTTTCATCCAACCACTATACATCCACCGTTGGTCGTCCTTAGCCATTCTATAGGCAAAACATTCATTCAATCGAGAATGCATCATAAGTACCACGGGCCTATGTCTATAGGAAAAGATAGGTCCTAAACCCACCCAAGAGTGACCGACAAAACGTGGTATTTATTACGAGCCATGAGTCCGAATGAAATTTCAGCAGCATAACCCTGCTGTTCTCCAATTGCACGCCTGATAGTGGTGCAATGGAGAACAACAAGGTTATGTTACTGAAATCCCATTCGGACTCATGACTCATCATAAAACCACGCTCTGTCGCTCACTCTGAGGCTGTCCAAAAAGGGACAATTCCGGACCTACACATCTCACACGCATGACACGTGTGAGACATGTTGATCCGAAATGGGTGACGCATAGGTTTCGTTACACTATCTACGTTGTTGTCAAATAAAAAATTGCATACGAAAAGAAATATATATAATAAAGTATATATATATGTAATACTAATCACCGTAATGAAATCATCAACAAACCAAAAATTAATACATGAATTTAATTAATAGCATATACAATAGAACATCGCAAACGAAACACTTGTAATAGCATAAATAGTCAACATAATGAATTAATTTCCACTTGACATGCACTAGCAATTGAATCAATTATTCATTTTATCACATACTACGACAAAATTTAAGTGTCTATCATACTATCAATCTCGATCAAAATTTAAGTGCCACTACGACAAAATTGTATTCCGATAGGAACTAGCAAAAATAATTGTTCGTTGAGTATCAGACCGAAACATTCGGCAAGCATATTCACAATTCAACTCAATTCACAATTCACAATTCAATTCACACCAAATATTCACAATTCACAATACAATTCACAAAGTAACAAACTATTCAATCACAATGCAAGTGAGGGGTAAAAATTACTTGGCGGACGGCGATGGTCGGCGGGCGATGACGGACGGTAGTGGTCGGCAGGCGACGGACGGTGGGCGGCGACGACCAGGGGGCGGCAGCCGGAAGGGGGAGGCGACGGCCGAGAGGGGGCGCGGCGGCGGGTGGCATGCGTGGGCCGGTGGCCGGGAGGGGGCACGACAGCAGGAGGCGCTAGTCGGCGGCCGGAAGGGGGCGGCGATGGCCGGCCGGGAGGGGGCGAGTGCCAGGCGACCGGGGCGGTGGCCGGTGGTGGTTGGCCAGGGCGGCGGGTAGGTGGCGGCCGGCGCGGTGGCGCGGGGCGCCGGAGGTGGGTGGTGGCGCGGGCGCCAGGCGGGCGGCGGCCGGTGCGGTGGCGCGGGGTGCTGGAGGCAGGAGGTGGCACGGGCACGAGGCGGGCGGCAGCGTAGGCCGGGGCGGCGGCCGGCGCGGTGGCGCGGGGCGCCGGAGGCGGGCGCGCGGTGGCGTGGGCACAAGGCGGGCAGCGGCGTGGACCGGAGGCGAGTGGCCGGGGCGGCGGGAGGCGGCGGGCGGCCGGCGGCTGGAGCGGTGGTGCGGGCCGGAGGTGGGCGGTGGCGGCGGCACGGGCTGGGCGCAGGACGAGGGGATCGATAGCGGGAGAGACTTGTTGGCAGTTGTGTTCACGGATTGGCGTCACATGTCGGCGATCGAGGATGCTTTGTTGGTTTTTGCTGAAAACCGTCTCATCTCTAAATGTTTTTAAATTCCAATAATTAGGAGTTTATTTTCGTTTAGTAATCTAGATTAAGTGTAAACTTTTAGTATTTTTTGGAATTGTCAAAATTCTGAAAATATATTAAAAGTGTAGGTTTAAGTGTTGTAATAAAATAGGTATATTCTTTGTGTATTTTTCTGAATTTTAATTCTAAAAAATACCAAAGGGTATTTTAGGTTTAATTAGTTTTAAGTGTTAATTTGTAATTAAATCCTAGGGGCATTTTGGGTTTTTCCTTTATGGGCTTGCCTATATAATGGACCCAAAGGCCTAGGGTTTGGTGGACTTTGGTGGCTGTCATTAGACTCTTTCAGCTAAACATTTTGGGGCTACCAACCACAATTTCTATTTTGTTCTAGCCTTTTTGCTATTCTTGCTTAGTGTTCATCATTCGGATAGCACAGGTACTGTTCATCCTTTTCAGATTCACTTTAGGAGCTGAGTTATGAACTATTTTGATGCTATTTTTGGACCTGAGTTCTTCACGACTTTTGTTGTACAAGTTTCCAGGGTTCCATTTTTGAAGTTTGCAAAAGTTTTTGACCACTGATTCATATAATTTTCTGTCCAACAATGTGCCTAAACAGTTCTGAAAACTTCTGATTTCTATTGATCGAGTTCTGTCTTCAGTCTGGATTCAATCTTTGAGGCGAGTTTTGATCTGTTTTGGTACTATTCTTGGACCTGAGTTCTACATAACTTTTGTTATACAAGTTTCAAGGGTTCCATGTTTGAAATTTGCAAAAGGTTTTGACCACTACTGCATATATTTTCTATTCCAACAAAGTGCCTAAATGTTCTGAAAACTGCTGATTTCTGCCAAGTTGTGTTCTGTTTTTTGTCTAGATTCAATCTTTGAGTCGATTTTTGATCTGTTTTGTTTCTGTTTTTGGACCGTAGTTCTACATAACTCTTGTTGTCCAAGTTACAAGGGTTCCATGTTTGAATTTTGCAAAAGGTTCTGAACACATCTACATATAGTTTTTATCTCATTTATATGCTATAAAATTCTGGAAGGTGGTCATTTGTTGAAAATCTTGAAGGCTGAAAGTTGAATCTAGAAACATTTTTCTCCCTTCTTTTTCTTTCCCAGCTTGCCGATCATGTGCTGCCGTATGCAGTGATGCTTTTTGCCATTAACAACTGCATGTACTGCCGAGCACATGTTCCACCAAGCCCATTTTGAAATTGTTTTTTCTGGGAGTCTTTTGTATAGAACAGAAAAAGTTTCAGAGCTATTTTTAAAGTGAAGTCTTTCTGTGTGCAAATTCAGTGCTGGTGATCCCTCAATCTGTCATTTGAGATAATATCAGATAGGAGGGTGATATCATCTATTTTTATCGGAGTCTTTACTACATCTGCTTCCGCTTGTTCATTTAGATGTGTATTGGGTGATTTGAAAAGGTCATCATATTCAAAAGAATTTACCAAGGCTCCTGTTCATCCCACTCTAGTCTCCATTCTGATCCCAATGAATAGAATGACCCGAAGGGTGTGGGTTAGGAGGATGATCCAGAGGGTGTGGGTCAGGAGGATGACCCGGAGGGTGCGGGGTAGGAGGATGACCCGAAGTGTGCGGGGCATGAGGCTGATCCAGAGGGTGGCTCTAGGGTCCACATCATCCTCACATCGTTTCAGGATGAGCCACCCAATCGCCCCACCTATAGCCCTTCCAGTTGGAAACAAGATCAAGATCAGGCCCGTCGGTGATGGGTAAGTCTCATACTCTAGTGTTGTGCTTTACTGTCAAAAATTTATTTCAGTTTATTGCATTTATTTATTATGTATTTCTAGATCTTAGATTGACTCTGGGTTTGACAACGCTTCAAGGGTCAGGCAGGTTAACCATATATTGGATAACTCGTGTCGTCATCACTATCTAGGGGTGTTGACACTACCGACTAGTGAGCAGCCACTCTGCACAGCTTGATACCAATACCGGTTTGCTCCTAACAGGGACTACATAAATACGTAGGGCGCAGTGGGTCATGACTTCTAGGTATGATTTTTTCATGCATTGTTTTGTTTTAACGCAAAACTTCTGGAGTTATAGTAGGTTACTAATATTAATGCATATCTGTTGATGTCAAGATTTGGTAGATCCTAGGCCCACTAAAGATGGCATATGGTCAACAAAGGTCAAGAAGAGTCATGTCAAAGATGGTTAAGGAAGCCCATCCATGCTGTTACAACATGACCGGATGCAGAGGAGCCGATGGAGATAAAGATGAAAGAAGATAAAGATAGATCCAGCATCGGTTAAGATAGAATGCTTAGATGGCATGTCTCCGGACTATAAATATGTATCTGTTGGCGTAAAAGATTACACTAACAGGTTTCTGAAGATTAGAAACTAACAAACGAAGTGTTTGCGAGAGAAACTATTCCAAGCCTCCGAAAGGATAATAACTTAGAATAGTTTAAAAGTGTGTATTGAATAACTTGTATTCCGTCCGTATTACAGGGTTAAATGGGGGGTATTTATAGGCCCAAACATTAAGAAAAAGACCTTTTTACCCCTCTATTACAACCGACATAGTGGAAACTATTCGGTACCCTTAATAGGGCTAAAAAGGTAAAAGACTAATCTAATGAGAAAGAAGATAAGTCTTCCATCTTAGCTGGCAAAGAAGTTCTCGGAAGAGTCCAAGTTCGAAGATATACTCCGAACTAAAGCCCGTCATCATACTTCGAACTTGACTTGATGCATCTCCGAAACTATATGTTGGAAGTCTTCGTCTTTATCACCAGACTTTACTTCGTCACTGCAATAACCCTGAAGATGGAATATTTTCCCCCAACAGTAGCCCCTCGAATACGCTTCTCCGCTAAATATACAATGTTAGGAGAGCAGTATACGAAAGAAAAATAATCATGCGTAGGGGTTAGCAGATTTAAACCATCTCCGACCTACGTGGAGATGTAAACTTTGAATCAGTTTTTAATAAAATTACTTTCGAAGTAACTTAGAACTAACTCAAAAAGTCTGAAAATCTTTTTAGACTTGGAAGAAATAGCCGTTAGCTTCTTTCTTCTAACGGAAGTTACGAAATGCTATAATTTCGGAGCAAAGTAACGGTTGGAAATGTGAAACGACACAGGCAAACGGTAAAAAATCAGGATCTGGGCTATAAATAAAGGGCCCAAACCCTTCTTGAGTACCTTTTCACTGCTTTCGTGCAAACAAACCATCACCCGAACCCTAGCCGCCATTTTTCCTCTGAAACAATCCACAAAATCCAATGGCGAAAACTAGTTTCAAGGGTCCTGGAGCGACTTCAGCTTTGGCTCGGCAACAAGCCGCTGTGGCGGCAGCGGCTGCATCATCGGCGACGGCAACTCCAAATCCTTCAGTGGCGGCAATGGCGCCGGTGGGAGGTAATCCCCAAAATGTCGGCCCCCAAGACCTCTTTCCAGCGTAGACGAAGTATACGGATCAGTCTTATCAACTAGGGCCGTCAACCTGCAGAAGGGAATCGCTTGCGGCTGCAGTAGAAGGCAAGATTAGTTCGGGGGTTATGATCCGCAAACCTGGGAAGGAAATCATTCCGTCACCAAGACCCGGAGAAGTGGTCGTCTTCGAAGCCTTCTTCGAAGCTGGTTTGGGGCTTCCGGCGGTAGATTTCTTGGCAGAAGTATTAGACTTGTTCCACGTCACCCTCCCCCAACTCTCTCCGAATGCTGTAGCGCGTCTTGCCATCTTCGAATGGGCGTTGCGAGCCGAAGGTTGTGAAGGAAGGGCAGAGATCTTCGCAGCACTGCATAGAGCTTCATGCCAACCGAAGACCTTCGTAGGCCCCGGAGGTGAAAAGATGGTAGTAGCCTTTGGAAGCATCAACTTCAGACTCCGAGATGAGTATGCTCTTCGGTTTCCCGCTTACTTCAAAAAATGAGTCATCGGTTGAGCATGCGAGACTTAGCCGAAGAATTCCTCGGGCTTCAAATCCCTCCCCTGATGGCCAACTGGCCAATCACTTTCGAAGAGGATTCGGAAGTCGGTCTTCGGAAAATTTCTTCAACTTCGAGTCCTGCAGGTAACTTCGAAAACAACATACTCTATGTATATTTATTCGAAGAATTAACGAACTTAACTCATTTGTTAGCTTCTTCAGCCCCTATAACTTCAGAGCAAATCGTACGAGCTTCGGAGAAGATTTTGGGCGTCCCAACTCCGACCGAGAAAGAATGGAGAATCAAATTGGTTGGTAGTTGGGAGCGATCCAACCGAGTATGGTGGCTACTCGAAGTGGTTCCGCCCCCTTTGGTGGATTGGGTGCCTTCAGAGAAAGGGCCTAAGAAGAGGAAAGCCGAAGCTGGAACTTCGAGCTCGGCCAAGACTCCGGTCAAGAAGGTGGCTCGAAAGCCAAAAAATCCCGCGCCTTTGAGCCCAAGAGCTTCAATCTCCGATTCTCAGGAGGATGAAGGCAGGTTGCTCGTGAGGTTGATTGACGAGGATGCAGCCCAAAGAGCTGCACAAATTGATGAAACTACGAGCGTGCCGGAGTCTCAAGAGAATCTTGAGCAAGTGAGAACTCCGGCTACTCAAGAAAATTTACCTCAGGACGGAGCCCCTATGGACGAAAGCGGAGTCAAAGTTACTGCAGCTTCGATTCCGGGTGAAGTAACAACGGTTGTTCAAGAAGATGCTCCGACAGTCGAAGATTTGACTGTTGACTCTGACGAAGACCTTGCCTTCGACCCGCCAAGCAGCCCAATGCTCACCCGTCGCCAAAATGTCGAAGGTAAACTTCACATAATTCTTTTGTTCTTTTTTCCTGCGAAATTATACAATGTATAATACCTTTGTTTTTACAGGATCCACTTCCATGGAAGAGGTCCGTCCCAAAGATACAATTCCTGGACCTTCGACAACTTCGGAGCCAATTCCAGGAGCCACTCAAATGGGGCCTGGAAAAGGCAAAGGGAAGATGGACCCCCTCCCTGCTCCAAGCTCAGGATCAACTCCGTCTGAGTCAATAGACGAGAGCCAATCTACGGAGGGGGGCCAGTCTACTGGGGCTCCGAAAACCACAGCTCAACACTCCGGGCCTTCGCCTAGCGAAGATGACCAGTAAGCCTTGAGCATGCTCCCCCTTCTAACTCCTTTCTTGGAGCGAAGAACTGGGCTTCGGACATTGCTCGAGCCTTTGGATCGAGCTAGTCGCGAAGTTGGGGAGACGGACTTGGTGGCCATCTTTAGTGAGGCGGAGAGTTCGGAGCTTAACGCTGCCATGGAACGCGCAGCATACCAGGTACGAAGTATCTGCAAAACAACATCAAATATATATACAAATAATTTCTCACCTTGATTTTTTCTTTTTGCAGCAAACAGTCTTGGCCCGAGCTGCGAACATCTCACATAAACGTGGAAGTGTTCGCCTTCGAGAGGAAAATGCAACTCTTCAACGAAATCTTACTATCTCCGAAGGTCGAGTGGCCCATATGGACAACATGGTTTCAACGGAGCGTAGGGCCAGACAAGGCTTGGAGGCTGTGAACAAAGAGCTCGAAGTAGAAAAAAATGTGCTTCGAGCAGAAATTAAAAAGATGCGGACGGAGCACGCTACTGCGGGGGCCGAGCATGTTAGACTCCGAGAAGAAGCTAGCCAGCTACTGAATCAAAAGAATTCTTTGGCTACGGAGGCTGCTAGGCTCTCTGGAGTAGTAGGAGAGCTAACTTCGACAAAGGATGCATTAATTGAAGATAAGCTGAAGTCAGAGAAGGTAGCTGCGGAGGTCATGGACCAGTTGCTAGGCGTTCTGGAGTACTTCGGTACTACTGGGACGCTTCCTTTGGATGACAACATCTCTCTGCTGCGCCGGCTGAAGAGGATCCAAGGAGCAGCGAAGCAAATGAAGACAGCAGTCATTCGGCACGGAGAAATCTCCGGACAAGTGGCTGCTGTCGGCATACTTCGTTACTACGAAGATTTGGGCCGATCAATAACTCCGAGCGCAGGAGAGGGTCCCATTACCTTCGATGATGACCAGCTTCTTACTCCCTCTGAAGGTGTGGCCGCTGCTTGGCAAGCCTTTCAAACTTCATGGAGAGCCGAAGGTCGCTCCGCGATCAAGGCCTGGATTGACGAAGGACAACGCCAGAAGCAGGCTCGGCCTCAAGCTTCGAGCAGTCAGCCTCCTCCAAACCCACAGGTTTAGAATTACCTTAGGATCTTCAACTATGTAAAGCACTACGCTTTGTATATTTATGAATGAAGATTTGTTTATCATGTTTTTAGGCTTTGCCTCATATGGAAGATGTCGAAGTGTTAGATGTTAATGACGAACTTCGCTTATTATGGGCTACCTTCGATATCTTAAAACTTCACAAGTGCCCTCGATTTCTAGTTCCTCGAGATAGTTCTGGAATGATTACGTCCGAAATAAGCAAAGATATATTATCTTGCATTAAAGAGGAAGAAAAAGAAGTTAACTTGGAAACTTCATCTTCTGAAGACATTATATGGTCCGAAGACGAAGATGAAGCTCAAGGTAAAAAGCCTGAAGAACTTGGAAGCTGGGAAAGGAGCCCCGAACGGCTTCGAACTTGGGCCGATCTTCAGCAAGAACAAAAAGACTTTAGAGCTTCGAAGGGAGGCAGAAGAGTAAACGGCAAAGTTGTTAGAACTCCCGGCACTGGAACTAGTCGTTCCAACCCTAGCTCTAGAGATCGAAGAGGTCTTCGATTCATTCTTGGTATAGATACCAATTTTTCATGATGTAATCATATTTGTTCGAATAATAAATATCGATTTAAAATTGTCTCCCTATTTATTAGCCCCTCTTTGGGCGTAAGCAACTTCGAATTGTATTCAAAGATGGTTAGGCACAAAGAAAAACTTAGGAGTACAATTTTGGGGGTTCGGAGCCCCTCAGTAATTTAAAGATCGACTAAAATCTTATAAAATGTCTTCGACTATTTGTAGTCTGAAGATTGGCAACTTAGTACCTTATGTTTTTGAAAGAAATCACTTGAGATAACTTTCCAGACACTTTAGTGTCTTAGATAATTTGTCACTTTGGACTCTTTTAACAGACATTCGAAGCTCATGGCTCAAACTCTGTTTTGTTTTGGCCTCCTTCGGCTCTTTTTTGCGAATTTTGTCAAACCAGTGGTTTGGAGTTCGCAGTGGTCTCTTTGGACTCTTTTTATGGATACCTACAAGCCGGTGGCTTGGGCTCCGCATTATTTGGTCTCTTTGGACTCTTTTTACGGATACCTACAAGCCAGTGGCTTGGGCTCCGCATTATTTGGTCTCTTTGGACTCTTTTTACAGATGTTTTCCAGCCGGTGGCTTGGACTCCACATTCTGTGGTTTTCGGGCTCTTTTACGGATGTCTTCAAGCCGGTGGCTTGGACTCCGGATTATGTCAGCCCACCACCTCGGAAAATATGATTCAAATTAATGACACTTCCCTCTCGGTCAACTCCACGGTTCCAGTGCGTCCACTCGGAAGCTGGAAGTTTATGAGGGGTAGGCACTATCTGAACCATATGCTTTATTGATTCGAAAAGTGATTACAAATGATTACAAGGAGCCCTTATGCGAAGTATCGCTTTAGGTGCTCCGCATGCCAAGTATGTGCTAACTCTTCACCTTCCAAATTAGCTAATTTAAAAGAACCAGGACGTCCTGAACGAACAATTAAGTATGTACCTTCCCATTTATTTCCTAATTTTCCTGGTGCTATGATACTTCGCAAAACGAGATGACCCGGCCTAAGTTCATTAATCTTAACCTTCGGGTCAAACCAAGCCTTCGTCTGTTGGTGATACTTTGATAAATTGGCCACAGCTCAAAGTCTTGTCTCCTCTATTAAATCCAGTGAAGCTTGTCTTTCTCCTTCTATTTCCGGTTCGGTGCTGCAAAGTAATCCTCCTTTGAGCTCTGTTGGTGTCATAGCTTCGTCTCCAAATAATAGTCTGAATGGAGTGAAACCCGTGGACCTCGTTTGAGTGGTCCGAATGGACCACAAAATCTTCGGAAGTTCTTCGGTCCAGAGTCCTTTTGCCAATCCTACTATCCTTCGATTTAGCCCTGACAAAATATTACCATTGGCTCTTTCTATAGCTCCATTAGACTGAGGATGTCTCACTGCAGCAAAACATAGCTGGATGCCTAGCTCTTCACAAAACTTCCTGAAAGGTTCTGCATCGAGCTGTGTTCCATTATCAACTGTGAGTTGTCTAGGCACTCCGAACCGGCAAATGATACTCTTCCAAAAGAATTTTTGTACATTGTTCGAAGTGATAGCTGTTAAGGGCTCTGCTTCTACCCACTTAGAAAAATATTCAATAGCTACCACTGCGAACTTTAGATTTCTTGGACTAGGCTCCCCACGGACGGCGCCAACTGTTGGCGTAAAAGATTACACTAACATGTTTCTGAAGATTAGAAACTAACAAACGAAGTGTTTGCGAAAGAAACTATTCCAAGCCTCCGAAAGGATAATAACTTAGAATAGTTTGAAAGTGTGTATTGAATAACTTGTATTCCGTCCGTATTACAGGGTTAAATGGGGGGTATTTATAGGCCCAAACATTAAGGAAAAGACCTTTTTACCCCTCTATTACAACCGACATAGTGGAAACTATTCCGTACCCTTAATAGGGCTAAAAAGGTAAAAGACTAATCTAATGAGAAAGAAGATAAGTCTTCCATCTTAGCTGGCAAAGAAGTTCTCGGAAGAGTCCAAGTTCGAAAATATACTCCGAACTAAAGCCCGTCATCATACTTCGAACTTGACTTGATGCATCTCCGAAACTATATGTTGGAAGTCTTCGTCTTTATCACCAGACTTTACTTCGTCACTGCAATAACCCTGAAGATGGAATATTTTCCCCCAACAGTATCCATAGTTAGATTAGAAACACACATCTCTATCAAACAACTACTCCACGCATCACCACCCTTGGTTCCCAAGGTTTATCCTAGCAGGGTTCAACACTTGGAGCTGGGTTGCATCATTTTGATCTCCGACGGAGAGGTGAGTCCCGCCACCCCTGATGACCGTATCAACTAGGTTGTATCCTCATAGTTGTATCAGTTTGATCTCTTGAGGTTGCATCAGATTGATCTCTTAGATTGATGTGATCTAGGTGTGGTAGTTTGAGGCTTCATTGGTTAAGTCCGACATATTTTGCTATTGTATCTTTTTCATGTTGTATATAGTTCATCTAAATGAAGCATGCCCGATACTTTGATATATTATTAAGATCATCGTAACTAGCTACTATCTTGGTTAAGTCAGATCTAGTTATTGTGATGATTTTCATGATATAGATATGTTATTTAATATGTTTTATTTATTTCTGTCAGAGTACAAGCGGATAGGTTATCTTCAATTCAATGCCACATCTTATGCGCCATCAGAAAATTACTCATCGGCCTATGTGGTAAAATTGCCCATCCTATCGGCTGATGGCATGCTTGCCTGATTGCTTTACCCCTAGTCCTCAGACCCATGACCGATCGGCGTGATATTCCACGAATATCCTATCCCCATCACGGTCATCGGCTTGATAGCCGATAGGCTGTGCTATTGATCACATTTTCCTGTTTCCTTATTAGTTGTAGGGTCAAATCGATTGGCACGCCTTGAACCCCTTTTTTCTAAGAACGTAGGATCTACATTGGAATTAAGCAAATCTTGTAGGCCATGCGTGTGTCAAAGTGTGACCAAAAAACACACCAACATGCTTTTTGGCATGCCCGGTGGGACCATACTTCAAAGCAATCTAGCCATGGCGGGTGAACTCAACGATGTGACTCCGACTGAGGAACAGAGGGCGGAGGTACAAAGGAACGTTGACGCTTTCCAGGAGCTATGCCTGCAATCCTACAGGATGACTCGGGCGGGTCCCATCTTGAGGGATCCATTACCAATACCAGCGATGGCCATGGAGTCAGCCGACAGTGAGCCCTCGTGTCGGTTTCAAGGGGATCATGGACAACGTGCTTCACCAAGCGCTCATAAACCAATCTGGAATGATGATCAACACCCTCCATGGGCTGATCAAGAAAAACATTGATGCCACTATAGCCCAAGAACCACCACAAGGTCCTATGTATCTTCTCGATACCCAGACCAGACTACTACATAATCTGCAACACACTCGGCTGACTCCACAACCGCAAGGGTCGATGAGGCTAGAGCAGCCGACCTTCTTGGTCGGCCATGAAGGAAACAGGGTGACCCAACAATCGCCCCCCACTCGGGGTGTGCCGTCAGTTTGTCATATAACCTCAAAAGAGGTGCATCGGTGCCATTCTCAATAGCTGGCCCTAGGCCAATGTGACAGGAGGCCCCACAAGTCACATATGGTATCGCAAGGAATGTGCTGCCAGACATCGTTCCATCTAGGGGGCACCTGATAGTATTCCTCAAGGGTACCATAGGATTGTGAACTTCGGAGCGCACCCTTATGATGATGAGGGGAAATATAGATACAATGCTGCCCGACCATAGCAATATCAGCAAGCCCCAATGCCTGGATAATACCCATCCCCGGGACAACAAGAAGATGATTGGGTGAATCAGATCATAGAGGTTAACAAAGATCAATTTGGGATGAAGCCCAAAGAACAAACGTACATGTATTGGCGGCCGTACCCAAAATGGTTCGACCGTGTACTGCTATCCGGCCGATACAAGATACCCGACTTCACTAAGTTCTCGGGACAAGACTAGGTCTCCACGATCGAGCACATCAGCAGTTTTCTCGCCCAGTGCGGGGAGGCATCGGCTGACGAAGCACTGACGGTCTGGTTGTTCCCACTTTCACTATCAAGTTTGGCCTTCGCGTGGTTTGCTTCACTACCGGTGGATTCCATCAGAGGATAGGCGGATCTGGAGAAGAAGTTTCACCAGTATTTCTTCGCCGGGATTCATGAAATGAAACTCACCGACTTGATGACCGTAAAGAAAATAATTTACGAGTTGGTGCAAGATTATATCTAGAGGTTCCGAGACGTACAGAGCAGATGCTAGAACCTAAGCCTCAGTGATACCCAGTTGGTGGAGCTGACATTTCAGGGACTCCTAAACCCGATTCTGGAGAGATTTTCATCAGACAATTTTGAGAGCCTCTCCCAACTAGTACAAGGGGTATCGGCACCTAAGAGACAATTCTAAGAATACAAGAGAGACATGTATCAAAAGAAGGTGGCATACAAGTAGGTGTACCATTTGGGCTCCGACGAGAGCAACAAATCAGACGCATATGTCGGTATGGCCAAATGGTCTAGAAACAAGAAGCAAGTTGTATGCCCCTGGGTGAAACCGACCGATAAAGAGTAGAAGTATGACTTCAACATCAACAAGGCCGATAAAATATTTGATCTATTGCTCAATGAGAAACAGATCCACTTGTCACCTGGTCACGTGATACTACTTGTCGATGAACTAAAGAAGAGAAAATACTACAAATGGCACAATTCCCCATCACACCATACTAACAAGTGCAAAGTGTTCAGGCAATAGATCCAACCGACTGTGGGTCAAGGCCGAATCAAGTTTGATGATGGAAAGAAGTCGATGAATATCAATGGCAATCCATTTCCAGTCAACATGGTACATGCATACCACGCTGACAATCAGCATACAAGGAAAAGCAGGCGAGCCAACAGTAACGTCGCTTCCTCCGATCTCATCAGGAAATACCAAAGGATGTCAAAGGAGAGGATGGAAAGCAAAGACAACCACAACTACTCATGTTTCAATCCTCATTGGAATTGTGAGTTTTTCAGGCTCTGCTGGAGCAAAGGGCTATGTCTACCATCGATGGATGACTGCCCAGAATGCGACGCCAGGAATACGACACAAGACGATCATCATCCATATAACATAAAGACAAGGCCACATGATTGAGAAGCAATTCAACAAAGATTTTAGCCCCCAAGGGTGTCAACACTTGAAAGGCTTGGCCCTATCAATTCTGAGGAAATCGGCCAACCGGTCGATGGCAGTAACACACCAGAAAATCAGCGATGGTGCCCTAGTGGTATTATCACGAGAAGTCAAAAGAGAAGGGTTAGATGACTGTGACATAGGGAATTGGAGGCACAAAAGTGCGATGAGGAAGCTGATTGGCCTTGTAGAGTCAAGAGAGAATGGCTACCAAAAGATATGGCCTGTTACGACGAAGAGAAGGATGCAAGGGTAAACATAGTTTTCTTCCTCCCTGTAGTGTATCGGGCCATCTCAAGAGATGATACAAAGCATGCCAATACGATTGCTCAATTTGTATTGGCTCCACAACCAACAATTTTTGATAAACTAGAAGACCTTGAGCATCGGCACCTAAGACCTTTCTATATTAAAGGATTGGTTAATGGGAAGTCGATGTCCAAGATTATTATAGATGGATGGACGGTTGTCAACTTGATGCCTTATGCCACCTTCCGTAAGCTTAGAAAATTTCCTGAGGACCTCATCAGAACTAATATGGTATTAAGGGACTTCGGTGGCAACTCGTCAGGCACGAAGGAAGTATTGAATGTAGAACTGACAATTGGGAGCAAGATGATGCCGACTACTTTCTTCGTCATAGAGGGAAAAGGATCTTACAAGCTGTGGCTGGGACGTGATTGGATACACGCGAATTTCTACGTCCCGTTAACAATGCATTAGAACCTCATACAATGGGTCGGCGATCAAGTGGAGATAGTTCCCGCTAATAGATCGATTAATATAGCTACAACCGATTTATCGGTGTGGGCGATAGAAGGAGTCATCTGTCTGTTAGGAAAGTATTGGGATGCAACTTTCTTAGAGTATCATATAATGAGGACAACGCCAAAGAATGAAGGATAGACTCAGTCAAAACTTTGCCACAACCGGTCAACTACGGGAATACAAGTATCAGATACTGGCAACAGAATGAGGCTAACCTTCGTAAATACATAGATCCTCGATGAGATAAATGGTTTAAAGCAACTTCATCAGGGATGCGGGAAAAGGCCGAACAAGAAATACTTAAGGAAATATCTGAGTGATCGTTTGGACGAAGCATGAAAGATCTACACAGAAATAGAAGATACCAATGCCATCGCCTTCAGACGGCTGATATAAAAGCATCACCCTTAGACACAAAGTTTACAAGACTAACCGCTACACAAGATCAAAGGAGTGCCAGATGAATGGCTTCAATATCCCATAGATGAATAGCATCTATGCCTCGAAGGACGGCCTGGCTTGGGCATCCAAACTCAGAATATCCTAGAAGGAGTGGTGATGACGCTGTGCCTGGCGAATGACACCAGCGAGCCGCTGCTTCTAGGCAGCGACCCGACCCGGAAAAGAGGTGACGACCCTCTCTTGTTCAACGATCTTCACCCGAAGCCCCTCCAGCTTCGTCAATAGATCGTACTCTTCCACCCATAGCCAATCAAGAGCCCTGTACGTAGACGGTGACTCAGATTCAATACAATTCAGGATAGTACTCTCGGTCATGACTTCCTTTGTGTGAGTCTTCATCGCTTCCAACAACAATGCACAACAGGCTCGATCGTCCATCTGCTTGATGTCTTGTTGCATCGTCGGGAGATGGTACTCCAGATATGCCATCGGCGTAAGGGAATTGGCCAATTCCGGCAAAAGGTGATCCAAGACATCATTGAAATGACCATGTATCGGCCCGGAATCATTGACAATGACCTCCACTAGAGCCTCTAGGCGAGGGAGCAAGCCTGACACCACCTCCTTTATCGCTGGAGACAATAGAGACAGAACCGATGAGGAAACACCGGTAGCGTCACCCTCCAGGTATGGACGAACATCAAAGGAAAACTGCTGGGCAAAGGACTGAAAGAATAGAAAAACATTAAGAAAAGACTCATCATAATATGATAATGGACGTAAAGGCACTTACGTCAATAGGCTCGGTGGAGGCAGCCGATCGCAGAGTACTATCTACAGAAAAAACTGCGTCGTCATCGGCCACTAGAAGAGTGTGTGACCCCTATTCCTCAAGGCTACCTTGAAGGGTAGGCAATCCCACGACATCCACCATATGTCGTAGTGGAGGTTGAGGAGCCATGCTGAATAGCGTGGGCCTCATGGCTCCAGAAGTGATGAGTCATTGTCAACGATAGTCAAAGAGGATAGAAGAAGAAGAGATCTGTTGTTTCATGGGCCGCGTGTGACTCAGGTACATGGGCAGCGAGCGACTGTCGGGCAGAGGAGGCTGCGAAGTCGGGCTGGCCCAATCCGGTGCATGGGCCAGAAGCAGTAGAAGACCCACTGGGCTGTTGACCAGGGTTGACTCAGGTACACGGGTGGTGAGTGATTGCCGGGCTAAGAGAGCTGCGGAATCGGGCCGGCCCAATCCGGGTACCTGGTGCAAAGTCGGGGGAGGCTTTGTCAGTTTCGGCGCAAAACTGACGACCGTCGATCTTGTATCCGACTGTCCAGAAGAGAAGCCGTAGTCGCTACGAAAGCTTAGCTTCCGGATAAGTCATCTGTAACTCTAGGCCCATAGTCAGTCAGTCGTGTCTGTAAAAATTCCTAAGGGCAGTAGAGTCTTTTCCTTTATTCTTGCGTCTGTAAAAAAACCCTAAGGGGCTGGTGGAATATTCCTAGTGGTGGGCAGCCTATAAATAGGACCCCAATCCCTAGGGTTGGACTACCCTTCTAGAATTCACTTTTTAATCCATTGGGTCATTTTGTCTCTCACGTTCTCTCTCCTGTGTGCGCCGCCAAGCACTGGTTCGTTCCTTTTTTCCTTGCATTTACTTTGTTCCCGTGAGATTGAATCTTTTGATCCTTGTTGAGGTGTGTGCATTGATTCCTCTGATTCAAGAAGCTTCAGTTTGTTGTGTTGTGTTGATTTTATTATTGAGGATGTGTCTCTGTTGTGTGTGTTCTTCACGCAAGTAGTACTAGTTCTTGCTGTTGCAAGTAGTACTACTTTTCTGTTGCAACAGTAAACCAGTACCTGCTCTGCTTTTTCAGCATAGCTTTTTGATCGAAGCAGACTGAATTGAATGCCTTTTTGACTGTTTCTGCGAAGCCACTTTTTCTCTCTCTGTTCGAAGTCCCTCAGCTCCGTGAGGCAGGCTTCGACCTGACATTTTAAAGGCTTCGTTATTCGACTTCACTCCGTGCTGCTAGCTTCGAAGTATATTTCTGTGCTGTCTTCTAGCCTAACATACTTCGACAATCCTTGCAAAGTTTTTCTCGGGTTTAAGCTGTTCGAAGGTTGTGCTTCGACTCAAAGGCTTCGGTAGAGCTTCGATCTTCGCTTTGTGTTCTGAGATGATAACTTCGAAGTACTTTTTGAACTGACAGTGTCTCATACTTCGAACGTCTGTGCGAAGGTACTCCGACTCGAGCTCTTCGAAGTTGGATTCGAAGTTTGTTCTTCTGTTAAACTTCGCTCAATGTTTTGCTTCCATCCTCTTCGAAGGTCCTTATTGTGTTCTGTTCGAAGGTAGGGAGTAGGCTTCGTTCTGGTTTCTCTGTCGCTTGTCAGCCTTCGTTTTTCCTTTCGAGGGTTGTTCGCTCTGTGTGACGTGTTCGAAGGTCTGTTCGAAGGTTGTGCTTCAAAGTATACTGTTCGAAGCAAGCTTCGATACATACACACTTCGCTTCGAAGCATACTTCGCTCCCTGCCACTTCGAACTAGGCTAGACCAAAACACCTTCGCCATTTTTTCAACAGCCTTCGGCAGGCTTCGCAACTGACCTCCGAAGCAGGGTTCGTCACCGACCTCCGAAGCAGGGTTCGACACTGCGAAGCAGGCATCGACCAGCGAAGCAGGCTTCGTCAAGTTTCGAACAGGAGACAGACTTCGAACGGTAACTTCTCACTTCATTCTTAGTGTACTTAAAAGTATTATACTGAGAAGTTTGCCTTTCCTAGTTTTGCGTATACTGTTTATCTGTCTATTTAGCACTGCTTTGATAGTTCTCTGTTTGATATCAGTTGCTTCTAGGCTAGATACCTTTAGACTTAGGCTATCTGTTTATTTTCTGCTGCGTAGTCTTTTGAGGTGCGTTGGGTGTTGGGAACAGGCCATATATTCGAAAGAATTTTTAAGGCGCCCATTCAGCCCCCCCCCCTCTGGTAGCTACTTTCGGTCCTACAAGTGGTATCAGAGCTTGGTTAGGGTTTTTCCATTCCTTAACCGGTTCTAAACCCCGGTAGTGACCATGACGTCTCCTAGCAAGGTCCCGTCTTTGGAAGCCTATGGCTATAACTATTGGAAGACTCGCATGCGAGCCTATCTCATGAGCCAGGGTTCGGACATTTGGGACATTTGCGTTCACACCACGTTTGTCATATTGCCAGTCACTGAGCAGGGTACTGATGGTATCATTGCTCAGCATCTGAGCAACAGTAAGGCTGTGAACATTCTGTTTTCTGGTTTAGGTCCCACTGAGTTTGAGCGTGTGAGTCATCTCTCCACTGCGAGATAGATCTGGGCAACCCTCAAGGCACACCATGACGGGACAGCCCAGGTCAAGGCTCGGCTCTATCATACCTACCGGCGTGAGTACGAGAACTTCACACAGAAGCCGGGTGAATCTGTTGAAGCCTTGTTTGGTCGGTTTCAATCGATCATAAACAAGCTTCGGGACAACAAGGCTGAGGGTGCTCAGTTAGTCTCAGATCACGAGCAGGCGCTCAAGGTTCTCCATACCTTGGACCCAACGATCTGGGAGATCAAGGTATCCTCTATCGTTGAGAGCACTTCTTACGATACCTTGACCATTTCTGAGTTATTTAGACAGCTGAAGGCCACTGAGGTAGATATCCAGCTGAGATCAAATCTCACTGGTTCTGGATCAAAATCCCTGGCCCTTGCTACACCTTCTGTTGATCCCTCTGCTGTGAGTTGTGCCGTGTTCTCCTTGATGTCTATCACTGAGGACCAGCTTGAGTTGTTGGGAGATGATGATTTGTGTCTTTTTAACAACCGGGTGCGTCGTGTCTATGATAAGAGAATGTTCAAAAGACACGGCACAAAATCCGGATGCTTTGAATGTGGTGATCCAGGACACTTCATCGCCGACTACCCCAAGCGCAATGGACACAAGAAGGGCACCAGTGGCAGCTTCCATGACTCCGGCAAGCACGAGAGCTCATCCTTCAACAAGGTCAAGACGAAGACCCGATTCTTCAAGAAGGCCCTGAAGGACTACCGGCGAGAGAACAAGAAGCGCGACAAGGCCTTCTTCGTCGAGATGGAGAAGAGCTACTCCAAGCGGTCCACGTCTTCTTCCTCTTCATCGAGCTCAAGCGATGAGGAGATCGCCATCAGGAAGGGGAAGGACAAGGAAGATCCGGTGGGCCTCTGCTTCATGGCCTTCGGAGACAAGCCGAAGAGCCACTCACACCAGCGCCGAAGATCCCGCAAGAGCTTCTGTTCAATGGCTCTTGGGGATAAGGAAGAAAAGAGCTCCTACGACGACTCCGACGACGACAACAAGGTATCATCCTACGAGCGCGAAATCGTTGATTTACTTGAGAGCAATCGTCAGGAGTTGAAATATCGGGAAAAACTGCTTAGGGGGGCTAAGAAGAGGATAGATGAGTTAGAGAGTGAGCTTGTCGTGGCCAACGGCAGAATTGAGAGTCTATCTTCTTCCCCTTGCTTGGGTGATAGCAGTGAGTGCCCGAAATGTGAGGTGCTTCTGTGTGACCTATCGACTCTGAAGTCCAGGTACACAGAAAGGGTTGATGAGAGGGATGCTTTGGCCACTGAGCTTGAAAGCGCTCAGCTGGAGCTGAAAGATGCTCAAGCCACTGTCGTCGCACCCTGTGTTGATTGCCCATCTCATCTAGCTATCATAGCTAAGCTGAAATCCAAGGGCGATGAGCATTTGGGTGATTTGGAGAGGTTGAGAGCTGAGCTTGCCCAGACTAGGCTAGAACTTGAGACACTGTCAGTTCCACCCACTATCTGTGAGAACTGTCTGTCTCTTAGAATGGAATTGATTAAGCTGAAAGCCGAGAAGTTTGTTCAAGTAGAGAGTGAGTGTGAGACCTGCTTGTCTCAGGTAGAGGTTCTAGCTTCCTTGAGAGAGGAGCTAGCAGATTCTCAGAATGAGAACTTTTACCTCCGTTCCATCCTGAGTTGGATCAGTGCTAGAGAGCCTCAGCTTGGCATGATGATCCAGCAGTTCAAGAGGCAGGATGGGTTTGGAGTAGGTTATACCTACACCAAGGCTGTCTTTGAGAGTGCCATTAGCCGGGCAGTGGAGTGGAGTAAAATGACTCTAGAGCAGAGGTATCCCAAGACTCACTCCACTGAGTCCTCCCAGGCTTGTCAGCCAAAGGATGGAGTGATTCATGAACCACCCAAAGCTCCACCCAAGAAGCCTATCTGGGTTCCTAAGCCCAAACACCTCCACTCTTCTCTAGAGTCTCTTCCTGGACCCTCTCAACCCAAGAAGACCACACGAAACACTACCAAGCCCAAACATCCCAAGCCTCAACCACATCCCAAGAAGCCCACCTATCGTTGTGAGTACTATCAGAGAGACGAGCATCTTGCGGAGTTCTGCTTCAGGAGGAAGCGGGTTGAGAGAGCAGAGAGGGCTCGTAGTGATCAGGAGCAGTTCTACCAGCAGGGTGGTAGACTGTGTGTTCCTCGGCGCGGGGAGAGGCTGGAGGCCAGGCCGCATCGTGTAGGTGGTGGTAGAGGAGACGACTTTCTTGCCCGTGCTCCAGTTGGTGGTGTCCATTCCGGCAGAGTTCCAGATCATGTTGGCTACGGTTCTAGACCTCGTGTCTGCAGGGTTAGGCAGAACCGACGACCGCGCTTTGAGCCGCGTTTTGGTCCAAACTCTTTTGATGGTTTTCGCTTTCCATCTTTTGAGCAGATGGCTCGACACTGGTTTAGCTCTTTTGCTAAACCTGGTGCCGGACCATTTGCTCCCACTTACAGCCACTTATTGTGCAGGATCGGGGACTGGAGGACGTTTGGATCATGGACTCAGGATGTTCTCGCCACATGACGGGACATCGCAGATGGTTCTCCAGTCTCACTCCCCCGAGCTCCAAAGAGTACATCACATTCGGGAACAGTGGTCAAGGGAAGGTAAGTGGCATAGGCTCTATTCGTATTTCAGATCATTTCTCTTTGAAGAATGTTGCTTTGGTTAAGAATTTGAACTTCAATTTGATTTCTGTTTCGCAACTTCTTGAGGATGGTTTGCAAGTGTGTTTTAAGAAGGGCAACTCTTCTGTGGTTGATTCTGGAGGGTCTTTGGTTTGTCAGATTTTACCTTTCGGTAAAGTTTTTCGGATTGACTTCTCTAGTTCTTTTGGCCCTTCTCGCTGTTTGATTGCTGGATCCTCCTCTGAGCTCTGGAAGTGGCATAGGAGGTTAGGTCATTTGAGCTTTGATCTGCTAGTCAGGTTGAGCTCTATGGACCTCATCCGAGGATTGCCCAAGCTTAAGATGGAGAAGGATCTAGTTTGTCATCCCTGTCGTCATGGGAAAATGGTTGCCGCTTCTCACTCACCTGTGACTCAGGTGATGACTTCGTATCCGGGCGAGCTTTTACATTTGGACACTGTAGGTCCAGCTCGGGTACGCTCAGTCGGTGGGAAGTGGTACGCTCTTGTCATTGTTGACGACTTCTCTCGATTTTCGTGGGTTTTCTTTTTGGAGTCTAAGGATGAAACGTTTCAGTTTGTTCATGACCTAATTTTGAAGCTGAAGAATGAGAACAATGGTCGGATGCGAGCAATTCGCTCCGACAACGGCTCTGAGTTCAAGAACTCTCAGTTCATCAGCTTCTGTAGTGATCAGGGTCTGGACCACCAGTTTTTTTCTCCTTACACTCCCCCACAGAACGGCGTTGTGGAATGAAAGAACCGCACGCTAGTCGAGATGGCCAGGACAATGCTCGATGAGCACAGGACTCCTAGGCGTTTTTTGGCTGAAGCCATGAACACGACTTGCTATCTGGCCAACCGCATCTTTCTTAGAGCTTACCTTAGTAAGACATCAAATGAACTGCGGTTTGGCAAACAGCCCAAGGTGAGCCACTTGCGAGCGTTTGGCTGCAAGTGCTTTGTGCTCAAGAAGGGAGGGCATTTGGACAAGTTTGAGTCTCGTTGCTGGGATGGTGTTTTTCTTGGTTATGCATTGCATTCTCGAGGCTTCCGTGTTTGGAACCTCGAATCCCAGCTGCTTGTCGAGACCTGTGAGGTTTCATTTGATGAGTCCTTGCCTTCTTTGACTCCTTCTTTTGAGCTTTCGGGTGATGATGAGCTCGGAGAGTCCATCTTCGAGGAAGATGAGGATACTCCAGCTGCTGATGAGGGTGGGCCTTCTGCATCCCCCGCAGAGCCCACACCTTCTGAGACTTTGACTGATGATGAGGGTGGACCTCTGATCACTTCTTCCACTACGATCGAGCCCCCTCAGTCCAGTCCAGAGGTGCCTGCTGCTGACTCCGGTGAGGTGACTTCAGATCACCAAGGAACCCGAGCAGTTCAGTGTGACCATCCCTCAGAGCTCATCATAGGTGATTTAACTAAGAGAACTTTGCGTTCTTCTGCCACTCTCGCTGTGTTTGCTGAATCTGCGTTTGTTGCATCTTTTGAGCCCAGAGACGTTTCTCATGCTCTTTCTGATTCCAATTGGATTAATGCTATGCAAGAAGAGCTTGAGAACTTTGTCCGCAATCGGGTTTGGACACTAGTTGAGCCGCCACCAGGATGCAACCCCATAGGCACCAAGTGGGTATTCAAGAACAAACAAGGTGAAGATGGGGTTGTGGTGCGCAACAAGGCTCGACTAGTTGCCCAGGGTTATTGCTAGAAGGAAGGTATTGACTTTGAAGAAACCTTCGCTCCTGTTGCCCGTCTTGAGTCCATTCGTATTCTTCTAGCTTTTGCTGTTTCGAAGGGTTTTAAGCTTTTTCAAATGGATGTTAAGAGTGCTTTTCTGAACGGGTACATAGAAGAGGAGGTTTATGTTAGGCAACCCCCCGGTTTTGAGAACCCTAAGTTTCCTCGACATGTTTTTAAGTTGCACAAAGCTTTATACGGGTTGAAGCAAGCCCCCAGGGCTTGGTATGACCGGTTGAAGCAATTTTTGTTGGGGAGGGCTTTGTGATGGGTTCTGTGGACAAAACTCTTTTCTTGCTCAGAGATGCTTCAGATTTTTTAGTTGCTCAGATTTACGTGGACGATATTATTTTTGGCGGTACTACTAATGATCTTGTGTCCAAGTTTTCTGAGCAGATGCACAGTGAGTTTGAGATGAGCCTCATGGGTGAGCTCAAGTACTTCTTAGGGCTCCAGATCAAGCAGACCAAGGACGGCAACTTCATCCACCAAGGTAAGTACACTCGCGACATGCTTAAGAAATTTGACTTTGGTGGTGAGTTGAAGCCGCAGATGACCCCGATGGGCACATCTGGGGGTCTAGACAAGGACGAGAGCGGCGTCAAGGTCAATGAAAGGGAGTTTCGAGGGATGATCGGTTCGCTGTTATACTTAACGGCAACAAGACCGGACATACAGTTCGCCGTGGGACTTTGCGCGCGATTCCAGTCTTCACCACGCGCGTCTCATCGGTAGGCTGTCAAGCGCATCTTCAGGTATCTCACTTATGCGCCTGATCTTGGTCTTTTCTATTCAGCATCATCTTCTCTCGATTTATCTGGATTTTCGGATGCCGATTTTGGTGGGTGCCGGTTGGATCGCAAGTCGACTTCTAGTACTTGCTAGTTTCTTGGTTCTTCTCTTGTATCTTGGTCTTCTCGAAAGCAATCTGGAGTTGCTCTTTCGACCACAGAGGCTGAGTACGTAGCTGCTGCTAGCTGCTGCTCACAATTGGTTTGGATGATTTCCACTCTGCGAGATTTTGGGTTATTCTTTCCTACCAGGGTTCCATTGTTTTGCGACAGCACCAGTGCTATTAGTGTAGGGAAAAACCCATGTCTCCATTCAAAAACCAAACATATTGATGTGCGCTTTCACTTCTTGCGGGATCAATATGAGAAAGGTGTCATTGACCTTGTTCATGTTGATACCCATCATCAGTTGGCTGACATTTTCACTAAACCCCTAGATCAGTCTTCATTTGAGCGTTTACGAGGGGATTTGGGTGTTGTATATCCTTTTTAGGATATTTTGTGTCGGTTTTTTCTTTCTTCTTTACTCTTTTCTTGAGTCTTTCTGTGTGTGTTCATATCTTGCATATTCACATATCACACTTTTGAGCTTGCTTCTGTTATATAATTGAACTGCTTTACTTATTCTAGCTGGTACATGCTTTTGATTACTTGTCGATGATCATGCTTTGCTTCAGTTCAAATGATATGTCTGATATCTGTCATATGCATGGCTTTTATGCTTTAAAATTGAAAAATGATCACCATTGCTTCTGGTAACTAGCATGCGTAGGCTGAATGCTCTTGCTATCTGTTACATGCCTTGTAGCTAGTTTCTGACTTAGATGCAAATATGCAACTTGGACATCTATATGCTTTAAACATGGAAATGTGCTATAAAAATGATGAAAAATCGAGAACAATGAAAATTCCATGCCTTTTTGTGCATAACTTGAAAAGATCCAGGTGGGTTTGCTTTGTCGCATTACATTTGTTCTGGACTGCATACCATAGCACTTTGGTATGAACTAGGACAGTGTAGTGTATGCCAAGACCAATGTCTTAAGCTTCTGATGGTCCAGATCTGGCCTAGGCTTGACTTGGTCGGTCAGCATAAGGTTTGACATGCAAATAACCCCTGGCAAAAATGAAAAAGGAAAAAGAAAAAGCTTGAAAATTGAAATGATAACAAGTTTGCTGAAGCACTTTGTTTCTGAACAAAGCTTATCTTGGTAGATATCAGTTAGCTTTTGCATCTCATGTTTTACCTTGCTTGTTTTACTGGAAAATGTGGTGATGCTTTTTGTTTGCAAAAACTGAAAAATGCGTGCTAATGACTTTCTTTAGATATCATCTGTTGCACTGATCATGCCATGTGTCTTAGACAGTATCTCTTTTGCTATACTTGTTAGATGCCGTAATTGCAGTCAATCATATTTGAGAAGCATGCTTTCTACACTCCTTATGCACTCCAGTTGAATTCACTGCATATTTTGAGGGGGAGTTGCATTTCAGGGGGAGTCTGTGTCTCTATTGAGTGCTTGATGAGTTCACTTGTCAACAAGGGGGAGAAAATTTGGGATCAGAGTTTAAGGGGGAGTTTTTACTCTGTTGATATCCTTGTTGTTCTAAAATCGCACTCATTTTGAGCTTTTACGTTTTGGTTAACCATAATGACCGCTTCTTGCTTTTGTTCGCCTTTTGGTCATTAGGGTTAAACTTTTTACCTTATTTTTCTTCTTCTTTGTTTTCTTGTGTTTTGTTTTCGTGTTTCCACATTTGCTCGCAGGTGCTGAAGAGCTGAAGAAGAGGAGTGTTGACAATGCACTCATCAAGGAGGAGATTGAGGAGTCATGCTGAATAGCGTGGGCCTCATGGCTCCAGAAGTGATGAGTCATTGTCAACGATAGTCAAAGAGGACAGAAGAAGAAGAGATCTGCTGTTTCATGGGCCGCGTGTGACTCAGGTACACGGGCAGCGAGCGACTGTCGGGCAGAGGAGGCTGCGAAGTCGGGCTGGCCCAATCCGGGTGCATGGGCCAGAAGCAGTAGAAGACCCACTGGGCTGTTGACCAGGGTTGACTCAGGTACACGGGCGGTGAGTGATTGCCGGGCTAAGAGAGCTGCGGAATCGGGCCGGCCCAATTCGGGTACCTGGTGCAAAGTCGGTGGAGGCTTTGTCAGTTTCGGCGCAAAACTGACGACCGTCGATCTTGTATCCGACTGTCCAGAAGAGAAGCCGTAGTCGCTACGAAAGCTTAGCTTCCGGATAAGTCATCTGTAACTCTAAGCCCACAGTCAGTCAGTCGTGTCTGTAAAAATTCCTAAGGGCAGTAGAGTCTTTTCCTTTATTCTTGCGTCTGTAAAAAAAACCCTAAGGGGCTGGTGGAATATTCCTAGTGGTGGGCAGCCTATAAATAGGACCCCAATCCCTAGGGTTGGACTACCCTTCTAGAATTCACTTTTTAATCCATTGGGTCATTTTGTCTCTCACGTTCTCTCTCCTGTGTGCGCTGCTAGGCACTGATTCGTTCCTTTTTGCCTTGCATTTACTTTGTTCCTGTGAGATTGAATCTTTTGATCCTTGTTGAGGTGTGTGCATTGATTCCTCTGATTCAAGAAGCTTCGGTTTGCTGTGTTGTGTTGATTTTATTCCTGAGGATGTGTCTCTGTTGTGTGTGTTCTTCACGCAAGTAGTACTAGTTCTTGCTGTTGCAAGTAGTACTACTTTTCTGTAGCAACAGTACACAAGTACCTGCTCTGCTTTTTCAGCATAGCTTTTTGATCGAAGCAGACTGAATTGAATGCCTTTTTGACTGTTTCTGCTAGCTTCGAAGTATATTTCTGTGTTGTCTTCTAGCCTAACATACTTCGACAATCCTTGCAAAGTTTTTCTCGGGTTTAAGCTGTTCGAAGGTTGTGCTTCGACTCAAAGGCTTCGGTAGAGCTTCGATCTTCGCTTTGTGTTCTGAGATGATAACTTCGAAGTACTTTTTGAACTGACAGCGTCTCATACTTCGAACGTCTGTGCGAAGGTACTCCGACTCGAGCTCTTCGAAGTTGGATTCGAAGTTTGTTCTTCTGTTAAACTTCGCTCAGTGTTTTGCTTCCATCCTCTTTGATGGTCCTTGTTGTGTTCTGTTCGAAGGTAGGGAGTAGGCTTCGTTCTGGTTTCTCTGCCTGCGTGTCAGCCATATATTCGAAAGAATTTTTAAGGCGCCCATTCACCCCCCCCTGGTCGCTACTTTCGGTCCTACAGAGGTCGATGTCAGCTATGTAGAAGACAAATGGGAAAGGGAAAAAACAATTTGGGTACCTCATGAGGAGATGAGACAGAAGGAACCCCAACATTGAACACCACACCTCTCAGCATACCAGCCTCTGTAGTGGCCTCCACACCAGACATATTGGCTGACACACCAGGATCCACAGATGCAGATTTAGGTGCATCGGCCCCAATGACGGTATCCACCGCGACACCACCAACAAGCGGGGGCAATTGAGTGCTGGTTGGTTCATCGGCTGATGAGCTAGAAGCATACAAAGAGGATATGACGATAGAGGAAGAAGACTAGAAAATAAAGGGCGTCAGACGTTGAAAGCTCAAAAAAAGATATGTTGGGAAAAGACCCAAGTATACCTGAAATGATGAAGGCACTTCGGTAGCAGCCTCGGCTTGCATGGCCATGGGAGTGGACGACATCTACTGGAGGAAAAGAGAACACATTATGAAGGGAAAAGACATCACCAAGCATCTAGTAGAATAGAAATGGCTATGTCGAGGTCTAGTGGATCGGCGAGTTCCTTTGACCGACGCCTTGCACTTATGCGCTAGAGTTTTGACTCGCCAATTGGAAAGAAAATCCTTTAGGGTAGGAGCCCCACTACCCAGAACACTGACGGTTGATTGGGGCTGATAACGAGGATTAGTAAAGGACCAAGATAACGAGGAAAATGAGCGAAAGGAGTCAAGAAAGGTACCAATGAGGAATCATCAGCATAACCAGGATGTAGGCGCTCGTAGTACGACCTCAAAGACCGATCAAAAAGGTGCAGCACCCATTCGACCCACCACACATCGAAGTCAATAGACCCGATGGTACAAGCCGACCAAGGAGTGAGATCGCTGTTGTATCAATTGCATTAGATACATCACAGGTTTTGTGTGTGTATATGGTGTGTAGAATGAACCTCAAAGGGTTCTCCCAGAAGGAGAAAAGATTTATACTGGTTCGGACCTCCCCAAAGGGATAATAGCCCTACGTCTAGTTTGTGGTGGATTTGGCATAGTATGCCTCAGTTGAATCTAATGGATCTGAAGGATCTCATGGCCTTGGAGGAGCTGAACTATTACAAGGCTTGGCTCTGCTTTTATAGGAACGCGGTCCAAAGGAAAAGACATAATGCCCTCTATAACTCATAGGCTTTATAGGGGCAAGAAGGGAAAAAAGACTAGTCTACTATATAAAGTGCTTTACAACTTTACAGACGTGTCAGATAAACGTCACTTCTAAACAGCTAAACGACATACTAGGGGCAGAGGGGGCCCCCAGTATGGCTTCTGCACTGTAGTGAAGTACAAATATTTTCTGGGTTCGGAGTAGTGGCCGGAGCTCTTTGGGCGGAGGCTATGAAGAAGGCTCCGAAGGACACTCCGAAGTGGACTTCGAAGTATGCTCCGAACCGAACTCCGAACTAGCCTCTCGGAGGCTTAGCTTCGAATTAGCTGAAGAGGGTCCGGAAACTAGCTCTGGGGAGCTCCGAAAGGAGCTCAGAGGTTAACTCCAAAGATAGCTTGGAGGTTAACTTCGAAAAGAACTTGAAGACTTGGCTTCTGGCAGACTTCAAAGGGAGCTTGGAGGCTATGCTCCTGAGGGCTCCGGAGGCCTCGCTCCGGAGGGCTCCAAAAGGAGTACGGAGGCCCAGCTCCGGGGGGCTCTGAAAGGAGCCTAGAGTATTAGAAATAACTTCAGTAGATAGGGACTTGCTTCGACAGTGCCAGGCTCTGGGCCGAAGGCCAATAGAGGCTAACATCATTTGGCCCCTGTTTAAGGGAAAACTTATTCCCCCAATAGTAGCCCCTCGCCCACAGCCCTTCGGAATAAAGGGGTGCGTGCGCCTCTAGACAAATGACAACAAAATATGCAACTTTAGAGAAGACAGGCCTTCAGAGCTTGGACCAAATGGGGCTTCGACTTGCGCAGGAAATAATTACATGCCTCGAATGTCAGAACGACCTCGGGGAGATCAACTGACTCTGCAACGGCTATAAAACTGACCGTTAAAGTGCACTGGTTCGCTTCAACTTCGCTTGAGGCCCACCCGTCAGTGGCTTCTGCACAGGAACCGTCGGGATTTTTACCACTTGTAAAAAGGGGTTTACCGCACACGGCTTCGGCACGCTTCTCATTTGCTTCTTTCTCAGCACCTCGCATCCTTCGCTCTCTTCTCTTCATCCCTAGCTTCGCGCAGAGCCAACTTCATAAGCCTTAGCACCCTTCGCACCGAAGCTCCACAAAATGCCAAAGAAAGTTGCTTCGAAGAAAGCTTTGGCCCCGGGCTCGAGTTCGAGCTCTACCTAGGCGCAGGCAGCGGCTGTAGCGGTGGCGAAGCCTACAGTGAGGCGATTGGGGCTGAGGGATCTTTGGTCGCCATCATACAAGTTCAAGCAAACCTTAGAGATGAGGGCTTAGATTTCGACGGAGGAGTCTGTCCGAAGGGCCTACGCGGGGAAGATATCGTCGAAGATCCAGCTTCGGGTTTCGGAGAAATCAGAAGCCATACCAAGGCCTCGGGTTGACAAAGTAGTACTCTTCGAGGCTTTCTTCGAAGCAGGCCTTGGATTGCCAGCTGTAGGAATGCTGAATGAAGTCTTGAAGGCCTACAACCTCGAGCTTCCTCAACTGTCGCCAAACGCCGTGGCGAGGCTAGCGGTCTTCGAATGGGCTATGATGGCCGAAGGCTGCGAGGGGCGCGCCGATGTCTTCGTAGCTCTTTATGATGCCAACTTTCAGCCGAAGCCAAGGGAGGGATCAGACCGCGTCAAGAGGGCATTGGCCTTTGGAAGCGCCAATTTTCAGCTTCGGAGGGAGTACCAGGACGCCTTCCAAGCGAGGGCCACTAACAGCAAGTGATACTCGAGGTGGGACCAAGGGTGGTTCTACGCCTCAGTTGGCGCAAACTCTCCCCTTCATAGTACCAACGCAATCATCTCCTACCGACGTGAAGGCATGGTGAAGACGAGCCCCGCCACCGTTTGCTCGAGGATGCTGCTCCTATGGAGGGTGGCTTCGAAGATGAGCATGAGGGACCTCGCGGAGGAGTTCATCACCCTTTGGCTCAGCCCCCTCGCGCGTTCTTGGCCGAAGGGCCTCTTTCAACCTTTGGGCTCGGAGGGCCTAAGCGAGTTGTCGACAGAATGCCTTGGTAAGACTTCAAAGTCTTTTCACTTTCATACTACTCAAAATAACTTTGCTCTGACCTAGAATCTTGATGAAGCCGCTCTTGAAGTAAGGACTCTGGAGGAGGCCATCATGGCGGCAGAGCGCGTTGTCGGAGCCCTGACAGCTAAGGAGCAGGCTCAACGGCTCGCTCTGGTGGGGACTTGGGAGCACTGGAATAGAGTGTGGACCCGGCTCGGTGTCGAGGGGGTCAAAGCTCTACCAGACTTCTCCAATCCTGCACCCTCGGCGAGCGGCTCCAAGAGGAAGAGGGTGGACGACGACGAACCCAAAGCCTCGAGGGCTCGTTCGGAGCTCCCAACGACCGAAACCCCTACTGCGGAGGAGGCAACGGCCACAAACCCTGGGACCGGAGCAGAGCTAGGAGGGGCTTCGATGGTAGCTACCGAGGTGGTGGCGAGGGCCGCGATGGCGACGACTTCGGGCGCGGGGGTTGAGGCTCCAACTTCACAGCAAAGGGATTAGGGAGCACACATAGACCCCTCCACCTTCGAAGAAATTTCCGACGAAGGTAAACACTTTAAACATACTTCTCTTTTCATACGTGGATATTGACTTGAACTTTTTTGCAGAAGTCGATGCCGGTGCGAGGTCCACCGCACTGAAGCCGGCGAAGGCCTCCGGTAGCAGCAGCAGTAGTTCAGAGTCTGACAGCTCCTCGTCTGAAGAAGACAGAGCCTTTGAGACTGAGCCGACGATCACGTCGAAGTGGTGGACAGGAGCCCAGCTCCACTGGAGCCTGCACCGGAGGTTGAAGTGGAGGAGATAGTCCGGCCTCTACAGCTGAAGGGGGTCGTGACTGAGGCGGCTATTCATGATTTTCATGAAGGTTGCTTTGCTGCAGGGTCAGGGGGCTTGGTGGCTCAACTCAATCGCTCGAGCCCCTTGAACCTCTTCACAAACACGAATGAAGCCCTTATCCAGGTGAGCGAAGTCCTACACAATCTTCGAGTCATACTGCTCTTCAATCAACACTTATGATTTTCTTG
The DNA here is from genome assembly GCA_019279435.1 of Zizania palustris. Classification (NCBI taxonomy): domain Eukaryota; kingdom Viridiplantae; phylum Streptophyta; class Magnoliopsida; order Poales; family Poaceae; genus Zizania; species Zizania palustris. The sequence goes on along the minus strand of JAAALK010000290.1, from coordinate 50,010,427 downwards.
AACCCTTTCAGGCCTTCGTGCTGAATGCTGCAGCAGCAATCTCTGTGGACGGGTGGATGGCTCGCTTGGTGGAGGAGAGGGATGCCCTCCGACGTGAAATCTCAGTGGAAGCCGAGAAGCAAAGGCGGGCCAAAGCCTTATCAGAGACTGCGAGGGACAAGGCCGACGAGGCGAGGGAGGTCCTGGTCTCGGAGACCGATAAGCTTCGGGCGGAGCTTCGAGCTTCGGAGGAGGCTAGAGCAGAGTTGGCGATGGAGAACTCAAAGCTTCGCCAAGCCGGCCACTGCCTTCAAGACTTAGTTGTTCACAACATTGACAAAGCCACTTCGAGCTTGACCAAGGTCCTTGAGCAAATAGGGACCGAGTGCCGGGTTCCAGACTTCAGCCTTCGAGACCCAATTGGAGACCGCGTCAAGTTCCTGAAGATGGTAGCTGTGACGACGGAGGTGTCCTTGAAGGGCTTCGCCTTGATGGCCGGTCGAGTGGCGGGTCTAGGGGTGTTGCAGATGCTTCATGACTTGGGTTGCAACCACTTCGAAGTAGCAACGTCAGCGACTCTGGTGGCCTTCGGAGCCTAGCACTTGGTGACGCCTCCGCTAGACGTCCGCGGAGCCTGGAACCGCCTTCAAGAGCCTTGGAAGACCCAAGGTTGTGAAGCAGTCCTTGAACTCCAAAAGGCCATCCGCCTTCGCCGAGCCAGGGCATTGGCCTCGCCAGCTCAGCCTTTGACATCGACGCCTCCGCCTCCGAAGGTGTAGATCTCCTTAGGCTCCTTGTAATTCTTAGTTGTAGGCTTGTAAAAACTTATCAGTTTATTAATATAAATGCAGGGGTACTTTATACCTGCCCAGGCTTAGCCTTCGAATGTTGATCTCAAAGTACTTGAGAACTTTGAGGAGCTTCGCCAGTTATGGGTGGTCCTCAAGGTAGCTAGGTCCGAAGGCCCCCCTCGGTTCAAACTTTCGAGGGGTCCTAACGGCGAAGCCATTTCCGAAGTAGCCCAGGAGCTGCTGGCTACCGTGAAGATGGAGCCCCTTAAGAGTTCTTCCTCTTCGCCAGACTTAAGCTGTTTCGAAGTAGAATTAAGTGGCGAGGGGGCACAACCTTCGAGTACAGCCTTGACAGACGGCGAAGCGTTAGACTTCTTTGCCTTCGACACGGCACCGCCTGCCTCGCAGACCTGGACAAACCTGCAAGGTGAAGGACGAGGTCTGTGGGCTTCGAGGCGTGGATGAACCAGACGTGGGAGAGCAGGCTCCGACGAGGCTTCGTCCAACCGAGGGGGCCCTGGCTGGAAGAAGAGCAAGCGAGGATCAGGGCCTCGAGCTCTCTTTTTCTTAGGCTTAGATATAGACTACTCATAATTTTGTTTTTCGAAGTGTATTTGTAACATACTTCTCAATTTTCATTCAATGAATGGGATTTGTTGTATTCGCATACTTCGTTTGCATGCTTCGCATAATTTGATTGTTTGGCCGATAGGCTCACCAGCCGATAATCTGGACAATACCTGATAGAGAAGATGATAAATGGCACCAAGGAGGTATCAGCCAAGAGGGATTTTCTTTTCCGTGGCAAGCTTCTCAGCACGCAATTGGAAGTCGGTGGTTGGACTTAGGGTGGATCAACAAAACACAAAATACTCCAACCAGATATTAAGGAAGGCAACGTGTTCTTCGACGTCAATGTGGCCAGTATGTTTGTTGTGCTTCATAATATACTTGCCCCAGCCACCGGTGGATTTTACACCAATACGATGGGTCGCCTTGGAGCAGAAAGAGAGACGATTGCAAGGGGAAGTGATGTCAAGGGATGTCAAGGCAAGTGCATTAAGCAAAGAAGGAGTCATCGGACCATTAAGGAAAAAATAAAGGTGTTAAAAGTATCAGACCAAAAGTAACAAGCAGTGGCGAGGAGTGACTCGTTCTTATAAGGTTCCACAAGAGAAAGGCTGATGCCTATTTTCTCCCAAGACGGACGCTTGACGGCCGATACCCTAAGGTACCAATAACGCCAGCCAGGAAGTGGGGAAGGGAAATCCCTAAAGCTAAGGTGACAATCCGAAGAAATCATGTTAGACTGTTTGAAGGGGATCCGATTGTTTTCCACATTGATAATATTGATGGGGTAAGGGTTACCCATCGGACATAGAAATCGGTGAGTAGCATGGTCAACAAGGGAAATCAAAAACTAGTTCCGCAAGTTCTACAAAGAAAGCGTAAAGAAAAAATAGTGAAAAGGAGCAAAGAAAAACAAACGAACCAGGGGAAACCGAAGGAAGGGGAAGACGTCAAAAGTTTAGCTTGAGGACTGCATCGATGGTGGCCATCGCTGGTGATGCCGAAAGCATGGGGCTGGTAAAGAAAAGGGAAATGGCTAGTAGCGGTGGTCGCATGGAAAACAACGGCGAGCTCATGGGGCAGATATAAAAGTAGTGAGCAAAAAGCGTGAAGAAGAAGGGCGAAATGACCGGGTTACTTATAAAGCAAGAAGAAACTCCTCTGTAACCAGGTCAAGACGATTCCATCGGATTCGGTGGGGCCACCTGCAATGTTCGGTAAAAGGTAATCATGAGTAAGGTTTTCAAAAGTGTCAAGATGTTTACAGGCCCAAGATTTTAGGAACTGAATCTTCGGCTTAAAGAACACCAATACCAAAACTATGTGGGATGAAGCCTAGTCCGATGCCGCCACAAAGAGACATAGATACGTAGGACCAGGCAACAACCAACACAATCATGAATGGCCAAAGATGAGGAGGTTGGAAAATGAGAGAAGATTATGAAGCCAGAATCCTAGGCAAAGTTATAAAGGTACTAGAAGATGAAGGGTTTCGGCTGGCAATCAAACTGAAAAGATCGTGCGGATAGACGTTTGAGAAGACGTGGCAGAAGGGATAATGTTAATTTTGAAGCATCATAAGCCACTTAATGCTCCGAAACTGGGGGACATATGTTGACGCCAAGATTTGGTAAAGCCCAGGCCCACTAAAGATGTCGTACGGTCAACAAAGATCAAGAAGAGTACTATACGCTAACAGGTTTAAGAAACTGTATGTGTGACAAACGAAGTGTTTGTGGGAACGGACTATCTCAAGCCTCCGTATAGGATAATAGCTCGAAGTAGTTAGAAGTTATCTATTGAATATCTAAGTATTCGATACCCTTTACATAGTGAAGAAGGGTATTTATAGACCAAATAATAAACAAAAAGACTCCTTTACCCTCTAATTACAACCGACTAAGAAGATACTATTGAATACTATTCATAAGGGAAAAAAGGTAAAAGACTAATTTAATCAGAAAGAAGACAAATCTTATAACCTTGCTGGCAACACTCCTTTGGGTGTAAAGACTTCAGGAGACTTCGTTACGCCAAAGCCTTAATGGAGGTCTTCGTTGTATAATACTCCAAATACAGCACACCTCTGATGCTTTTAAGGCCTTCGAAGATCAAAGCTTTGTAGGACCGAAAGTAGCGACCAAAGGGGGGAAATGGGTGCCTAAAAAATTCTTTCGAATCAATGGCCTGCTCCCAACACCCAACGCACCTCAACAGAGAAACAGGGAAAACTAAATAGATCAACAGTGCCAAAAAATAATCTAGCCTAAAAACGACCGGTGTTCTAATCGAAAAGACACCAACACAGTGCTTAAAGGCAGATTAAGTCCATTCACTAAACAAATAGCATCTCCACAAATATTTCACCAAATCGCAGGTAATCCATCATGTTCATCAAAATATTCATATAGGCATTTCATCCATCACAAATATGTCCGTCATAGGTATTTAACAAAAATAGAATAATAGCAGATGATAAATTTTAGATGAATCATGCAGGTATAGAACAAAAATAAATATCTCAGATCCTAACCAAAGTATCATCTGAAACTAATCATGCCTGAAATAGATGAACTAACAAGTTCTAAAAAACTGATCAAAATACTGCAGCTGCTAGATAATAAAACCGTGAAGAAGAAACGAGCTACATTAATTTGTACATTGGAATGCATGCACGATCTTCCGAATGTTCACGCCGCTGCTTGCTGTCGCAGAAGATTCGGCCGACTTCGATGTTGCTGCGTGCGGCAAGCTTGGCCGATCACGTCGCCGCGTGCCGTAGAAGATCCAACTAGTGCTGCTGCTATCGGCTTCTTGCAACGGATGTGCTCCTCCCTGATGAATCACGAGACCATGCACCGGCTTCTGACGACGCGCCATGCGGCCTTGATGGTGCTAGGTGTAGGGTTCCTGCTGCGTTGTAGGCTAGCTAGTACTAGCTGTCCTATCTGCAAGTTTCCAGGCTGCTAGGCGCTTGGCTATGCAGCTTAGGTGCTAGATGCACATGCTGCGCTAGCCAATGTAACAACTCCGAGACACGTGCGCAGAACTTATAATCGGAGAGAAAATGGTCGCATGGAGAAGAGAGCTGCAGTGGCGGCGGCGATTCGACCAGTGGCGGAGAAGAACAGGACGCAAAGAAAAGGTGACCCAAAATTTCAGAAATTGGGAAAGTGTATTTCAAAAATGGGTAAACCTAACCCTAGGGTATTGGGGCCATTTTATAGGCATCCCAATAAAGGGAAAAATGCAAAAATACCCCTAGGGTTTTTACAAACGCTGAAATAAAAATGGAAAAGACCGAAATGCCCTTATGGTTTTTTATAGACTTGACTGACAGACTGTGGGCCTAAAGGCAAAATAGTAAAAACCTAAATAAAGATAACTTGTCCTGATGCGGAGCTTTCGTAGAAGCTACGGCTTCGCCTCAGAACGGTCAGATCCGAGATCACTAGTCAGTTTTGCGACGAAACTGACAAAGCGTCCACCGTCTTTGCACCGGATACCCGGATTGGGTCAGCCCGATCCCGCAGCTCCCTCGGCCCGACAATCGCTCGCCGCCCATGTACCTGAGTCAATCCTGGTCAACAGCCTAGTGGATCCTCTGCTGCTCCTAGCCCATGTACTCGGATTGGGCCAGCTCGACTTCGCGGCCCCTCTGCCTGACAGTCGCTCGCTGCCTGTGTACCTGAGTCACTTGTGGCCCAGACACAACAGATCTTCTCTTCTATTCATGTCCTCTTTGACTTCCGTTGACAATAACTCATCACATATGGAGCCATGATGCCCATGCTCTCTAGCATGGCTCCTCAAGCTTCTAACTTCACCTCTTTTGCTAGTCTCTACAGAGGAACGTTCTTGACCTCTGGAGGATGAAATATTTTCCCCCAACAGTAGCACCTCGAATACTTCTCTCCAAATTTCCTATACAATAAGAGAGCAGTATACACAAGAAACAATTGCATACTTAGGATCAAGAACTTAGCGAACTTTACCACTCTTTGAATAATTCAAAGGTGTGGAATCTTCGTACTAACTTCTATGCGAAGATGAGTGTCGAAGCGACTTTGGAGATAGATCCTTGCGAAGCTGAAAACCTCCCCTAAACTCTTCTAAAAGATCGAGTAACCCAAAATTTCTCCCCCTTGTTGACAATTGGACTCATCAAGCGAGACTAAATGCACTCTAAAGAGACACAGACACAAACTCCCCCTGAAATGCAGCTCCCCCTCAAAATATACAATGAATGCAACTAGGGTGCAGTTGGAGTGAAGAAAGCATGCTTCTCAGATATGATTGACTGCAATTACAACATCTAGCAGGTATAGCAAAAGACATACTATCTAAGACACATGGCATGATCAGTGCAACAAATGATATCTAAAGAAAGTCATTAGCACACATTTTTCAATTTTTGCAAACAAAAGCATTACCACATTTTCTAGTTGACAAGCAAGGTAAAGCATGAGATGGAAAAGCTAAGTGATATCTACCAAGATAAGCATTATCCAGAACAAAGTGCATCAACAAATTTGTTATCTTTTAAAATTTCAAGCTTTTCTTTACCTTTTTCATTTTTTCCAGGGGTTATATGCTTGTCAAACCTTATGCTAACCGACCAAGTCAAGCCTAGGCCAGAACTGGACCATCAGAAGCTTAAGATATTGGTCTTGGCATACATTACACTGTCCTAGTTCATACCAAAGTGTTATGCTAAGTAGTCTAGAACAATGCAATGCGACAAAGCAAACCCACCTCGATCTTTCCAAATTATGCATAAAAAGGCATGGATTTTTCATTTTTTCTGATTTTTATCATTTTTATAGCACAGTTTCCATGTTAAAAGCATATAGATGTCCAAGTTGCATATCTGCATCTAAGTGAGGAACTAGCTACAAGGCATGTAACAGATAGCAAAAGCATTCAGCCTACACATGCTAGTTACCAGAAGAAATGGTGATCATTTTTCAATTTTAAAGCATAAAAGCCATGCATATGACAGATATCAGACATATCATGTGAACTGAAGCAAAGCATGATCATCGATAAGTAATCAAAAGCATGTACCAGCTAGAATAAGTAAAGCAGATTAATCCTATAGCAGAAGCAAGCTCAAAGTGTGATATGTGAGTATGCATGATATGAACACACACAAAAGACTCAAGAAAAGATTAAAGAAGAAAGAAAATAGTAACTCAAAGTATCCTAAAAAGGGTACACAACACCCAAATCCCCTCGCAAACGCTCAAAAGTAGACTGATCTAGGGGTTTGGTGAAAATGTCAGCCAACTGATGATGGGTATCAACATGAACAAGGTCAATGACACCTTTCTCATATTGATCCCTCAGAAAGTGAAAGCAAACATCAATGTGTTTGGTTTTTGAATGGAGACAAGGGTTTTTCCCTACAATAATCGCACTGGTGCTGTCACAAAACAGAGGCACTCTGGTAGGAAAGAACAACCCAAAATCTCGCAATGTGGAAATCATCCGAACCAACTGTGAGCAGTAGCTAGCAGCAGCTACATACTCAGCCTCAGTGGTAGAAAGCGCAACTCCAGACTGCTTTCGAGAATACCTAGAGACAAGAGAAGAACTGAGAAACTGGCAAGTACCGGATGTTGACTTGCGATCCAACCGGCATCCACCAAAGTCAGCATCGGAAAAGCAAGATAAATCAAGAGACGATGATGCTGAATAATAAAGACCTAGATCGGGCGCATAGGTAAGGTTCCTGAAAATGCGCTTGACAGCCTGCCGATGAGACACGTGTGGTGAAGACTAGAAGCATGCACATAGTCCCACGGAAAATTGAATGTCTGGCCTCGTTGCCGTCAATTACAGGAGTGAACCAATCATCCCTCGATACTCTCGCTCATTGACCTTGACGCCGCTCTCGTCCTTGTCCAGGCCCCCAGATGGGTAATCTGAGGCTTCAGCTCTCCACCAAAGTCGAATTTCTTCAACATGTCCCGCATGTACTTACTCTGGTGGATTAAGATGCCATCCTTGGTCTGGTTGATCTGGAGCCCTAGGAAATACTTGAGCTCACCGATGGGACTCATCTCAAACTCACTGTGCATTTGCTCAGAAAACTTGGACACAAGCGCATAAGTAGAACCACCAAAAATGATATCATCCACGCAAATCTGAGCAATCAAGAAGTTTGAGGCATCTCTGAGCAATAAAAGAGTTTTGTCCATAGAACCCATCACAAAGCCCTTCCCCAACAAAAAACTATTTCAATCAGTCATACCAAGCCCCTAGGGCTTGCTTCATACCGTATTAAGCTTTTTGCAGCTTCGAGGAAACTTAGGGTTCTCAAAACCAGAGGGCTGCCTAACATAGACTTCCTCCTCTATGTACCTGTTCAGAAAAGCACTCTTGACATCCATTTGAAAAAGCTTAAAACCCTTCGAAGCGGCAAAAGCTAAAAGAATGCGAATGGACTCAAGACGGGCAACAAGGGCAAAAGTCTCATCAAAGTCAATACCCTCTTTCTGGTAAAAACCCTGGGCAACTAGTCGAGCTTTGTTGCACACCACAACCCCATCTTCACCTTGCTTGTTCTTGAACACCCACTTGGTGCCTATGGGGTTGCATCCGGGTGGCAGCACAACCAGTGTTCAAACCCGATTGCGGACAAAATTCTCAAGCTCTTCCTGCATGACATTAATCTAGTTTGAATCAGAAAGAGCATGAGAAATGTCTCTGGGCTCAAAAGATGCGACAAACGCAGACTCAGCAAACACAACAAGCGAGTCAACAAAAGAGCACAAAGTTCTCTCAGAAAGATCACCGATCATGAGCTCTGAGGGGTGATCACGCTGAACTACTTGGGATCCTGGGTGATCTAAAGTCACCTCACTGGAGTCAGCAACTGGCACCTCTGGACTCGACTGAGGGGGCTCGATCGACATGGAAGAAGTGATCAGAGGTCCACCCTCGTCCTTAGTCAAAGTCTCAAAAGGTGTGGGGTCTGCATGCTATGTAGAAGGCCCACCCTCATCAACAGCTAGAACGTCATCATCTTCCTTGAAGATGGACTCTCCAAACTCATCATCTCCAGAAAGCTCAAAAGGAGTCAATGAAGGCAAGGACTCATCAAAGGAAACCTCATAAGTCTCAACAAGCTACTGGGAGTCGAGGTTCCAAACACGGAAGCCTCAAGAATGCAAAGCATACCCAAGAAAGACTCCGTCCCAGCAATGAGACTCAAACTTGTCCAAATGCCCTCCCTTCTTGAGCACAAAGCACTTGCAGCCAAACGCTCACAAGTGGCTCACCTTGGGCTGTCTGCCAAACCGCAACTCATATGACTTCTTACCTAAGTAAGCTCTAAGAAAAATGTGGTTGGAAAGATAACAAGCTGTGTTCATGGCTTCAGCCCAAAAACGCATAGGAGTCCTATGCTCATCGAGCATCGTCCTGGCCATCTCGACTAGCGTGCGGTTCTTTCGTTCCACGACGCTGTTCTGTGGGGGAGTGTAAGGATCAGAAAACTGATGATCAAGACCCTGACAATACAGAAGCTGACGAACTGAGAGTTCTTAAACTCAGAGCCATTGTAAGAGCGAATTGCTCACATCCGAACATTGTTCTCATTCTCCAGCTTCAAAATCAGGTCATGAACAAACTGAAAAGTCTCATCCTTAGACTCCAAGAAGAAAACCCATGAGAATTGAGAAAAATCGTCAATGATCACAAGCGCGTACCACTTACTACTGACTAAGCGTACCCGAGCTGGACCAACAGTGTCCATGTGTAACAGCTCTCCCGGGTACGAAGTCATCACCTTAGTCACAGGTGAGTGAGAAGCGGCAACCATTTTCCCATGACGATAGGGATGGCAAACTAGATCCTTCGTCATCTTAAGCTTGGGCAATCCTCGGATGAGATCCATAGATCTTAATCAAACTAGCAGATCAAAACTCAAATGGCCTAACCTCCTATGCCACTTCTAGAGCTCAAAGGAGGATCCAACAATCAAACAACAAGAAGTGCCAAAAGAACTAGAGAAGTCAATCCGAAAAACCTTACCGAAAGGTAATATCTAGCAAACCAAAGACCCTGTAGAATCAACCACAGAAAACATGCCCTTCTTAAAATGAACCTCCAAACCATCCTCAAGAAATTGTGAAACAGAAATCAAATTGAAGTTCAAGTTTCCAACCAAAGCAACGTTCTTCAAAGAGAAATGGCCAGAGATGCGAATTGAGCCAATGCCGTGTACCTTCCCTTGACCACTGTTCTCGAAGGTGATGTATTCCTTAGAGCTCGGGGGAGAGAGGCTGGAGAACCATCTGCGATGTCCCGTCATGTAGCGAGAACATCCTGAATCCATGATCCACACGTCCTCCAGTCCTCAATCCTGCACAGTCAATGGTCGTAAGAGGGAGCAAATGGTCCGGCACTAGGTTTAGCAAAAGAGCTAAACTAGTGTCGAGCCATCTGCTCAAAAGAAGGAAAGCAGAAAGAATCATAAGAGTATGGACCAAAGCACGACTCAAAGCGCGGTCCTCGATTCTGCCTAATGTCTCGGCCACGAGGTCCAGAGCCATATCCAAAATGACCTGGAGCTCTGCCGGAGCGAACACCACCCTCCGGAGCACGGGCATGAAAACCGTCTCCTCTACCACCACCTACACGATGCGGCCTGGCCTCTAGCCTCTCCCCGCGTCGAGGAACTCTCAGTCTACCAACCCTACTGTAGAACTGCTCCTACCCACCACGAGCTCTCTCTGCTCTCTCAACCCGCTTTCTCCTAAAGAAAAACTCCTCAAGATGCCCGTCTCTCTGACAGTACTCACAGTGATAGGTGGGCTTCTTGGGATGTGGTTGAGGCTTGGGGTTCTTAGGATTGGTGGTGTTGGGTGTAGACTCTTTGATGTGAGGGGTCTAGGTAGAGAGTCTAGAGAAGTCTGGAGATGTTTGGGCTTTCGGACCCAGATGGGCTTCTTAGGTGGAGCTTTAGGCTGTTCTTGAAACACTCCATCCTTGGGCTGACTAGCCTAGAAAGACTTAGTGGAGTGAGTCTTGGGATATCTCTGTTCAGGAGTCATCTTACTCCACTCCGCTGCTCAGCTAATGGCACTCTCAAAATCAGCCTTGGTGTAGGTGTAACCTACCCCAAACCCATCTTGTCTCTTGAATTGCTGGATCATCATGCCGAGATGTGGCTCTCTGGCACTCACCCAACTTAGGATCTGACGGAGGTAAAAGTTCTCATTCTGAACATTAGCTAGCTCCTCTTTCAAGGAAGCTAGTACCTCCACCCAAGACAAGCAGGTCTCACACTCTCTATCGACTTGGACAGACTTCTCATCTTTCAGCTTGATCAACTCCAATCTAAGAGACAAGCAGTTCTCACAAAGAGTGGGTGGAACTAACAATGTCTCAAGCTCTAGCCTAGTCTGCTCCAGTTCAGCTCTGACTCTCTCCAACTCGCCCAACTGCTCATCACCCTTGGCTTTCAGCTCAGCTAAACTAGCTAGATGAGATGGGGAATCAACACTGGGCACGACGACAGTGGCATGAGCATCTTTCATCTCCAGCTGAGCGCTCTCAAGCTCAGTGGCCAAAGCGTCCCTCTCATCTACCCTCTCTATGTACTGGACTTCAGAGTCGTCAGGTCACACAGTAACACCTCACAGTTTGGGCACTCACAGCTACCACCCAAGCAAGGGGAAGAAGATAGACTCTCAATCATGTTGTTGGCCACGGCAAGCTCAGTTTCCAGCTCATCTATCCTCTTCTTAGCCCCTCTAAGCAATTTCTCCCGATATCTCAACTCCTGACAGTTCTCTTCAAGTAAATCAATGACTTCTTGTTCATAGGAAGATACCTTTTCATCGTCGTCATCGTCGGAGTTGTCGGGGGAGCCCTTCTCTTCCTTATCCCCAAGAGCCATTGAGCAGAAGCTCTTGCGAGATCTTCGGCGGTGATGTGAGCGGCTCTTCGGCTTGTCCCCGAAGGCCATGAAGCAGAGGCCCGCCGGATCGTCCTTGTCCTTCCCCTTCCTGATCATGATCTCCTCATCGCTTGAGCTTGATGAAGAGGAAGAATATGAAGACCGCTTGGAGTAGCTTCTCTCCATCTCGGCGAAGAAGGCCTTGTCTCGCTTCTTGTTCTCACACCGGTAGTCGTTCAGGGCCTTTCGGAAGAATCTTGTCTTGGGCTTTCCCTTTGTGAAGGAGGAGCTGTCGTGCTTTCCAGAGTCGTCGGAGCCACCACCGGTACCCTTCTTGTGACCATTGTGCTTGGGGCAGTCGGCGATGAAATGACATGGATCACCACACTCAAAGCATCCGTATTTTGTGCCGTGTATTTTGAACATTCGCTTAACATAGACACGACGCACCTAGTTGTTAAACAGACACAGATCATCATCTCCTAGCGACTCAAGATGGTCCTTACTAATAGACATTAAGGAGAACCTAGCACAACTCACAGAAGAGGAGTCAGCAAAAGGTGTAGCAAGGGCCAGGGTTTTTGATCCAGAGCCAGTGAGATTTGATCTCAACTGGATATCAACCTCTGTGGCCTTGAGCTTGCTGAACAGCTCTGAAATTGTCAAGGTATCATAAGAGGTGCTCTCAATGATAGAGGATACCTTGATCTCCCAGATCTTAGGGTCCCAGGTATGAAGAACCTTGAGCGCCTGCTCATGATATGAGACTAGCTGGACTCCCTCGGCCTTGATGGCCCGAAGCTTGTTGATGATCGATTCAAAACGACCAAACAAGGCTTCAACAGATTCACCCGACTTCTATGTGAAATTTTCATATTCACGCTGATAGGTCTGATAGAGCCGAGCCTTGACCTAGGATGTCCCCTCATGGTGTGCCTAGAGGGTAGACCAGATCTCTCTAGCAGTGTTGAGATGACTCACACGCTCAAATTCAGTGGGACCTAAACAAGAAAACAAAATGTTCACCGCTTTGTTGTTGTTAAAATGCCAGGCGATTATATCAAGAGATGTACGCTCAGAAACAGGCAATATGGTGAAAGTTGCGTGAACACAAATGTCCCAAATGTCCGAGCTCTAGCTCATGAGATAGGCTCGCATGCGAGTCTTCCAATAAGTATAGCCATAAGCTTCTAGGGACAAGACCTTTCCATAAGAAGTCATGATCACTACTTGGGTTTAGAACTGGTGTATGGAAAAACCCTAACCGGGCTCTGATACCACTTGTAGGATTGAAAGTAGCAACGAAAGAGGGGGTTAATGGGTGCCTAAAAAATTCATTCGAATCAATGGCCTGCTCGCAACGCCCAACGCACCTCAACAGACAAATAGGGAAAACTAAACAGATCAATAGTGCCAAAAAATAATCTAACCTAAAAACGACCGGTATCCTAATCAAAAAGACACCAACACAGTGCTTAAAGGCAGATTAAGTCCATTCACTAAACAAATAGCATCTCCACAAAGATTTCACCAAATCGCAGGTAATCCATCATGTTCATCAAAATATTCATACAGGCATTTCATCCATCACATATATGTCGGTCATAGGCATTTAACAAAAATAGACTAACAGCAAATGATAAATTTTTAGATCCTAACCAAAGTATAATCCGAAACTAATCATGCCTGAAATAGATGAACTAACAAGTTCTAAAAAACTGATCAAAATACTGCAGCTGCTAGATAATAAAACCGTGAATAAGAAACAAGCTACAGTAATTTGTACCTTGGACTGCGTGCATGATCATTCGAAAGTTCACGCCGCTGCTTGCTGTGGCAGAAGATCCAGCCAGCTTCGATGTTGCTGCGTGCGGCAAGCTTGGCCGCTCACGTCGCCACATGTCATAGAAGATCCAACCGGTGCTGCTGCTATCGGCTTCTTGCAATGGATGTGCTCCTCGCCTGATGAATCACAAGACCATGCACCGGCTTTTGACGATGCGCCAAGCGACCTTGATGGCGCTAGGTGTAGGCTTGCTACTGTGTTGTATGCTAGCTAGTACAAGCTGTCCTATCTGCTAGTTTCCAGTCGGCTAGGCGCTTAGCTATGCGGCTTAGGTGCTAGAAGCACATCCTGCGCTAGCCATTGTAACACCTCCGAGACGCATGCACAGAAGTGATAATCGGAGAGAAAATGGTCGCACGGAGAAGAGAGCTGCATTGGCAGCGGCGATTCGACCAGCGGCAGAGAAGAACAGGACGCAAAGAAAAGGTGACCCAAAATTTCAGAAATTAGGAAAGTGTATTTCAAAAATGGGTAACCCTAACCCTAGGGTATTGGGGCCCTTTTATAGGCATCCTAATAAATGGAAAAATGCAAAAATACCCCTAGGGTTTTTACAGACGCTGAAATAAAAATGGAAAAGATTGAAATGCCCTTAGGGTTTTTTACAGACTTGACCGATAAACTATGGGCCTAAAGGCAAAATAGTAAAAACCTAAATAAAGATAACTTGTCCTGATACGGAGCTTTCGTAGCAGCTACAGCTTCACCTCAGAACAATCAGATCTGAGATCAGTGGTCAGTTTTGCGCCGAAACTGACAAAGCGTCCACCGTCTTCGCACCAGATACCCGGATTGGGCCGGCCCAATCCCGCAGCTCCCTCAGCCCAGCAATCGCTCGCTGCCCGTGTACCTGAGTCAATCCTAGTCAACATCCCAATGAATCCTCTGTTGCTCCTAGCCCATGTACCCAGATTGGGCCAGCCCGACTTTGCGGCCCCTCTGCCCGACAGTCACTCGCTACCCGTGTACCTGAGTCACTTGTGGCCCAGACACAACATGTCTTCTCTTCTCTTCATTTCCTCTTTGACTTCCGTTGACAATCACTCATCACATCTGGAGCCATGAGGCCGATGCTCTTCAGCATTGCTCCTTAAGCTTCTAACTTCACCTCTTTTGCTGGTATCTGCAGAGGAACGTTCTTGACCTCTAGAGAATGAAATATTTTCCCCGAACAGTAGCCCCTCAAATACTTCTCTCCAAATGGCCTATACAATAAGAGGACAGTATACACAAGAAACAATTGCATACTTAGGATCAAGAACATAGCGAACTTTACCACTCTTTGAAGCATTCAAAGGCGTGGAATCTTCATACTAAATTCTATGCGAAGATGAGTGTCCAAGTGGCTTTGGAGATAGATCCTTGTGAATCTGAAATAACCGTTAGACTCATAGAAATAGCCGTTACCTTTTTTAAAGGCTACACTGCCTTTTCGTTTCCAGATGCGTGATTTCTCACAAAAATCCGTAGTGAATCGTAACAGTAAAGAAGATGGAACGAAACATATGAACAGTACGCTGCAACTGCATGTTCATATTATAAATAAGAGAGCAAGGGTGAGTTTTGGATACTTTACCAACTGCTTCTGCATTATCCCTTTCTGCTTCCTGAGCCCAAACTTCATCTTCTCCAATGGCGAAAACTAGCCAAAAGTCCCCGTTCCTACTTCATCATTGGCCAAGCAACAGACGATGGAGGTAGCAGTAGGAGCAACGTCTTCGGATAATCCTCGCCCAACCGGTCCTCGCGATCTTCCCCCAGCATCATGCAAATATACGGATCAGTTGTATAGTTTGGGGCCTTCAACTTGCTCGAAGAAGTCCATCGCGGCAGCAACTGCTAGGAAGATGGGTCCTGGAAGCAAGATTCACGAGGCCGGGAAAGAAGTGATTCTTGCGCCACGAGCTGGAGAGGTAGTTGTCTTCGAAGCATTGTTCGAAGCAGGATTGGGGCTTCTAGCGGTGGATTTCCTCTCCAAAGTATTAAGGTTGTTCCATGTCACTTTGCCTCAACTTTCCCCCAACACTATCGCTCGCCTAGCAATCTTCGAATGGGTGATGTGAGCTGAAGGTTGTGCTGGGAGAGCAGAGATCTTTGCGGCGCTTCATAAAGCTTCCTACCAACCGAAGACTTACACTGGAGCCGGAGGAGAGAAGATGGTGGTTGCCTTCGGCAGCATGAATTTCCGGCTTCACGAAGAATATCAAGACTGGTTCCTGGCAAAGGCCATCTATGCTAGATGGTATATGGATTGGATTCTTCACTGGTTCTATGCCGAGGTAGGGGCGGACAGTGCCTTGGCCGGACCTCTGGAAGACATCTTCTATCGGAGGGAGGCGGAAGTCCAACCAGACCCCAGCTAACTCGAAGCTTGCCTCGGACTGCTTCAATCCATAAGTCGTCACATGAGCATGCGCGACTTAGCGGAGGAGTTCATCGGACTTCAGATCCCGCCTTTGATGGCTAGTTGGCCGATCAACTTTGAAGAGAACCCAAAGGGTGGACTCCGGGAGATCCCTCCATGTGCTGCAGGTAAACTTGTACATCCTGCAAAATTTTTTGGCACACAACATTGGTTCTATAAAAATGATTTAACCGAAAGAAAATCATATCTTTCAGCTCCACGAGCCACCCTCACTCTAGAGCAAATTGTCCGAACTTCAGAGAAGATACTCGGTGCTCCTACACTCGTTGAAAAGGAGTGGAGGGCGAAATTGGTTTGTAGCTAGGAGCGATTCAACGAAGTATGGAGTGTACTCAGAGTTGAATCTCCCATTCTTCCAGACTAGATTAGTTCTGAGCAAGCCCCGAAGAAAAGGAAAGCTGAAGTAGGGACTTTAGCACCAGCAAAGACACCTGTTAAAAAGGTGGCTCGAAAGCCGAAGGTCCTAGCTCCTGCCAAGTCTCGATCTTCATCTTTGGAGTCATCTGAAGATGAAGCAAACAAAGTAATGGGGAGGAATTTGAAGCTCTCCTAGAAGTGGATGAAGGGTCTCAAATGGGAACTAAAAACCCCGTTCAAGATGACGCGGTGGCAGTGCCTGCCGTCAAAGGCAACCTCGAACAGGCAGAGACTGAGCACGTCCTGCCTGGTCAAGCAAATGCTCCTATTACGGGAGAAGGCGGAGTTGAGACTACGAATGCCCAAGTCTTGCCTCCGGACGAAGTGATTGCTGCAGTGGTCGAAGATATCTCTGCAACTATTCCTTCGGTTCGAAGTCTGGAGTCCGAAGAGGACTTCGGCCAGATGTTCGAGCGCCCAAGTAGTACAGTGCTCGTTCGGCAACAAAATGCTAGAGGTAAGCTTCAACAGAATACCTTTTTATTCTTCCCTCTTTTCTTTGTGTCCTGCAAAATTTAAGCAATACCATATACCTTTGGTTTTTATAGGATTAGCTCCGATGGAAGAGACTCCCGCTACGGAGGTTGTGCTGGAGGTTGTTGTATCTCCAAAGGCAGCTCCTGTAGTAGCTCAAAAGACTCTGGTCCAGGAAATATCTCCAAGGAAGATGGGTCCTAGAAAAGGTAAAGGTAAAGGTGGGCCTTTTCCTGCTCCGATTCCATGGTGGACTCCATCAGGATCTACGGACGGAGGTCAATCTATTGAGGCCTCCGAAGATGCTTCGCTGTGTTCCGGCCCATCTCCAACCGAAGATGATCAGAGCGCTTTGTCAAGACTCCCCCTCTTAGCTGCTTTTATAGAGCGGAGAACAGGACTTTGGACTTTGCTAGAGCCTTTGGCTCGGGCTAGTCGCGAAGTTGGGGAGACTGACCTAGTTTCCATTCTTAGTGAAGCGTAGGGGTCAGAGCCAGCTATAGCTTTGGAACGGGCGGCCTACCAGGTACGAAGTATCTGCAAAAATAGAATTAGTTCAAACATATGTACATAATTTACTTACATTGCCCTTTTTCTTCCTTCGTGACAAGTAGTTCTAGATCGAGCTGCGGCTATATCACATGAGTGAGAATGCAATCATCTCAAGGAGAAAGTAATAGCTCTACAAGGGAGTCTTGTTAGCTCCGAGACTCAGACTTCGAGCTTGGAAGAAATGGTAGCCATAGAAAGAAATGCTAGGACCAGCTTGGAGGATACCAAAAATGAACTTGAGGCTGAGCGAGTAGTGCTTCGGTCCGAGGTGGAAAGGCTGCGGGGAGAGTAGGCAGCCGCAGGAGCTAAAATGGTCAAGCTTCGAGAGGAGCAACTAACTTTGACGGAGGAGGCCAAAAAACTGCTTGGACAAAAGAATTCTTTGATGACGGAGGCAGCTAGACTTTCATCTCTAACAGACAAGCTGACTTTGTCAAACAAGACTTTGTCTGAAGAGAAGATAAAGTGTGAGAAGGTGTCTTCGGGGACCATGAACGCCCTTCGGGGTGTCCTGGAGTACTTCTGCACTTCTTGCTCTTCTTCTTCGACTGGAAACGACTCCCTACTATGGAGGTTGAAGATGATCCAAGCAGCGGCGAAGACTATGAAGGTATTGGGTACTCGGTATGGAGAGATCTCTGGCCAAGTAGCTGCTCTCGGAGTACTTCGTTACTATGAAGATCTTGGGTTATCTGTTTCACCGAAGCCCGGAGCAGCCCCCATCAATTTTGGTGATGATCGGATCTTAACTCCTTCTGTGGATGTAGCTGCGGCTTGGGAGGCCTTTAAACCATCTTGGAGAGCTGAAGGCCGATCAGCTATAAAGACATGGATTGATGAAGGTCTCCGTCAAAAACAAGCACGGTTGCAGCCTTCGAGCAGCAAACCTCCTTCGGACCCGAAGGTTTAGTTCTCCTTAGGGCTCCGCTTATGTAAAAATTCATGCTTTATTCTCTTTTGAATGAAAAGATTGGATCTGTTACGAATACGAATTAGTTGTAACTAATTTCTGGGTTCCAAGATGTGCACGACCAAGGGGGCATTCATCCCTATATAAAGAGAGTAGGAGGAGGTCTTGGAACAAGGAAAAAGCCTAGATTAGACCTAGCCACCATAGACTCTTCTCCTCCCTTTCTTGATCACAATCATTGAGGTCAAGGATTTCCCGTCTCTCACGTGCGGTGCTAGCACGCTGTCATGGGAGGAACTCCATCCCTGTATGTGTGGACTCCATGGAGGCGTTGCTCTAAAAGCGACACTCGTGGCCATCACCATGAGGAAGGCGACTTCTTCGCTGATTGGATTGGTGAGGAACGACCGAGACAAAGCGAGGATAGGCTTGACGAGCTTCATCAACCTCTTCTTTCGTTGCACCTAGCACGTCAAGTGCTAGAAGGTACCATTCTATGATCTCACACGCGCATGGGTCTTGGGTTTTAGGGCAGAAATTTTTAATTTGCTAGGTAGCGTAGCTCCCTATTAACCAACACAATCTTCTCAATGGCTCTCAATCGAACCTACACTAGATCGTATAAGCCATCTGTCATTAAATTATAATAATCATCGGCTATGAGTTGGTCTTGTAGTGCTATCCTTCTTGAGCCGATGTTGTTTTCCCAAGGTAGTACTTCTTTGTGGTCATAGACTAACTAATATGGTGGTACTTGAGTGGACCCATGATGTGCCATACGGTAGGCCTAGAGTGCTTCTGACAAAGACCGATGCTAACGCTTCGACTGCTCATTGATCTTACGCTTTATTAGCTTGTTCAAACTCTTGTTGGACGCTTTGGCCTAACCATTAGCTTGTTCATAATATGGCGATGACTTTAAGAGCTTGATTCCCATATCGACTGTGAATTGCTGAAACTCCTCCGATACAAAAATTGTCCCCTAATCTATAGTGATGGTCTATGGAATCCCGAACCAATATTTTATATGTTCCCTGATGAACTCAATGGAATCGGCAGAAGTAACCCTTTTAAGTGGAATGACCTCTACCCATTTTTGAAATAATCAGTAGCCGCCGATATAAACTTATGTCCTTTACTTGACGTTGGGTAGATTTGGCCGATCATATCGATGCCCAATCCCCGAAAGGGCCAGGGTTTAATTATCAGGTTCATTGACAATTCGGGTGGCCTTCGAATAGCACCAAACCTTTGACAGTCTTGGCACCACTTGTAATATTTTATGGAGTCCTCCACCATAGTCGGCCAAAAATAACCTGCTCTCCGAAGAAACCACTTCATTTTCTGGTCTGACTGATGTGTTCTGCATATGCCATCGTGTCGTTCACACATCACCCCTTTGGCTTCCTCAATGCTAATGCATTTGAGGAGAACTCCATCGGTCATCTGATGGTACAAGTCTTCGCCGAGCAGCATGTATCCCATTGCTTGGTATATGAGTCTTCTTTGTGCCGATGTCGAAGGATTTTTCAAATAATTAATAATATGATACCTTCAATCATCGGCCTCTATTTCTACGATCTCTACCTCGATCGACCTAGCCATCGGCTTATATCCTGACGTCATTTGGGAAAATTCATTTGCTTCTGAGTTCTGCTCCCTCGGGATATGAGTAAGAGTTATGCCTCAGAAGCTTGACATTATAGTTTGACACCGATCATGATATTTTTTAGCATATCATCTTTGCACTAATACTCATCTAATAGTTGCCTCATCACTAGTAGAGAGTTTCCCAAAATTTCTATTTTGTCAGTGCCCACTTCTTCCAACAGCTATAACCCTTTCAATACTGCTTCATACTCGGTCTGATTATTGGTGGAGAAAGGTTTGATGGTATAAGCAAATTCAAATGATGCCCCCGAGGGAAAATAAGCACCAGGCCTATACCACATCCATGTCGACACACCAATTCATCGAAGAATAAGGTCCATGGTGTCGGCTCAACATAAGTTACTGCCTCATCTCTGTGCTAGACTATGAAATCGGCTATCGCATGTCCCTTTACTGCCTTAGCCGATTCATATATAAGATCAAATTCAGTGAGAGCGAGGGCCCACTTTTCGATACACCCTTTCAATACTGGGGCCGATAGCATGTACTTAATGACATCGGCATTACACACTATGGTGCACTCCATCGATAGCAGGTAATGCCTCAAATTGGTGCATGAGAAATACAAACACAAACAAAGTTTTTCCACTACGGGGGATCGGGTCTCAACATCTAGTAGCCTTCTACTGAGATAGAAAATCACCCTTTCCTTCTTATCGACCTCCTGCACCATAACTGACCTGATGGCTTCATTATCGGTCGATAAGTATAACCTGAACGGAATTCCCTTTTGTAGCAGCATCAACACTAGTGGTGAGCTCAAGTATTATTTAATCTCGTCAAACGCCTTCTACTTCAACTGTGGGTAAATGACTCTATTTTTCTTGAAAGATCAACTATGAATCTCCTGAGAAAGTTTATCTTCTCGATTGATGACTGCAACTTTGTTTTATCGGCAGGGGCCTGAGTGTTCTTGATTGCTTCAATGTTGCACTGGCTTATATCAAGCCCTTTTTCATGCACAATGAAGCCCAGAAACTTCCTCACCGATAAACCAAAAGCACACTTCTCAGGATTCATCTTTAATCCGTATTTCCTGGCTCTCTCCAAAACTTGACGTAGATTAGCCACATGGTCTTGGGTATTGCTTGATTTTACCACGACATCTTCTATGTATATATTCACCAATGAGCCGATTAGGTGATGGAAGATGTAGTTCATGGCCCTCTAGTAAGTCGCTTGGGCATTTTTCAAGCCGAGGGTCATCACCACCCACTCATAAAGTCTGATAGCGTCTGGGCACCTAAAGGTCATCTTGTGGATATCTTCGTTAGCCATGAAAATCTGATTATAACCTGCATTCACATCCATGAAGCTAATAATCTTATGACTGGAAATAACATCCACCGGTAAGTCCGCAGTCGGCATTGGGTATTTTTCTTTTAGGGTCGCCTTGTTTAGATCCCTAAAGTCGACACATATCTAGAGCTTCCTACTTTTCTTCCATACCGGTAGAATGTTCCATACCCACTCTGCGTATCGGCACGGTCTTATTAATCTTGCATAGTACAACCTTGTTACCTCGACCTTGATATCTAGATATATTTCTGCCTTGAATCACCGAGGTGACTGCTTAAATGGCCGATACCCCTCCTTTATTGGGAGTCGATGTTCTATAATCAATCGGCTTAAACCTGGAATTTCATGATATTCCCATGCAAAGCAGTCCTGATATTCTGATAATAATGCAATTAATTCATTTTTATTTCATCGGGAAGTTGAGCACTTACAATGGTTGGCCTCGGCATGTCACCGGGTCCGATGTCTACTTCTTGTAGCTCATTAGTTCGGGCGAAGCCATGACCGAATTTACCTTCTACTTCATCGGTGTAACCTTTAAATGGTAAGATTGGGACATTCATTGTTAATTGGTTTGACTCCATCATTTGACACTTCGAGAAAATTATTGTCCCAAGTTCTGCTTGAAAAACAGACTTCTTCTAACTCCCATACCGGTAAATCGGCTATTGCTACATTAACCGATGTATCGATGGGAACGATTTCCACTTGATTGCTAAATAGCGCGGGCCTCATGGCTCCAGAAGTGATGAGTCATTGTCAACGATAGTCAAAGAGGACAGAAGAAGAAGAGATCTGCTGGTTCATGGGCCGCGTGTGACTCAGGTACACGGGCAGCAAGCGATTGTCGGGCAGAGGAGGCTGCGAAGTCGGGCTGGCCCAATCCGGGTACATGGGCTAGAAGCAGCAGAAGACCCACTGGGCTGTTGACCAGGATTGACTCAGGTACACGGGCGGTGAGTGATTGTCGGGCTGAGAGAGCTACGGAGTCGGGCCGGCCCAATCCGGGTACCTAGTGCAAAGCCGGTGGAGGATTTGTCAGTTTCGGCACAAAACTGACAACCATTGATCTTGTATCGGACTGTCCAGAAGAGAAGCCGTAGTCGCTACAAAAGCTTAGCTTCAGGATAAGTCATCTGTATCTCTAGGCCCACAGTCAGTCAGTCGAGTCTGTAAAAATTCCTAAGGGCAGTTGAGTCATTTCCTTTATTTTAGCGTCTGTAAAAACCCTAAGGGGCTGGTGGAATATTCTAGGTCTTTGGGCAGCCTATAAATAGGGCCCCAATCCCTAGGGTTGCACTACCCTTCTAGAAATCACTTTTTCAATCATTCCTTGGGTCATTTTGTTCCTGCGTGTTGTTTTCTCTCTCCTGTTGTGCGCCGCCAGGCAGCAAGACTTGTTCTTTCTGAGATTCACTTGGTTCTTTGCTGTCTGGAAGAATTTATTTTGGCTGTTTTGTGTGAAGCATTTATGTGCACAACACTTCATTCACTGTCTTTGCTGTTGTGTGCATGCGGTTAATTTATTCCCTGAGAAGAAGCTTCTCTGTTGCTGTGATTTGTTCTTCACGAGGAGTACTAGTTCTTGCTGTTCGCAAGTAGTACTACTACACTGTAGCAACAGTACACTAGTACTAGCTTTGCTTTTTCTGTGTAGCCTTTTTGATCGTGTAGACTGGGCCAAGTGCCTTTTCTGGTTGTTCTCTACCGAAGCCTCTTCTCTGTTCAAAGCCCCTCAGCCCCGTGAGGTAGGCTTCGAGCCGACATCTTCGAGGGCTTCGAAGTACCTTTTTGTGCTATCTGACTGCTTGACCCACATCGATCGTCTTTATGAGGGTACACTTCGTTGCTTGGGTACTTCGATTATTCTTGCGCAGCAAATTTTGACAGGCTTCGAACCTTGCTCTGAAGTATGTCTCTCTGGTATACTTCGTTAGACGTGTTCTTGCTGTTGTGTTCGAAGTTTGTCATTCGGAGTTTAGCCCTCGGGTCGAAGGTTATCACTTCATTTATCATACCTCGACCATACTAGCTTCGAAGGCAATCCTGTTGGCTTCGAAGTTGTTTTTGCTAGCTCTGAAGGTTGAGTGTAGGCTTCGATTTGGTTTCTCTGTCGTGTGTCGGGCTTCGCTACTCTTTCGAAGGATGTCTTTCTGTGAGCTTGTTCGAAGCTCTCTATTCGAAGTCTAGCCTTCGAAGTACACTATTCGAAGCAACCTTCGACTCTGTCATACTTCGCTTCGAAGTATACTTCGCTCTTTGCCACAATCTAGGCTAGACCAAACCAACCTTCAGCACTTTCACAATAGCCTTCGCCAGGCTTCGACACCGACCTTCGAAGCAGGATTTGACACCAACCTCCGAAGCAGGCTTCGACACATTGGAGCAGGCTTCACCGAGTTCTGAACAGGAAACAAATCTAAACAGTAACTTCTCATCTCACCTTATATATACTTAGATCATCTATTGAGAAGTTTGACCTGCCTTGTCTAGTATATTTTGTTTATCTGCCTAGTAGCACTGCTTTGGTGGTTTTCTGTTTAACATCAGTTGCTTCTAGGCTAGATACCTTTAGACTTAGGCTTTTTGTTCATCCTCAGCTGTTTAGTCTTTTGAGGTGCGTTGGGGGTTGGGAACATGCCATATATTCGAAAGAATTTTTAAGGCGCCTATTCACCCCCCCTCTGGTCGCTACTTTCGGTCCTACAAGTGGTATGAGAGCCTGGTTAGGTTTTTTTCCATACCTTAACCAGTTCTAAACCCCAGTAGTGATCATGACTTCTCCTGGCAAGGTCTTGTCCTTGGAAGCCTATGGCTATAACTATTGGAAGACTCGCATGCGAGCCTATCTTATGAGCCAAGGTTCGGACATTTGGGACATCTGTGTTCACGATACGTTTGTTATTTTGCCAGTTGCTGAGCATGGTACTCCTGGTATTATTGCCCAGCATCTGAGCAATAGTAAAGTCATGAACATTCTCTTTTCTGGTTTAGGTCCCACTGAGTTTGAGCGTGTGAGCCATCTCTCCACTACGAGAGAGATCTGGGCTACCCTCAAGGCACATCATGAGGGAACAGCCCAGGTCAAGGCTCAGCTCTATCAGACCTACCGGCGTGAGAATGAGAACTTCACACAAAAGCCGGGTGAATCTGTTGAAGCCATGTTTGGTCATTTTCAATCGATCATTAACAAGCTTCGGGACAACAAGGCTGGGGGTGCTCAGTTAGTCTCAGATCACGAGCAAGCGCTCAAGGTTCTTCATACCTTGGACCCAAAGATCTGGGAGATCAAGGTATCCTCTATCGTTGAGAGCACTTCTTACGATACCTTGACCATTTCTGAGTTATTTAGCAAGCTGAAGGCCACTGAGGTAGATATCCAGTTGAGATCAAATCTCACTGGTTCTGGATCAAATTCCCTGGCCCTTGCTACACCTTCTGTTGATCCCTCTTCTGTGAGCTGTGCTGGGTTCTCTTTGATGTCTATCACTGAGGACCAGCTTGAGTCCTTGGGAGATGATGATTTGTGTCTTTTTAACAACCGGGTGCGTCGTGTCTATGACAAAAGAATGTTCAAAATACATGGCATGAAATCCGGGTGCTTTGAGTGTGGTGATCCAGGACACTTCATCGCCGACTGCCCCAAGCGCAATGGCCACAAGAAGGGCACCAGTGGTGGCTTCCACGACTCCGGCAAGCACGAGAGCTCCTCCTTCAACAAGGGCAAGCCGAAGACCAGATTTTTCAAGAAGGCTCTGAAGGACTACCGGCGAGAGAACAAGAAGCGTGACAAGGCCTTCTTGGCAGAGATGGAGAAGAGCTACTCCAAGCAGTCCACTTCTTCTTCCTCTTCATCGAGCTCAAGCGATGAGGAGATCATCATCAGGAAGGGGAAGGACAAGGACGATCCGGCGGGCCTTTGCTTCATGGTTTTCGGGGACAGACCGAAGAGCCGTTCACACCAGCGCCGAAGATCGCGCAAGAGCTTCTGCTCAATGGCTCTTGGGGATAAGGAAGATAAGAGCTCCTCCGATGACTCCGACGACGACAACGAAAAGGTATCATCTTATGAACGTGAAATTGTTGATTTACTTGAGAGCAATCGTAGGAGTTAAAGTATCAGGAAAAACTGCTTAGGGGGGCTAAGAAGAGGATAGATGAGTTAGAGAGTGAGCTTGCCGTGGCCAACGACAGAATTGAGAGTCTATCTTCTTCCCCTTGCTTGGGTGATAGCAGTGAGTGCCCGAAGTGTGAGGTGTTTCTGTGTGACCTGTCGACTCTGAAGTCCAAGTACACAGAAAGGGTTGATGAGAGGGACGCTTTGGCCACTGAGCTTGAAAGTGCTCAGCTGGAGCTGAAAGATGCTCAAGACATTGTCGTCGCACCCTGTGTTGATTGCCCATCTCATCTAGCTGTCTTAGCTGAGCTGAAAGCCAAGGGTGATGTGCATTTGGGTGATTTGGAGAGAGTGAGAGCTGAGCTTGCGCAGACTAGGCTAGAGCTTGAGACACTGTCAGTTCCACCCACTGTCTGTGAGAACTGCCTTTCTCTTAGACTTGAGTTGATCAAGCTAAAAGCCGAGAAGTCTGTCTCGGTTGATAGCGAGTGTGAGACCTGCTTGTCTCAGGTGGAGGTTCTAGCTTCCTTGAGAGAGGAGCTAGCTGATTCTCAGAATGAGAACTTTTACCTCTGTTCTATCCTGAGTTGGATCAGTGCGAGAGAGCCACAGCTCGGCATGATGATCCAGCAGTTCAAGAGGAAGGATGGGTTTGGGGTAGGTTACACCTACACCAAGGCTGACTTTGAGAGTGCCATTAGTCGGGCAGTGGAGTGGAGTAAAATGACTCCTGAGCAGAGATACCCTAAGACTCACTCCACTAAATCTTCCTAGGCTTGTCAGCCCAAGGATGGAGTGATCCATGAACCACCCAAAGCTCCACCCAAGAAACCTATCTGGGTTCCAAAGCCCAAACACCTCCACACTCCTCTAGACTCTCTTCCTGGACCCTCTCAGCCCAAGAAGACAATACCAATCACCACTAAGCCCAAGAACCCTAAGCCTCAACCACATCCCAAGAAGCCCACCTATCATTGTGAGTACTATCAAAGAGACGGGCATCTTGCGGAGTTTTGCTTCAGGAAGAAGCGGGTTGAGAGAGCAGAGAGAGCTCGTGGTGGTCAGGAGCAGTTCTACCAGCAGGGTGGTAGACTGCGTGTTCCTCAACACGGGGAGAGGCTGGAGGCCAGGCCGCGTCGTGTAGGTGGTGGTAGAGGAGACGGCTTTCTTGCCCGTGCTCCAGTTGGTGGTGTCCGTTCCGGTAGAGCTCCAGGCCGTTTTGGCTACGGTCCTGGACCTCGTAGCCGAGGCTTTAGGCAGAACCAAGGACCGCGCTTTGAGCCGCGTTTTGGTCCGAACTCGCATGATGATCTCTGCTTTCCGTCTTTTGAGCAGATGGCTCGACACTGGTTTAGTTTTTTTGCTAAACCTGGTGCCGAACCATTTGCTCCCACTTACAACCACTGATTGTGCAAGATCGGGGACTAGAGGATGTTTGGATCATGGACTCAGGATGCTCTCGCCACATGACGGGACATCGCAGATGGTTCTCCAGTCTCACTCCCCCGAGCTCCAAAGAGTACATCACATTCGAGAACAGTGGTCAAGGGAAAGTAAGTGGCATTGGCTCAATTCGCATTTCAGACCATTTTTCTTTGAAGAATGTTGCTTTAGTTAAAAATCTGAACTTTATCTTGATTTCGGTTTCGCAACTTCTTGAGGATGGTTTGGAGGTGCGTTTTAAGAAGGGCAATTCTTCTGTGATTGATTCTAGAGGGTCTTTGGTTTGCTAGATTTTACCCTTCGGTAAAGTTTTTCGAATTGACTTCTCTAGTTCTTTTGGCCCTTCTCGGTGTTTGATTGCTGGATCTTCTTCTGAGCTCTGGAAGTGGCATAGGAGGTTAGGTCATTTGAGTTTTGATCTGCTAGTCAGGTTAAGCTCTATGGACCTCATCCGAGGATTGCCCAAGCTTAAAATGGAGAAAGATCTAGTGTGTCATCCCTGTCGTCATGGGAAAATGGTTGCCGCTTCTCACTCACCTGTGACTCAGGTGATGACTTCGTATTCTAGTGAGCTATTACACTTGGACACTGTTGGTCCAGTTCGGGTGCGCTCAGTCGGTGGGAAGAGGTACGCGCTTGTGATTGTTGACGACTTTTCTCGATTCTCGTGGGTTTTCTTCTTAGAGTCTAAGGATGAAACTTTTCAGTTTGTTCATGACCTGATTTTGAAGCTGAAGAATGAGAACAATGGTCGGATGCGAGCAATTCGTTCTGACAACGGCTCTGAGTTCAAGAACTCTCAGTTCGTCAGCTTCTGTAGTGATCAAGGTCTTGACCATCAGTTTTCTACTGCTTACACTCCCCCACAGAACGGCGTTGTGGAACGAAAGAACCGCACGCTAGTCGAGATGGCCAGGACGATGCTCGATGAGCACAGGACTCCTAGGCGTTTTTGGGCTGAAGCCATGAACACGACTTGCTATCTTGCCAACCGCATTTTTCTTAGAGCTTACCTTGGTAAGACATCATATGAGTTGCGGTTTGGCAGACAGCCCAAGGTGAGCGACTTGCGAGCGTTTGGCTGCAAGTGCTTTGTGCTCAAGAAGGGAGGGCATTTGGAAAAATTTGAGTCTCATTGCTGGGATGGTGTTTTTCTTGGATACGCTTTGCATTCTCGAGGCTTCCGTGTTTGGAACCTTGAATCCCAGCTGCTTGTCGAGACTTGTGAGGTTTCTTTTGATGAGTCCTTGCATTCTTTGACTCCTTTTGAGCCTTCTGATGATGGTGAGCTCGGAGAGTCCATCTTCGAGGAAGATGAGGATACTCCAGCTATTGATGAGGGTGGGCTTTTTGCACCCCCCGTAGAGCCCACACCTTCTGAGACTTCGACTGAGGATGAGGGCGGACCTCTGATCACTTCTTCCACTTCGATCGAGCCCCCTCAGTCGAGTCCAGAGGTGCCAACTGCTGACTCCGGTGAGGTGACTTCAGATCACCAAGGATCCCGAGCAGTTCAGCGTGATCACCCCTCAGAAATCATCATTGGTGATTTGACGGAGAGAACATTGCGTTCATCTAGTGCCTCTCTTGCTGTGTTTGTTGAATCTGCTTTTGTTGCATATTTTGAGCCCAGAGATGTTTCTCATGCTTTTTTTGATTCTAATTGGATTAATGCTATGCAAGAAGAGCTTGAGAACTTTGTCCGTAATCGGGTTTGGACACTAGTTGAGCCGCCACCAGGATGCAACCCCATAGGCACCAAGTGGGTGTTCAAAAACAAACAAGGTGAAGATGGGGTTGTGGTGCGCAACAAAGCTCGACTAGTGGCCCAGGGTTTTTACCAGAAAGAAGGTGTTGATTTTGAAGAAACTTTCACCCCTGTTGGCTGTCTTGAGTCCATTCGCATTCTTTTAGCTTTTGCCGCTTCGAAGAGTTTTAAGATTTTTCAAATGGACGTTAAGAGTGCTTTTCTGAACGGGTTCATAGAGGAGGAAGTTTATGTTAGGCAGCCCCCCAGTTTTGAGAACCCCAAGTTTCCTCGACATGTGTTTAAATTGCAAAAGGCTTTATACGGGTTAAAGCAAGCCCCCAGGGCTTGGTATGACCGGTTGAAGCAGTTTTTGTTGGGGAAGGGCTTTGTGATGGGTTCTGTGGATAAAACTCTTTTCTTGATCAGAGTTGCTTCAGATTTCTTAGTCGCTCAGATTTATGTGGACGATATTATCTTTGGCGGTACTACTAATGATCTTGTGTCCAAGTTTTCTAAGCAGATGCACAGTGAGTTTGAGATGAGCCTCATGGGTGAGCTCAAGTACTTCCTAGGGCTCCAGATCAAGCAGACCAAGGAAGGCACCTTCATCCACCAAGGTAAGTACACTCGCGATATGCTTAAGAAATTTGACTTTGGTGGTGAATTGAAGCCGCAGATGACCCCGATGGGCACTTCTGGGGGTCTGGACAAGGATGAGAGTGGCGTCAAGGTCAACGAAAGGGAGTTTCGAGGGATGATCGGTTCGCTACTATACTTGACGGCGACCAGACCGGACATTCAGTTTGTCATGGGACTGTGCGCGCGCTTCCAGTCTTCACCTCGCGCGTCTCATCGGCAGGCTGTCAAGCGCATATTCAGGTATCTTACTTATGCGCCCGATCTTGGTCTTTACTATTCAGCTTCATCATCTCTCGATTTATCTGGCATTTCGGACGCCGACTTTGGTGGGTGCCGGTTGGATCGCAAGTTGACTTCCGGTACCTGCCAGTTTCTCGGTTCTTCCCTTGTTTCTTGGTCTTCTCGAAAGCAATCTGGAGTTTCTCTTTCGACCACTGAGGCTAAGTATGTAGCTGCTGCTAGCTACTGCTCACAGTTGGTTTGGATGATTTCCACTCTACGAGATTTTGGGTTGTTCTTTCCTACCAGGGTTCTATTGTTTTTCTGACAGCACCAGTGCTATTAGTGTAGGGAAAAACCCTTGTCTCCATTCAAAAACCAAACACATTGATGTGCGCTTTCACTTTCTGAGGGATCAATATGAGAAAGGTGTCATTGACCTTGTTCATGTTGATACCCATCATCAGTTGGCTGACATTTTCACCAAACCCCTAGATCAGTCTACCTTTGAGCATTTACGAGGGGATTTGGGTGTTGTGTATCCTTTCTAGGATATTTTGCGTCAGTATTTCTTTCTTCTTTACTCTTTTCTTGAGTCTTTTTGTGTGTGTTCATATCATGCATATTCACATATCACACCTTAGAGCTGCTTCTGTTATATGATTGAACTGCTTTACTTATTCTAGCCGGTACATGCTTTTGAATACTTGTCAATGATCATGCTTTAGTTCAGTTCACTTGATATGTCTGATATCTGTCATATGCATGACTTTTATGCTTTAAAATTTGAAAAATGATCACCATTTCTTCTGGTAACTAGCATGTGTAAGCTGAATGTTTTTGCTATCTGTTACATGCCTTGTAGCTAGTTCCTGACTTAGATGCAAACATGCAACTTGGACATCTTTCTGCTTTAAAACATGGAAATGTGCTATAAAAATGATGAAAATCAAGAAAAATGAAAATTCCATGCCTCTTTATGCATTACTTGCAAAAGAACCAGGTGGGTTTGCTTTGTCGCATTTCATTGTTCTGGACTACGTACCATAGCACTTTGGTATGAACTAGGACAATGTAGTGTATGCCAAGACCAATGTCTTAAGCTTCTGATGGTCCAGATCTGGCCTAGGCTTGACTTGGTCGGTCAACATAAGGTTTGACATGCAAATAACCCCTGGCATAAATGAAAAAGAGAAAAAGAAAAAGCCTGAAAATTGAAATGATAACAAGTTTGCTGAAGCACTTTGTTTTGGACAATGCTTATCTTGGTAGATATCAGATTAGCTTCTACATCTCATGCTTTACCTTGCTTGTTAACTGGAAAATATGGTGATGCTTTTGTTTGCAAAACCTAAAAAATGCGTGCTAATGACTTTCTTTAGATATCATCTGTTGTACTGATCATGCCATGTGTCTTAGACAGTATGTCTTTTGCTCTACTTGTTAGATGTTGTAATTGCAGTCAATCATATCTGAGAAGCATGCTTTATTCACTCCACCTGCACCCCAGTTGCATTCATCGCATAATTTGAGGGGGAGTTGCATTTCAGGGGGAGTCTGTCCCTCTTTCGAGTGCTTGATGAGTTCACTTGTCAACAAGGGGGAGAAAATCTTGGAATGTAAGTTTAAGGGGGAGTTTTTTGTCCCGTTTGTCCTTACTATTTTGCTATCCTTGCTTGATGATTTTGCTATCCTTGCTTGTTGATTCTGAGATTGCACTCGTTTTTGAGATTTTACCTTTAGTTAACCATAATGACCGCATCTTGCTTTTGTTCGGCTTTTGGTCATTAAGGTTAAACTTTTACTTTATTTTTCTTCTTCTTTGTTTTCTTGTGCTTTGTTTTCGTGTTTCCATAGTTGTTCGCAGGTGCTGAAGAGCTGAAGAA
Source organism: Zizania palustris (assembly GCA_019279435.1). NCBI lineage: Eukaryota > Viridiplantae > Streptophyta > Magnoliopsida > Poales > Poaceae > Zizania > Zizania palustris. Next base: position 49,979,529 of record JAAALK010000290.1, on the reverse strand, counting down.
GAGGAGTGTTGACAATGCACTCATCAAGGGGGAGATTGAGGAGCCATGCTGAATAGCGTGGGCCTCATGGCTCCAGAAGTGATGAGTCATTGTCAACGATAGTCAAAGAGGACAGAAGAAGAAGAGATCTGCTGGTTCATGGGCCACGTGTGACTCAGGTACACGGGCAGCAAGTGATTGTCGGGCAGAGGAGGCAGCGAAGTCGGGCTAGCCCAATCCGGGTACATGGGCTAGAAGCAGCAGAAGACCCACTGGGCTGTTGACTAGGATTGACTCAGGTACACGGGCGGCGAGCGATTGCCGGGCTGAGAGGTACCTGGTGCAAAACTGACAACCATTGATCTTGTATCGGACTGTCCAGAAGAGAAGCCGTAGTCGCTACGAAAGCTTAGCTTCCGGATAAGTCATCTGTATCTCTAGGCCCACAGTCAGTCAGTCGAGTCTGTAAAAATTCCTAAGGGCAGTTGAGTCATTTCCTTTATTTTAGCGTCTGTAAAAGCCCTAAGGGGCTGGTGGAATATTCTAGGTCTTTGGGCAGCCTATAAATAGGGCGCCAATCCCTAGGGTTGCACTACCCTTCTAGAAATCACTTTTTCAATCATTCCTTGGGTCATTTTGTTCCTGCGTGTTGTTTTCTCTCTCCTGTTGTGCTCCGCCAGGCAGCAAGACTTGTTCTTTCTGAGATTCACTTGGTTCTTTGCTGTCTGGAAGAATTTATTTTGGCTGTTTTGTGCGAAGCATTTATGTGCACAGCACTTCATTCACTGTCTTTGCTGTTGTATGCATGCGGTTAATTTATTCCCTGAGAAGAAGCTTCTCTGTTGCTGTGATTTGTTCTTCACGAGGAGTGCTAGTTCTTGCTGTTCGCAAGTAGTACTACTACACTGTAGCAACAGTACACTAGTACTAGCTTTGCTTTTTCTGCGTAGCCTTTTTGATCGTGTAGATTGGGCCAAGTGCCTTTTCTGGCTGTTCTCTACCGAAGCCTCTTCTCTGTTCGAAGCCCCTCAGCCCCGTGAGGTAGGCTTCGAGCCGACATCTTCGAGGGCTTCGAAGTACCTTTTTGTGCTGTCTGACTGCTTGACCCACATCGATCGTCTTTATGAGGGTACACTTCGTTGCTTGGGTACTTCGATTATTCTTGCGCAGCAAATTTTGACAGGCTTCGAACCTTGCTCCGAAGTACGTCTCTCTGGTATACTTCGTTAGACGTGTTCTTGCTGTTGTGTTCGAAGTTTGTCATTCGGAGTTTAGCCCTCGGGTCGAAGGTTATCACTTCATTTATCATACCTCGACCATACTAGCTTCGAAGGCAATCCTGTTGGCTTCGAAGTTGTTTTTGCTAGCTCCGAAGGTTGAGTGTAGGCTTCGATTTGGTCTCTCTGTCGTGTGTCGGGCTTCGCTACTCTTTCGAAGGTTGTCTTTCTGTGAGCTTGTTCGAAGCTCTCTATTCGAAGTCTAGCCTTTGAAGTACAATGTTCGAAGCAACCTTCGACTCTGTCATACTTCGCTTCGAAGTATACTTTGCTCTTTGCCACAATCTAGGCTAGACCAAACCAACCTTCGGCACTTTCACAATAGCCTTCGCCAGGCTTCGACACCGACCTTCGAAGCAGGCTTCGACACCGACCTCCGAAGCAGGCTTCGACACAGTGGAGCAGGCTTCGCCGAGTTCTGAACAGGAGACAAATCTGAACAGTAACTTCTCATCTCACCTTATATATACTTAGATCATCTATTGAGAAGTTTGACCTGCCTTGTCTAATATATTTTGTTTATCTGCCTAGTAGCACTGCTTTGGTGGTTTTCTGTTTAACATCAGTTGCTTCTAGGCTAGATACCTTTAGACTTAGGCTTTTTGTTCATCCTCTGCTGTTTAGTCTTTTGAGGCGTGTTGGGGGTTGGGAACAGGCCATATATTCGAAAGAATTTTTAAGGCGCCCATTCACCCCCCCCCTCTGGTCGCTACTTTCGGTCCTACATCATGAATCCAATCACACCCCAACAAAAGATTGTAGGATCCTTTTCCTTCTATGATGAAGAAAGTGGTCTGCACGGTCATGCTTCCAACCATCAAATTTGCATTTAGTAACCCCATTGTTTCTGATGAATTGCCACTGAAGTCCCTCAGTACCATATTGGTTTTTATGAGGTCCTCTAGCCCTTTTCCTAGCTTTCAGAAGGTGGTGTGCGGCATCAAGTTGACGGCCGCCCCTCCATCTATCATCATCTTGGACATCGGCTTCCCATTGACCAGACCATTGATGTAACGAGGTCTCAGGTGCCGATTCTCGTGATCTTCTAGCTTATCGAATACTGCTGACTATGGGGTCAACACTAGTTGGGCCATTGTATCGGCTTGCTCGGCGTCATCTTTAGGAGTAGGCCGATACTCTGTAGGGAGGAAGAAAACCATGTTTACCCCTGCATTAATTTTGTCATCGTGATCGGCCTTATCATTACTCCGCCATTCACTTTTAATCCTTCGGGGCCGATTAGTCTTCTTGTTGTACTTTTGTGCTTTCAGTTCTATCTACAACAGTCATTGCACTCTCCTGTTTTGATTCTTCATAAAGATCCTACTAGGGCACCACTATGGCTTTCCTGACTCCAGTGAGGTGACTTCAGATCACCAGGGATCCGAGCGGTTCAGCGTGATCACCCCTCAGAGCTCATCATCGGTGATTTTTCTGAGAAGACTTTACGTTCTTCTATAGACTCGCTTGTTGTGTTTGTTGAATCTGCTTTTGTTGCATCTTTTGAGCCCAGAGACGTTTCTCATGCTCTTTCTGATTCGAATTGGATTAATGCCATGCAAAAAGAGCTTTAGAATTTTTTCCGCAATCGGGTTTGGACATTGGTTGAGCTACCACCAGGATGGAACCCCATAGGCACCAAGTGGGTGTTCAAGAACAAGCAGGGTGAAGATGGGGTTGTGGTGCGCAACAAAGCTCGACTAGTGGCTCAGGGTTTTTGCCGGAAGGAGGGTATTGACTTTGAAGAGACTTTCGCCCTTGTTGCCCGTCTTGAGTCCATTCGCATTCTCTTAGCTTTTGCCGCTTCGAAGGGTTTTAAGATTTTTCAAATGGATGTCAAGAGTGCTTTTCTGAACGAGTATATAGAGGAGGAGGTCTATGTTAGGCAGCCCCCCGGTTTTGAGAACCCTAAGTTTCCTCGACATGTTTTTAAGCTACAGAAAGCTTTATACGGTCTGAAGCAAGCCCCCAAGGCTTGGTATGACCGGTTGAAGCAGTTTTTGTTGGGGAAGGGCTTTGTGATGGGTTCTGTGGATAAAACTCTTTTCTTGCTCAGAGATGCATCAGATTTCTTGGTTGCTCAGATATACGTGAACGATATCATTTTTGGTGGTACAATTGATGCTCTTGTGTCCATGTTTTCTGAGAAGATGCATAGTGAGTTTGAGATGAGCCTCATGGATGAGCTCAAGTACTTCCTAGGGCTCCAGATCAAGCAGACCAAGGACGACACCTTCATCCACCAGGGTAAGTACACTCGGGACATGTTGAAGAAATTCGACTTTGGTGGAGAGTTGAAGCCTCAGATGAAACCAATGGGCACATCTGGGGGTCTGGACAAGGACGAGAGCAGCGTCAAGGTCAACGAGAGAGAGTTTCGAGGGATGATTGGTTCACTGTTTTACTTGACGGCGATGAGGCCAGACATACAGTTCGCCATGGGGCTATGCGCGGGCTTCCAGTCTTCACCACGCGCGTCTCATCGGCAAGTTGTCAAGCGCATTTTCAAGTATCTTACCTATGCGCCCAATCTTGGTCTTTATTACTCAGCATCATCATCTCTTGATTTATCTGGCTTTTCGGACGGTGACTTTGGTGGGTGCCGGTTGGATCGCAAGTTGACTTCCGGTACTTGCCAGTTTCTTGGTTCGTCTCTTGTTTCTTGGTCTTCTCAAAAGCAGTCTGGAGTTGCTCTTTCGACCACTAAGGCTGACTATGTAGCTGCTGCTAGCTGCTGCTCACAGTTAGTTTGGATGATTTCCACATTGCGAGACTTTGGGTTGTTCTTTCCTACCAGAGTTCCTCTATTTTGTGACAGCACCAATGCAATTAGTGTAAGGAAAAACCCTTGTCTCCATTCAAAAACCAAACACATTGATGTGCACTTTCACTTTTTGAGGGATCAATATGAGAAAGGTGTCATTGACCTTGTTCATGTTGATACTCATCATCAGTTGGCTGACATTTTCACCAAACCCCTAGATCAGTCTACTCTTTAGCGTTTACGAGGGGATTTGGGTGTTGTGTATCTTTTTTAGGATATTTTGAGTCAGTTTTCTTTCTTCTTTACTCTTTTCTTGAGTCTTTTTGTGTGTGCTCATATCATGCATATTCACATATCACACTTTGAGCTTGCTTCTGTTATATGATTGAATTGCTTTACTTATTCTAGCTGGTACATGTTTTTGATTACTTGTCGATGATCATGCTTTACTTCAGTTCACATGATATGTCTGATATCTGTAATATGCATGGCTTTTATGCTTTAAAATTGAAAAACGATCACCATTGCTTCTGGTAACTAGCATGTGAGGTTGAATGCTTTTGCTATATGTTACATGCCTTGTAGCTAGTTCCTTACTTAGATGCAGATATGCAACTTGGACATCTACATGCTTTAACATGGAAAATGTGCTATAAAAATGATAAAAATCAAAAATGAATGAAAATTCCATGCTTTTTTATGCTTAAATTGAAAAGATCCAAGTGGGTTTGCTTTGTCGCATTACATTGTTCTGGACTGCTTACCATAGCACTTTGGTATGAACTAGGACAATATAGTGTATGCCAAGACCAATGTCTTAAGCTTCTGATGGTCCAGTTCTGGCCTAGGCTTGACTTGGTCAGTCAGCATAAGGTTTGACATGCAAATAACCCCTGGCAAAAATGAAAAAGGAAAAAGAAAAAGCCTGAAAAATAAAAAGATAACAACTTTGCTGAAGCACTTTGATTTGGACAATGCTTATCTTGGTAGATATCAGTTAGCTTTTGCATCTCATGCTTTACCTTGCTTGTCAACTGGAAAATGTGGTTATGCTTTTGTTTGCAAAAATTGAAAAATGTGTGCTAATGACTTTCTTTAGATATCATCTGTTGCACTTATCATGCCATTTGTCTTAGACAGTATGTCTTTTGCTGTACATGTTAGATGTTGTAATTGCAGTCAATCATATCTGAGAAGCATGCTTTCTACACTCCACTTGCACCCCTGTTGCATTCATTGCATGTTTTGAGGGGGAGTTGCATTTCAGGGGGAGTCTGTGTCTCGTTAGAGTGCATTTAGTCTCGCTTGATGAGTCCAATTGTCAACAAGGGGGAGAAATTTTGGGAGAAGAGTTTAAGGAGGAGTTTTGGCTTTCTCTAGGATTTGTTTCAGGGGGAGTTTTTTTCCCGTTTGTCCTTACTCTTTGGATATCCTTGTTGATAATTTTGAGATTGCACTCGTTTTGACTCTTTACTTTTGGTTAACCATAATGACCGCTTTCTTGCTTTTGTTCGGCTTTTGGTCATTAGGGTTACACTTTTATTTTATTTTCTTCTTCTCTGTTTTCTTGTGTTTTGTTTTCGTGTTTCCACATGTGCTCGCAGGTACTGGAGAGCTGATAAAGAGAAGTGTTGACAATGCACTCAACAAGGGGGAGATTGAGGAGCCATGGTGAAGAGTATGGGCCTCATGGCTCTAGATGTGATGAGTCATTGTCAACGGAAGTCAAGAGGACACAAAGAGAGGAGAAGACCTGCTGCGTCTGGGCCGCATGTGACTCAAGTACACGGGCAGCGAGCGACTGTTGGGCAGAGGGGCCGCGAAGTCGGGCTGGCCCAATCCGGGTACATGGGCTAGGAGCAGCAGAGGATCCACTGGGCTGTTGACCAGGACTGACTCAGGTACACGGGCGGAGAGCGATTGCCGGGCTGAGAGAGCTGCGGAATCAGGCCGACCCAATCCGGGTACCTGGTGCAAAGTCGGTGGACGCTTTGTTAGTTTCGGCGCAAAACTGACGACCGCTGATCTCGGATCGGACCGTTCTGGGGCGAAGCCATAGTCGCTACGAAAGCTCCGCTTCCGGATAAGTCATCTATAAATAGGAGTTTACTATTTTGTCCTTAGGCCCATAGTCAGTTAGTCGAGTCTGTAAAAATATCCTAAGGGCAGTTTGGTCTTTTCCATTTTATTTCAGCGTCTGCAAAACCCTAAGGGTCTTTTTGTATTTTCCTAGGCTATTGGGCTGCCTATAAATAGGGCCCCAATCCCTAGGGTTAGGGTTAACTCACTTAATGACAAACTTGAGTTCACTTTCCCCAAATTCCATTTTTGTTGTTTTCTCGTTCCTGTGAGTGCCGCCGCCCATCTTGATTGGTCGTTCTTCGCTGTTTTCATCGGGATTCATTTTTTCGACACTTTGTGAAATCACTAACACAGGTTTTATTCTTCCTGTCCCATCCACCGAGCTATGTAGTGATTTAATCTATCGTATGTCTCGGTATGCGTGCACTGTCTATTCATTCGTATGCGGTTTGTGTGATGTGTTTCTGTACGCCTGAGAGATTGTTCAGTTTCAGATCGTTTGATTTCGATTTGGTTTTATTCGTGCTTTCAATCTCTAGCGCATGTGCTTCTGATTGCTTGAACACTGTTCTGCACTGTAGCTCGCAGCAGCCTATGCTATTATTCTTTGCTATAGTCGTGTGCTAGTCTTCTTGTTTGTTTTCTAGCAGCAGGCTACAATGTGCAGCTATCTTGAGAACTCATATCATAGGCTTTGCAGTATACTGATTTTTAATTGAGTTGTTTATGGGTTGCGTGATCTTTCCTTCAGCCGTGACATGCATTGCTTGGTTTCTGATGTGCTTCTGCTGTTGCAACAGGTCTAGCCAAGCCTACACTCTAGGATAGCTGTAGCTGCAGCCATTGCAATATCGTTTTTTAAGCACCTTGGCAGCAAGGAAAATAGGCCTGCAGTCTATAGACTAGTTCAGCCAGCTAGCTGTTTTTCTGTGAAGAAACTTTGAACGCAGGTTTCAAGATACACAGTACTTCGCAATAGCTAGGCTGAAGATAGGACAGCAACAGCTTGGTTGCGCGTCGTCTCGAGCTCAGTTTTTGTCCAGAGATCTTGCACGTCTTCGTCCGTATATCTGGTTTCTGTTTAAACTTCGTCGTTCGAAGTATGTTTTCGAAGTATGAGCTGGGTTCGGAGTATGTTTCGAAGTATGCGGGAAATGTGTTAGTGAAGCTTCATTAATTAAGGATACTTCGAAACTTTCTATGTTCGGACTGAACTCTGGTTCTGTGTTTTTCGATTGGTTCGAAGTGTGCTTATTCTTTGGTTTGTTTGGGATTCTGCAAAGCCGAAGCTCATCTTGACTCAAGCACTGATTGACTGCGATCAGCGTTACGTGTGCGAAGTCAGCTTCGAGTGTTTATTTCTTCTGTCCGAACACAGGCTTCGGCAGCCTTCGCAAAATACCTTCGCAGCAAGCTTCGATTGTCTGATAAGCTTCGAAGCTCCACACGTGTCTTGTTACTATATGTTGTGAAGTCAGGTTTCGGTTCCTTTCTTTCGAAGCAGGCTTCGGTAAGCTTCGATTCAAAGATCCTTTTTACAGCCTTCGCACGACAACCTATAGTAACAAAACATGTTAAATCTTCGCACGGAGGAAGTAATCTTCGATGTTGTAGATGCCCCTTATGCTTATAATGTTATCTTCGGAAGGGGCATGTTAAATTAGTTCAGAGCCGTAGTAAAAGTTTGGGGAATACCGAATCTATGTATAATGTGCTTCAAGATAAAATCAATTACCTCGTTCTGTGTCATGTTCTTGAGAGGCACGACATCGATCCACTTGGTGAAGTAATTTGTAGCCATCAACACGAACCAATGCCCTTTTGAAGAGGAAGGATAAATTTGGCCCATGAAGTCCAAAGCCTAACCTCAGAACGGCCATGGTTTGATAATAGGGTTACGTAAAGATGCGGGATCAAGCTGAATATTACCAAACCTTTGACAAGCTTCACATCCTTTATAATACTTAAAACAATCCTCAGTCATAGTCGGCCAATAATAACCTGCTCTTTTGAGCATCCAACTCATTTTTTGGGCCAACTAATGAGTACCACGAAGATCTTCATGCACCTCACCTACATCAAGTCTAGATTGATCAGCATTCAAATATCTCAAAAGCACTCTGTCAACAGTTCGGCGATACAACTCATCATCGAGTAATACAAATTTAAACGCTTACCGCCGAACTTTCTGATCAACCCGCTTTCTAGGATCTCTCAAATATTGAAAAATTGGAGTCCTCCAATCATCGCCATGATTTTCTTAAGTTCTCGCCAAATCCCCGCTTGAATTAGCATTCAAATCATAAACTTCAATCTGCCCCTGTCTCTTAAAACCTCCTGACACGGGGCGGTCAAACCGGCAATAGAGGACCAGTTAGACCGGCCATTGCTGGACGGCAGGCACAGGGTGGTTAGACTGGCCTAGCATGGCCGGTCAGACTAACCAGTAACGCGTGGTCAGACCGACCACGTCAGGCCAGTTAGACCGATATGTTCTGACTCGAGTACTAAAATAAAATCAAGCATCAATTTTTCTTGTGCGAAAAATTTACCTCTTTTAATTTGGTAACCAGATGCTTGCTAAGCCAAGTCATTTGCTACTGAATTGGCTTCTCTAGACATATGTGAAATTTTAAAATCATCAAGAGTAGCAATTATGTATAGACATTTATCCATGTAGCTAATCATAAAACCATTAAAACATTGAGCGTCTTTAGCCACTTGTTGAACGACTAATAGTGAATCACAATATGCATGAACATATTTAATACCCATAGAGCTTAGCAATTCAAGTCCTAACAGCAAAGCTTCATATTTGGCTTGATTATTAGGACAAGGATATTCTAATCGGACCGAGGTCTCGAAACTCATACCACTAGGTGATATGAGCACAACTCCAACACCTTGGCCATTCTTGCAAGCCAAACCATCAAAGTAAAGTTTCCATGGTATTACCTCAATAAAAACAGTATCACTACTCCAATTGACCTATATATGGTGATCAACTATAAAATTTGCGATGACTTGGCCTTTCATAGCTTTCAGGGGTTCATAAGCCAAATCATACTCAATTAAAGCATAAGAGCACTTTCTGATTCTCCCACTTAGAATCGGCTTTTGCAACATGTACTTTATAACATCAGTTTGACAAGTAACAATACATGTGCCTGATAGGAGATAGTGTCGAAGTTTGGTACATGCTTAATAAAGTGACAAACATAAACGCTCTAAAAACACATACCTTGTCTCAGCATCCAATAGGCGGCGACTCAAGAATTTGATGATGTACTCTTTTCCCTCCACTTCCTGAGTTATCACAGCTCCTATCACACTATCTTCTACAACAACGTATAGCCAAAATGGAATCCCGGCTTTTGGTGCTCTTACCACAGGCGGTGATGACAAACACTCTTTAATCTTCTCAAAGGCACATTACTGACTTGCCCCCAAGTGAAATTGGCTTCATTCTTTAGCCGAAGTATGGGGACAAAAGCATCAATCTTGCTAGACAAGTTAGATATAAAGCGCCGCAGATAATTAACATGTCCTAGAAACTTTTGCACATCTCTCTTGCACGTCAGCGCTTCAAAGTTCTTAATCTTATCAAGCCCCTTAGGATCAATCTCAATACCTCTCTCATTAATCATGAATCCTAAGAACTTGCCCATCAACACGCAAAAAGCACACTTGAGTGGATTCATTTTTGAGCCATACTGACGCATTCTCTGAAAAAGGACTCTCAAATCGGCTAGATGGTTTCCCAGAGCATCCGATTTGACTACAACATCATATATGTAGACCTCTAGCATAACTCCTAGCAAGTCATGAAATATAAAGTTTATAGTATGTTGATATGTAGCGCTAGCATTCTTTATACCAAAGGTCATAAAAACCCACTCAAACAGGCCAACAAATCTAGGGCATCAAAAGGCTGTCTTATAGGCATCCTCTTCGGCCATAAATATTTGATTATAACTAGCGTTGCCATCAAGAAAACTTAGTACCTTGTGTCCTGAAGCATCGTTGATCAACATGTTGGCTATTGGCATGGGATACTTGTCCTTCGTAATAGCCTTGTTCAAGTCCCTGAAATCAATACACGCATGAATCTTGCCACTTCCTTTCTTCTCTACAAGCACAATGTTAGCAACCCATTCAACATACCTGCATGGCCTAATAAACTCAGCCTTGAGTTATCGTTCCATCTCTTCTTTAACTCGGTCGTACATGGCCGAATTAAAGCAACGAGGGGGTTGTTTATTAGGCCTAAACCCGGGTTTGATGGGTAGCCAATGCTCCACGAGCTCGTGGCTTAGTCCGGGCATCTCACTGTACTCCCATGCGAAACAATCGACATACGACAGAAGCAACTTTATTACTTTGGTCTTTTCATCAGCCTGAAAATTTTGATTTACAAAAGTCCGCCTTAGAACTACCATCACCTATATCGACCTCTTCTATAGGATCGGCCGACGCAAAACCTTCATGTACCTTTTCAACTTCGCTAAAATCTTCAATGGCTTCGACAATACCGTTTTTAGAAGACCGATATTGCTCCACACATGACTTTAGCCAATCAAGATTACTCTTCCTAGACATGACTACTAGTTTAGAGATAGTCGTGCTACACCAGTCAGCTTTATAGACACTGGAACAAAATGTCCCTTAGATACGCTAACAAAGTCATACTCCGAGAGATCTCTACCTGATAGACACTCCACCTTATCATGGACGGCATCAATAGATACATCGACCAAAGCATCATGTGTCGAAGTATCAGCTGGTACAACCTCCACATCATCACCATCCCACTGTATTAGGCATTTGTGCAAAGTAGACAGAATACAACAATTTGCATGAATCAAATCATGCCCAAGTAGCACACTATAATTACCTTCCACGTCAACGACGAAGAACACTGTTGTTGGCGTAAAAGATTACGCTAACAGGTTTCTGTAGAAAAGAAACTAACAAACGAAGTGTTTGCGAAGCAAACTGTTCTAAGCCTCCGAAAGGATAATAACTTAGAATAGTTCGAAAGTGTGTATTGATTCACTTGTAATCGGTCTCCATTACAGGGTGAAATGGGGGGTATTTATAGGCTTAAACATTAAGGAAAAGACCTATTTACCCCTCTATTACAACCGACATTAAGGAAACTATTCGTTTTCCTTAATAGGGCTAAAATGGTAAAAGACTAATCTAATAAGATAGAAGATAAGTCTTCCATCTTAGCTGGCAGAAAAGATCCTGAAGGGCCTTGGTTCGAAGACATACTTCGAACCAGTGTCTGTCTTTGGGCTTCGAACCAGGTTCTGGGCATCTTCGAAGATGGTCTTCGGACAATCTTCGAACTGGTTGACTGTCTTCATGCTGCTTTGGCAATAATCCCGAAGATGAGATATTTTCCCCCAACAGTAGCCCCTCGAATACGCTTCTCCGTTCGACCTGTAACGTTAGGAGAGCAGTATACGGAAAGAAAAGATAACCAATCATAGGGGTTATTGATTTTCGTTTTATCTCCGAAATGCATGAAGATATGAACTTCGAATCAGTCATAAGATAATTACTTTTCGAACTATCTTAGAACTGACTCAGGAAGTTCGAAAGTCTTTTTAGACTTAGAAAAAATAGCCGTTAGTTTCTGTTTCTAACGGAAGTTATACGAGGCGTTATTTTCGGAGGAGAATAACAGGCGGGAATGCGAAAGGGCAGAGCCCAAACGGTAACAAACGGAAAGATTAGGCTATAAATAAAGAGCCCCAAAATTTACCCGATTACCTTTTCACCGCTTCCTCTCAGTCAAAAGCTTTTTGAGCCCTTTGAGTTCTTGAGCCCTAGCCTCTGAGTTCTTGAGCCCTAGCCTCCATTCCTTCAGATCAATCCAGCAATCGAGATGGTGAAGACCAAGGGATCTGCACCTCCTTCGGCCTTGGCTCAGCAACAGGCGGCCGCAGCAGCAGCAGCAGCAACCCTGGCGGCGACACCTTCGATGCAAGCAGCAGCATCCATGGCGGCAGGGGGGAGAAATCCCCAAATCCCCGACGACCAAGGTCTGTGCCCACCCTCAACCAAGTACTTGGATCAATCCTTTGAGTTGGGGCCGTCTACCTGCAAGAAAGAGTCTTTGGCAATCACAGCGGGGGGAAGTATTAGTAATGGGGTTATGATTCGGAAGCCGGGCAAAGAATCAATTCCATCACCGAGACCCGGAGAAGTTGTAGTGTTCGAAGCTTTTTTCGAAGCGGGCTTGGGCCTCCCGGCTGTGGATTTTTAGCCGAAGTACTTGACTTGTTTCACGTAACCCTCCCCCAGTTGTCTCCGAATGCTGTAGCTAGACTGGCTATCTTCGAATGGGCACTGAGAGCCGAAGGTTGTGAGGGGAGGGCTGAAATCTTCGCTGCGCTGCATAGAGCGACTTGTCAACCAAAGACCTTCGTAGGCTCCGGAGGTGAGAAGGTGGTAGTTTCCTTCGGAAGCATCAATTTTAGGCTTCGTGATGAATATGCCCTGCAATTTCCTGCTAAGGCCATCAATGCCAGATGGTACACCGATTGGGTTCTGAGGTGGTTTTATGCTGAAGTTGGAGTGAATAGCCCTCTGGCCGGTCCCCTCAAGGAAATTCAGTTTCGGAAAGAAGCCTTAGTGCAACCCGACGAAGGCCAACTCGAAGCTCGCCTCAACTTGCTTCAGAAAATCAGCCGAAGGTTGAGCATGCGGGACTTAGCCGAAGAGTTCCTCGGACTTCAAATTCCTCCGTTGATGGCCAACTGGCCTATCGCCTTCGAGGATGACTCAGAAGGCGGTCTTCGCAAGATAAGCTATACTTCGAGCCCTGCAGGTAACTTCGAAACCAACATGCATAGTACATATTTACTTCGAAGAAAGATTAACTTGAATTATTTTTTAGCTTCTTCAGCCCCTATTACTTCAGAGCAAATTGTAAGGGCTTCGGAGAAGATTTTGGGTGCTCCAACTTCGTCCGAGAAAGAATGGCGAATTAAATTAGTCGGAAGTTGGGAGCGATTTAACAGAGTATGGGGAATGTTGGAGTTAACTCCGCCCCCTCTGATGGACTGGGTGCCTCAAGAAAAAGGACCCAAGAAGAGAGTAGCCGAAGCTGGAGCCTCCAGCTCCGCTAAGACTCCGGTGAAGGTGGCTCGGAAGCCGAAGAACCTCGCACCTTCGAGCTCAAGAGCTTCGGTTTCTAGCTCTAAAGAAGATGAAGGTATATTTTTAATGAAATTGATTGAGGAAGATGCAGCTCAACGAAGTATTCACATTGAAGATACTGCAGGTATACCGGAGCCCCAAGCCAACATCGAAGAAGTAAGAGCTCCGGATACCCAGGAAGAACAAATCGAAGCCCCTATGGGTGTAGATGAGGCCGAAGTGCCTGCGAACGTACCGGAGTCTGGATATAATGCTGATCATCCAATGACTTCGGTAGTTCAAGAAGATACAACTCAGGCCGGAGTTCCTGTGGACGAAGGTGGGATCGAAGTCACTATGGCTTCGATTCCTGAAGAAGTAACGAGGACTCCCCAGGACGATGCTCCTGCAGTCCAAGATTTAACGGCTGATTCGGATGAGGACTACACTTTTGATCCTCCGATCAGTCCGGTGCTCGATATTCCAGAGAATGTCGAAGGTAAATTTTGCATAATTCTTATCAATTTTTGCAAAATTATACAATGTGTAATATTTTTGTTTTTTCAGAGCCTCCTGTTGTCGAAGTATCCCTCGAAGATACAATTCAAAGACCTTCGACGACTTCGGAGCCACAACCAAGGGTTACTCTACCGGGGCCTGGAAGAGGAAAAAGACACATAGAGCCCCTCCCAGCTCAAGGATCAACTTCATCTGAGTCAACGGATGAAAGCGAATCAACTGAGGGGGGGCCATCTTCGGAAGTTCCAAGGACCTCAGAAGAACCCTCCGGACCCTCGCTAAGCAGGGCTGACCAGAAAGCTTCAAAACTGCTTCCTCTCATAACTCCTTTTTTGGAGGAGAAAACCGGACTTGGGACTTTGGTTAAACCTTTGGGTGAAGCCAGTCGCCAAGTCGGGGAAACAGAACTGGTAGCCCGTTTAAGCAGAGTGAAGGGTTCGGAGCTTAACCTTGCTGTGGAAAGAGCAGCTTATCAGGTATAAAGCATCTTCGAACCAAATAATGAATTATATATGAATAATTTCTTATTCCAGTTTTTCTTTTTCTTAGCAAGCAGTCTTAGCCCGCGCTGCAGCTTTGTCGAATGAAAACGAAATTGCTCAACTTCGGGAAGAGAACGAAACTCTTCAAAGAAATTTTAACTTCTCCGAAGGTCGAGTAGCTCAAATGGACAATGTGATAATAGCAGAGCGAAGGGCTAGGCAAAGCTTGGAGGCTGCAAAGAGAGAGCTCGAAGCAGAAAGAATTGTGCTTCGAGCGGAGATTGAAAGACTGCGGACGGAGGATGCTGCGAAAGGCTCCGCACTTGTAAAGCTACAAGAAGAGGCTGGCCAACTCCGGACTCAAAAGAATGCTTTGACTACGGAGAATGCTAGAATCTCCGGAGTTTTAGCTGAAACGACTTCGGCCAAGGATATACTTACTGAAGAAAGGCTTAAGTCCGAGAAGGTGGCTTCGGAGGTCATCGAACAAATGTTAGGTGTCTTGGAGTACTTCGGTACTACTGGATCACTACCTTCGGATGACAATGTAACTCTGCTGCGCCGGCTAAAGAGGATCCAAGGAGCAGCGAAGCAAATGAAGACGGCAGGCATACGTTATGGAGAACTCTCCGGACAAGTGTCTGCCCTTGGAATACTTCGCTACTACGAGGATTTGGGCCGAACAATCACTCCGAGCGCACAGGGCTCCATCATCTTCGACGACGACCGACTTTTAAAACCTTCCGAAGGTGTAGCTGCTGCTTGGCGAGCCTTCCAAACTTCGTGGAGAGCCGAAGGTCGATCTGCGATCAAGGCTTGGATTGATGAAGGCCAACGCCAAAAGCAAGTTCGGAGTCAAGCTTCGAGCAGTCAGCCTCCTCCGAATCCGCAGGTTTAGGATTTTTTAGGATTTTTTGATTATGTAAAGCTGATGCTTGTAAATATTTATCAATGAAAATCTTGTTTGTCATATTTTTAGGCTTTGCCTCTTATGGAAGATATCGAAGTGTTAGAGCTTAACAGCGAACTTCGCTCACTGTGGAACACCTTCGAACTTCTAAAAAGTTATAAGCGTCCTCGATTCCTTATCCCTCGAGATGACTCCGGCGTTATTGCGCCCGAAGTAATCAAAGACATATTGTCTTATGTTAAAGAGGAAGATAAAGAGATCGACGCAAACACCTCGCCTTCTGAAGACACTAACTGGTCCGAAGACGAAGGTGAAGCCCAAAATAAAAGATCTGAAGATCTTAGAAGCTGGGAGAGAAGCCCCGAGCGGCTTCGAACTTGGGCCGAACTTCAACAAGAACAGAAGGATTTTAGAGCTTCGAAGGGGAGAAAGAGAGTTAAACGTAAAGTTCTTAGAACTTCCGATGTTGGAACTAGTCGTTCCACCCCTAGCTCTCGGGACCGAAGAGGTCTCCGATTCCTTCTTGGTATAGATACCAATTTTTCATAATGTAATCTGTAAATACATTTATTTTGATAATGAATGCCGATTTAAAATTGTCTCCATATTACTAGCCCCTCTTTGGGTATAAGCAACTTCGAACTGTATTCAAAGATGGTTATGCGCAAAGAAAAACTTCGGAGTACAATTTTTTCTTGGGGGTTCGGAGCCCCTCTGTTATTTATAAAGATCTTTTGAAATCTTATGAAATGTCTTCGACTATTTGTAGTCAGAAGAATGGTAACTTGGTACCTTTGTTTATTTCATGAAAGAAATCAATTGAGATAACTTCCAGGACACTTTAGTGTCTTTAAAAAATTTGTCACTTTGGACGTATATGAACAGTCATTCGAAGCTCATGGCTTAAATGCTGTTTTGCTTTAGCCACCTTCAGCTGTTTTTTTGCAGAAATCTACCAGCCGGAGCTTGGATTTCGTAGAAATTGTAGCCACCTTCGGCTATTTTTGCAGAAGTCTACCAGCCGGAGCTTGGACTTCGCAGAATTTGGCCACTTGGGCTCTTTTTTGCAGAAGTCTACCAGCCGGAGCTTGGACTTCGCAGAATTTGGCCACTTGGGCTCTTTTTTGCAGAAGTCTACCAGCCGGAGCTTGGACTTCGCAGAATTTGGCCACCTTCGGCTCTTTTTACGGAAGTCTGACAAGCTGCAGCTTGGACTCCGCAGA
Source organism: Zizania palustris (assembly GCA_019279435.1). Taxonomy (NCBI): domain Eukaryota; kingdom Viridiplantae; phylum Streptophyta; class Magnoliopsida; order Poales; family Poaceae; genus Zizania; species Zizania palustris. The sequence continues at coordinate 49,963,141 of JAAALK010000290.1, read as the reverse complement.
TTTTGGCCACCTTCGGCTCTTTTTACGGAAGTCTACCAGCCGAAGCTTGGACTCCGCAGATTTTGGCCACCTTCGGCTCTTTTTACGGAAGTCTACCAGCCGAAGCTTGGACTCCGTAGAGTGTGGTTTTGGGCTCTTTTACGGATGCCTACAAGCCAGTGGCCTGGGCTCCGGATTATGTCAGCCCCCACATCGGAGGCTTCGAACTTTATGGGTTCGAAGTCCGAAAATACAACCCTGCTTGATAACGCTTCCCTCTCGAACGACTTCTGTCCCAGCGCGTCCGCTCGGGAGACTAGGAGCGTCAAGGGGAAGGTAAGCCACAAGGTGTATGCTTTATTAATTTAGAGGTGATTACAAGCGGATTACAAGGAGCCCTTATGCGAAGTATCGCTTTAGGTGCTCCGCATGCCAAGTATGCGCTAACTCTTCACCTTCTAAATTAGCTAATTTAAATGAACCAGGGCGTCCCGAGCGGACGATTAGATATGGACCTTCCCATTTATTGCCTAACTTCCCTGGTGCTATAATGCTTCGTAGAACAAGATGACCCGGTCTTAACTCGCTGAGCTTAACCTTCGGGTCATACCAAGTCTTCGTCTGCTGATGATACTTTGATAAATTGGCTACAGCTCGAAGCCTTGTTTCTTCTGACAAATCTAACGAAGCTTGTCTTTCTTCTTCGATGTCTGGTTCGGTGCTGCGAGGTGATCCTCCTTTGAGCTCCGTTGGAGTCATAGCTTCATCTCCGAATAGTAGTCTGAACGGAGTAAATCCTGTGGACCTTGTTTGCGTAGTCCGAATGGACCACAGAATCTTCGGAAGCTCTTCGGTCCACAGTCCCTTTGACAACCCTACTATTCTTCGATTTAGCCCTGATAAGATATTTCCATTGGCTCGCTCAACGGCTCCATTCGACTGAGGATGTCTCACTGCAGCAAAACATAGTTGAATGCCTAGGTCTTCGCAAAACTTTCTGAAGGGTTCTGCATCGAACTGTGTTCCATTATCAACTGTGAGATATCTAGGCACTCCGAACCGGCAAATAATGTTTTTCCAGAAGAATTTCTGTACATTATTCGAAGTGATAGCTGTTAAGGGCTCTGCTTCCACCCACTTAGAGAAATATTCGATGGCTACCACTGCGAACTTCAGATTTCCCTTTGCTAACGGAAAGGGACCAATTAGATCCATACCCCATCTGGCCATTGGCCATACCGGAGCAATGACTTGAAGAGCTGTTGGTGGGCGATGACTCCGTCGACCCATCCACTGGCATCCTTGACAAGTGCGGACCAAGCTCTCCGCATCAGCTGTTATTGTGGGCCAATAAAGCCCCTGGCGAAGTGTTTTTCCTGCCAGAGCTCTAGGGGCTAAATGACTTCCACAAAGGCCTTCATGAATTTCTCGAAGAATTTCTTGGCCTTCGGCTTGAGATATACATCGGAGTAGAGGGGAACATACTCCGGCCTTGTATAATATACCGTTGATTAACTGATAGTTTCTTGCTCTGAGCTTTAATCTTGACAATTGGGGCTCTTCTGGCAAATTTGTTCCTCCTTGCAAGAGTTCTATGATTGAATCTTTCCAATCTGCACTAGGAATGCATAAAATCTCTGCAGAAGCAACTTGAGGCACCGAAGGTATATTGAGCTCCTCATAGAAAGCTTCGTCGGGCACATCCACAGCTCCGGCAGCAGCCTTCGCTAAAATGTCCGCTTGCACGTTTTCAGCTCTTGGTATACTCCGAATGGAAATACCCTTGAAATGTGCTTCGATCTTGCGAATTTCTTCCAAATACTTTGCGAGCTGTGGATGTCGGACTTGAAAACTTTTGTCTACGTGCCCTGCTACTATCTGAGAATCTGTTTTTATAATTATTCTTGTAGCCCCTAGAGCACGTGCTTTCCGAAGTCCCAATAATATTCCTTCGTACTCCGCTATATTATTGGTAGACTTAAAGTTGAGTCTTGCGGAGTACATTGCTCTTTGCCCTGATGGTGAAATTAATACTGCCCCAATGCCTGCTCCGGATGCTTGAAAAGCCCCATCGGAGTAAATAGTCCAAACTCCGTCATCTGATTTCTCCGGAGTCAGCTTCGCAGGTGGAGTCCACTCTGCTACGAAGTCTGCTAGAACTTGAGATTTGATAGCTGTCCTTGCCAGGAAAGATATGCCGAAAGGTGCTAGCTCTACTGCCCACTTTCCAATCCTTCCAGTGGAATCTTTGCTTCGGAGCATATCTCCTAAAGGATACGAAGTTGGTACAATTACATTATGAGCCAAAAAATAATGTCTTAGCTTCCTCGAAGCCATTATCAGAGCATAAACGAACTTTTCAAGTTCGGAATATCTTGTCTTTGCTCCTGAAAATGCTTCGGATACAAAATAGACAGGATTTTGGACCAACTTCCCATTGATATCTGCTTCTCTGACAAGGACTGCGCTGACAGCTGAACCTGTAGCTGCGAGATATAGGAGTAGGGTTTCGTCCGCAATAGGCACCGTGAGTGTAGCAAGATTGCTGAGATAATCTTTAATATCTTCGAAGCTTTTCTGACACTCCGGTGTCCATGCAAAATCTTCGGACCCTTTCAAAGCTTTAAAAATTGGCAAACTCCTCTCCGCAGACCTTGATAAAAACCTGCTAAGTGCGGCCAGACGTCCAGTCAGCTTTTGCACTTGCTTTAAATTCTCGGGAGGAGCCATCTTTTGCAGCGCAGTTATTTGAGTAGGGCTAGCTTCAATTCCCCTGCTTGAAACTAAGTACCCTAACAACTTTCCAGCCTTAGCTCCGAATATACATTTTTCGGGGTTAAGGCGGATCCCACATGCCCGAAGGCTATTGAATGTTTCTGCTAAGTCTAGGCTATGTTGGTGCTTTAAAGCACTCTTTATTACAATATCATCCATATAGGCCTCCACATTGCGACCTAATTGATGACCTAGAGCCTTAGCAACTAATCTTGAAAAAGTAGCCCCGGCATTTCTTAGGCCGAAGGGCATTCTTACATAGCAGAAGACTCCCGAAGGAGTTACAAAGCTCGTCTTGATTTCATCTTCGCGCTTCAACCATATTTGATGATATCCAGAATACGCGTCGAGGAAGCTTAGTAACTCCGAACCTGCCGTGGAGTCAACTAATTGATCAATTCGGGGCATGGGGTAGGGGTCACGTGGGCACGCTTTATTCAAAGATGTGAAATCAATGCACATGCGCCACTTCCCGGAAGACTTCTTCCTGACGAAGACTGGGTTGGCTAGCCATTCTGTATGGGCCACTTCTCTGATAATCCCAGCCTTCAACAGTTTTTCAACTTCGTCCTTAGCTAGAGCAGCTCTCTCTGCGGACATCTTCCGGAGCCCTTGTCGAACAGGCCGGGCCTTCGGGTTTACAAGCAAGCTGTGCTCAATAATATCCCGATCGACTCCGGTGATATCTTCGTCAGACCAGGCGAAGACATCCAAATTCTCTCCTACGACCTTTTCCAAGGAAGTTGCAACTTCGGGAGGTAAATCCTTACCAAACTGAAACGTGTATTCTTTACCATCTTTGACAATGATCTTCGTTGCAATCTCTCCTTCGGGACTTGGTCTTGGAAACGATTTCTTCGAAGCTTCGGAGGAGGCTGAAAAAATTTCTCCATTATCTTGGACACTGTTTACTTGCCTCGGATCAAGAGGAGGACCATGACCATATTCTGCTCTCCGAGCTATGGCTTGATCTCCGAAGACTGTCAGAACTCCTGATTGTGTGGGCATCTTCATGCACAAGTAATTGTGATGCGCCACAGCTCCGAACTGATTCAACATGCCTCGGCCAAAGATAACATTATAAGCATACGGGGCATCCACCACATCAAAGATAACTTCTTCAGTTCGGGCTAGTAAACCTTCTCCGAAGGTTACTTCCAGGCCTATCTGGCCAAGTGCATCTAGCGGGGGTCCTGCGAAGCCTTGCAGAGGACGAGCCGCTGGAAGGAGATGCTTCCGGGAAATGCATAGCTGATCGAAGGCTTGTACAAATATGATATCTGCCGAGCTACCTCCGTCAATTAGCACCCTTCGAACTTCTGTTCCTGCAATATCAGCAGTGATAACCAATGGATCTGCATGCGGGAACTTGATACCAGCTGCATCCTCCGCAGAGAAAGATATTGGAACATGAGACCACTCCGGCATTGCAGCTGCAGATGACGAAGTCCCAATGTGGCCTACTTCTCGAACGTACTCTCTTCGCTGTCTCTTGGACATGCTTCCGAGGGTACCTCCTCCGGAGATAGGGAGAACTACTCTCTTCCCTCTATCTTGCCCTTCTTCTTGCTTCGGAGGTGGCATAACATTGGCCACCGGAGGATGCCTTGCAGCATCAAAATTTTCTATCCGCGCCACAGCCTGGACCGGCTCCGAGCGCACTGCTGCTGCTGGACTTCGGTCGGTACTACCTCGACCCGAAGTTCTCTCCAAGTATTCTCCCCGAAGGGTAAGAATAGCCTTGCAGGTGTCAGTTGCATGGCTTCGGTTCTCTCCATGAATACAGCAAAAAAGGGTCTGGCCCTTGCCAGCCGTTTTCCCTGGCGGCCTCCAGCCGCTGGACTTGTTCCCTGCAGACTGTGGAGCTCTTGGTGCAAACTTCTGCGGGGGTGCAATGTTTAAGACCTCAGAACGAGGGTGCTTTTGCCCTCTTCTTCTATCATGTTGCACTTCGGAGACTGGTTCTTGCGGCTGAGCCGAAGTCTTCACCTCTGCTTTAACTTCTGTCAATACTGTCGAAGTAGCAGTAGTCCTCCGAAGCCAACCTTCTTCCGACTTTGAGTACTCCTCGAAGTACGACATCAACTGTGATACTGTGGTGATGCTCTTCCGATGCAATTTATCCAAAAGGCCTTTATGACTGACGCCTTCCCGAGCTGCATCAACCACCGAGGATGTGGACAGCCCCCGAATTTGCGACTTCGTGTGAGCGAAGCGCTTGAAGTACTGCCTCAATGTTTCTCCGGGGAGCTGTTTCACTTGGAAAAGGCTTCCTGTCGACATGGGGGGCACGAAGGTGCCTTGAAAGTTACTTATGAACTTCTTCTTTAACTGTACCCATGACGTGATTGATCCTGGTTTTAAAGACCAGAACCATCTCAACGCCACTCCTTCGAGGGCTAACGGGAAGCACTTCGCCATAGTTTCTCTGTCTCCGCCACTAGCCTCGATTGCTAGGGCATAAGAACGTGCAAACTCACTGGGATCTTCGTCTCCGGCATACTTGCAAAGCTTCGAAGCTTTGAACCTCGGATCGAAGCGAACCTTCTGAAGCTCGGGATGCAACGGAGATTCATTGTCGTAAGAGGCGTTCTCCGGGGCTTCGGGATAGTCAAGATCGTCGTCTTCGTGCACTTCGGGGATAGCTGGGGTGGCTTGAGGGCGAAGCCTGTTCGCAGCCTCCTGTCGCCACCTCGCTACCTCGGCTTGAAGATTGGCCATTTGAGTGGCCATATCTCGAAGGCTATCTTCATCTCCTCCGGAAGGACCTTCCGGGTCTTGAGAACTGGTATGATCAGTTTGAATCGGAATGGAGGGTGGCAGAGTGGCTCCGGGCGGTCGGAGTGTAGAAGGGGTTGGTGGAGAGGTTTCGTATCCTCGAGGGATAGAAGCCCCTTGCGGAGTTTGAGGTGGAGGGATAGTCGAAGACCCTCCGACTTCGACTGTGTCGAAGGGTATCTCTCCGGAGATCCGAGAGGACCTCCGAGTAGGATTGCGAGGTGCACTCCGCTTAGGAGGCATAATGCAAAAGGTTGGTAGAGAACGAAGTTTTTTGGACTAGGTTCCCCACGGACGGCGCCAACTGTTGGCGTAAAAGATTACGCTAACAGGTTTCTGTAGAAAAGAAACTAACAAACGAAGTGTTTGCGAAGCAAACTGTTCTAAGCCTCCGAAAGGATAATAACTTAGAATAGTTCGAAAGTGTGTATTGATTCACTTGTAATCGGTCTCCATTACAGGGTGAAATGGGGGGTATTTATAGGCTTAAACATTAAGGAAAAGACCTATTTACCCCTCTATTACAACCGACATTAAGGAAACTATTCGTTTTCCTTAATAGGGCTAAAATGGTAAAAGACTAATCTAATAAGATAGAAGATAAGTCTTCCATCTTAGCTGGCAGAAAAGATCCTGAAGGGCCTTGGTTCGAAGACATACTTCGAACCAGTGTCTGTCTTTGGGCTTCGAACCAGGTTCTGGGCATCTTCGAAGATGGTCTTCGGACAATCTTCGAACTGGTTGACTGTCTTCATGCTGCTTTGGCAATAATCCCGAAGATGAGATATTTTCCCCCAACAACTGTCGACAACATCTTGTTGCTCACCGTCAGCTCTAGAGAAAGTATGCCTTTGGCCATGGAGCTCTTGCCATTGAAGCCATTGAGCATCGGGTTGGTCTTCATTAGGTCGTCTTTATTCTTGTCGAGCTTCTTCAGCATAGAGTACGGCATCAAGTTGACGGTGGTGCCTCCATCTACTAGCATCCTCGAGATCGGCTTCCCGTTGATGTGCCCCTCGATGTAGAGAGGCTTCAGGTAACGGGCGGAATTGTCGGGCTTCTCGAAAATAGCCTCCTTTGGGCCAAGGTTCAACAGAGCGACCTCGGCCTCGTCCTGTGGAAGAGCAAACTCAATGGGTAACATGAAGACATTTATGTCCATCGCTTGAGGAGTGGGCCCCTCAGAGACCGGTGTGTAGTCATCGTCCAACATGTCATCCTCGTCATCGCTCGGAGTAGGAGCCGGTTTGTTTACGGCAACTGGCTTTGTCTTCCATACCTATCTCGCTGCTGGTCGGGGACGGATCTCCTCGAAAACGATGTCCCTCTAGTCCTCGGCCATTGTTGCCGTAAAAGATTACGCTATAGGTTCTCTAAGATTAAGAACTAACAAACGAAGTGTTTTTGAAAGCGAACTATCTCAAGCCTCCGCTTAGGATAATAGCTCGAAGTAGTTCGAAGTTGTGTATTGAATATCTCAATATTCGATGCCTATTACAGGATGAGAAGTGGGTATTTATACGTAAAAACTCTAAGGAAAAGACCTTTTTACCCCTCATTTACAACTGACATAATGGAAACTATTTCGGTGCCCTGAATAGGGCTAAAATGGTAAAGTATATTCGAAGGAGGTAGACATAGTAAACGTCCCATCCTTCTGGCTATTTTCCACTGTGGAGGGGAAAGAAGCCTTTGGAGGGTATCTTCGTACCGGAGTCTAGACGGACCCTCCGACTTTAACCCTTCTAGTTCGGAGACAAGCCTAGAACTTGGAGATTATGATTTGTCTTTGTCTTGTAATCTTGAAGATCCTGAGGATGAAGTATTTCCCCCAATAGTAGCCCCTCGAATAGGCTTCTCCTAATAACCTGTATAGCAAGGAGAGTAGTATACGCAAGAAATATTTTCATGCTTAGGGACTTAGAAAAAATTCAAGGTATTATAATCGTTTGAAGTGTCTTCAACATCGAAGGTGTATCTGACTCAAGCTTCGAACTTGAATCTCCGTGTGAAAGCTTCATAGGGAAACAGACTGTTGCAAATGTGAAGCATCGCAAGTAGCCGTCAGTTGCAAGAGTTGAATCTGTAGTGCGAATGCATATGCGAACCATAAAAATCGAAAGCAGGGGGTTATAAAAGGAGGACTCGAACCACGACGGAAACTTTTACAGAGCTTCGGTTCTAAGCCTCCACATTTTCACCTTCAAACCTTCTCAAATGACCTTAAGCAAAAATCCAATGGTGAGGACCAGCGCAAAGGTGCCGACGGTGATGGGAACTCTGGCACAAAGGCAAGCATGGGCTGCATCGGCAGCAGCAGCAATGGTGGGAGCCCCAGGGGTTCTTGGCCCAAAAATCTGCGAGAACTCTGCCTGCCATCCAAGAAGCCGCTGAAGCAAAGCTTTCTCCTCGGACAATCGACATGCTCAGTGGAATCCATCGAGGAGGCGGTGAATGGGAAACTGGGTCCAGGAATGAGGACTCGGGTCCCTGGAACATAAGTGACCCCGGCGCCGAGGAGCAGAGAAGTGGTGGTCTTCGAGGCCTTCTTTGAAGCGGGGTTGGGCCTTCCTGCCATAAACTTCTTGGGTGAGGTACTGGATATGTTCCATGTTACTTTGTCGCAGCTGTCTCCAAACGCCATCGCAAGATTGGCCGTCTTCGAATGGGCCCTTCGAGTTGAAGGGTGTGAAGGGAGGTCAGAGATCTTCGCCGCTACCCACGAAGCCTCGTGCCAGCCAAAGTCGCAAGACGGGCCCGGAGACTCCAAGGTGCTGGTGGCCTTCGGGAGCGTCAACTTCCATCTCTGAAAGGAGCACTTGAAGAATTTTCCAGCAAAAGCAATTAATGACCAGTGGTACTCCGATTGGATACTCTGGTGGTTCTATGCTGAAGTTGGTGAAGACTATGGCTTTGCGGGGCCCCTACAAGAGATTTGGTATGAGAGGGAAGCAAAAGTGACTCCAGACCCAACTCTGCTTTCAACGCGGCTTGGGTTACTTTCTTCGGTGGCCAAGCGCATGAGCATGCGGGACTTGGATGAAGAATTTATTGCCCTTAGGATTCCTCCTCTCAGAGTTGAGTGGCCGATTGTATTTCAAAGTGGTGCGAAGGGAGAACTTCGAAGCCTGGGTAAGTCTTCACACCTTCTGCATTATCATTGATTAGAGAACAAATAGCATGCTCAATAAATTGTTACCTTTTTTCAGCAGCTCCACTAGCATTAGCTCTGAAGAAGATAGCCAGGGCTACAGAAAAGGGTGCTCAGAGCACCTACTATAGTGGAAAAGCACAAGAGAGTGGAGCTGGTCGGGAGTTGGGAGCACTCCAACCGAGTGTGGAGTGCTCTCGAGATGGAGGCTCCACCTCTGCCAGACTTCGACTCAATGGGAGCGGTATCCCAGAAGAGAAAAGCTACCGCCGGGACCTCCAAGAAGGCCATGAAGACTCCTGTAAAGAAGGGAAAGAAGACAGCCAAACTCCCTTCGCCCCCATCGTCTCCAGCTTCACTCGATATTCGGAGCTCCTCTTCGAAGGAGTCTGAAGAAAGAGATTCAGAGGTTCGTATGGGGAAAGAAATGGAAGAGTACCTGCTGCATGGCGACAAGGATGAGTCTCAAGCCACGGCCGAAGACCCCCCTCAGGAGACTACGGAAGCGGTGGTGGCAACCCACTCCGAACCTACCGTAGCTGAGCCAGAGCCGGAGCTAGAAAATCCTAGCTTGCCGGTGATCAGAGTAGTAGTGATGGAGGTCAGGGCTTCGATGTCTTCTACTCCAGCACAAACTTCGGGGGATGAACTTGATGAATATCTCAAGATGTTGCTGATGGAAAAAATGGCATTAATGGCTAGATTGTCAAAATATCAAGTTTTGATGATTTGGGCCAAAAGTACACATGTCCAGGGTCTGTCTGAAGCGCTACAGGGTCGAAGTCCATTGAGCTATGGGCTCCGAAAGCCTCTAGCCAGCCCATGGGCTTCGACCAGGAAGCCTTCGGAGGCTCACGCTACCAAATCTTCGGCCCGAGGAGCAAGCCTCGATGGGCCTTGCCGAAGCCCACACTGCCAAAGCTTCGGAAGCCTTCAGAGGCCCACGCTGCCGAAGCTTCGGCCCGAGGAGCAAGCCTCGACGGGCCTGGCCGAAGCCCACGCTACCGAAGCTTCGGCCCGAGGAGCAGGCCTCGACGGGCTTGGCCGAAGCCCACCTCGGCAGAGATAGAGTTGTTTGCGTCACCGGCTCAATCTCTATCTCTATCTGGCCAGATTAATAGCAGATTAGATTAGGAGTTAACCCTCTATAAATAGGGAGGCATGGCCCGCATGGAGAACCCCCCCCCAACTCAAACCAAACCAAAGTCAATGCTTTGATCGCATTTACTTTACCTTTATTTTCCTGTACCTCTTTGTGGGTTTGCCTAGAAGCTCTCCGCCAGCCACTACGGAACAGTGGTAACCCTTGTTACTTCGCCTGTGAAGTATCCATTAATCTACGTAATAGATTGCTATCGCCTTGTTACTTCGCCTGTGAAGTATCCGCTAATCTGTGTAATAGATTGCTACCTTCGCTACTAGTGCAACACTTAGCAAAATTCGGTCCTCAGGCTGAATTGGTACTTACCATCGTCTCTGTTGCAGGTTCGCACGTCTGGAGCCCCTTCGCCGAAGGTGTCAGGAGCTGAGAGACCAGTTCCGGAGGTCCCCAGGACACCCTTCAACAAGACCGCAGGCTTCGGCAATAGGCTTCGCCAGCATACTTCGTCGCAACAGGCTTCGCCACAACCATACTCTGCACTGGATGAAGTTGCACTCGCGCGTGGCCTTCGCGTCATTGTTTCATAGACTGCTGTATCGGAGATATCATGCCGAACCCCGATGTTCGGAGGTGATCATCGCGTCTAGATCTATTCGGAGTCCACCTTCGGCCAGATCAGTCCAAACGCCGAAGCACCCTTCGATGGAGCACTTCGCACCAGACGCCGAAGGTACCCTTCGGCGCACCCTTCACATCAGACTTCGAACCAAATGGGCTCCGACTGGTTTGCTGATTTTATTCTATTTAATCTATTTCTTTCGGCTAATTGGATTATTTTGTGTAATCTAGTTGCCTGGCGACTCCACCCCCCTTATCACTATTAAGGGTAGTCGGAACGCGACGTCGGTGCCACGTCAGGCTTAGGCATGTCCCTAAGTATCCGTGCACTTTTGGATCATCGGACTGACCCAAGTGTGGGGGCACGTTTTCGTTTCAACAGATGTACGAGTTTCTGGGGGACCCCGAAATCCTTCCTCAAAGTCTGGACGGTGGTATGCCTTCGAACATTTTCTTTGAAATTCCTGAAATGACTTCACTGCATCAATAATATTTCAATGAATAGTTAATGAATACCTTGTATTTTGCAGATGCCTCGAGGAGTAGCATGGCTCCAACCAATTATGGAGCTTCGGCTCCTCTCGGAGATGAGGCTCCAGTTGAGGTGATGGCTCCGACGACTGAGGTTGCTTCGGGCAAGGTGACTCAGCCTGAAGGAGCAACTCTCGAAGGAGGATCTACTCCAACCGAAGTAGCAGCTCCAATTTTTGTACTGGGAGAGGTAAGGGCAAGACTAGTCTTGGTCCTCTCTCCTCTTTGATAATGACGCCTTCGTCGAATGATTCTTTAGTAGGTGCTTCGGAAGAAGACCCCGCTGAAGACGATCAACGAGCCTTGTCTTGGCTCCCGCTATTGGCTCCTTTCTTGGAGCAGCGGACTGGGCTCCGAGCTCTTCTAGAACCCTTGGTGGATAAGAGCAAAGAGGTCAGGAGCTCTGAGATGGTATCCATCCTGAGCGAGGCTAGCGGATCGGAGCTTGATGTGGCCCTCGAAAGGTCTACCCTCTAGGTATACAACAAACAGCAAGCATACTTATTTAACAGAAATTCCATTGTCCTCACTTTGCTTCTTTGTAGCAATTCGTCCTTGCTAGAGTGGCAGCGACTTCCAATGAGCTCGAAACCAATCGGCTCGAAAGGAAGGTTACAACACTCCAAAATATCCTCAAGGGCTCCGAAGATAAAACCTTATGAGAAACCAAGGGTTGGTTTCAGAGTCTGTGATGAGTGATTGACAGATTTCACCCTCTGATTCGAAGGGGTCCCTCCGAAGGGGTTCAGAGGTTGTTTCAGCGAAGGGTTCGGTGGGCTCTGGTTGCTGCAGCTATTGCAGCGGAGTGTGCCTGTCAGAGGGGTCCGATAGTACACGATCACTGAGTTGTACCGAAGGGCTCGATACTTTGGGTGGTATACCGGAGTGTGTATCATAGGTTGTTTACCCGGAGAGGTCTCCGGGGTATTGGATACACTTGTCTGTCTGTCTTTGGTGCGCAGGTGACTTCGGAGGCGACGGACGGTTCGTAGCAAGTGAACCTAGGTCAAGTAGGAGGCTTGATGCCAGGGGAGCAGGGAGCTCTGTAACGAAGGCTACAAAGGGGTCGAGGTCGGACCTCAGGTCGAGGTGCCCCAAAAGAAGGCAGTAAGTGTGGAGCGTGGCTCCGGTTGAAGGTACTCCGAGACGAAGTCCTCGGAGGTGAGGCACTTCGAAGGGTACTCCGAATAGAGTGACTTCGGAGTATGGTGGACCAAGTCCTCAGCAATGAGGCAAGGCATTCGAAGTGTGCTTCGGAGGGAGGCACCCGAAGGTATACCCGATGAAGGTCTCAGAAGTCGAGGTGCATCGAAGGCATGGTTCGGGTGAGGTTCGTCGAGGAGTGTGCTCGGGGAGAGACACTGCGACGAAGTGCTCATGGAATGCTTCATGCGGAGGCCTTGGACGAAGGAGGGACTTCGAAGGGTGGTACTCCGAAGGTGGGGCTTCAAAGTGAGGCTGGCTTTGAAGTGAAGCTGACTTCGGAGCAAGGCTGACTTCAGAGCGAGGCAGGCTTCGGAGCGAGGCAGGCTCCGGAGCGAGGCTGGCTCTGGAGTGTGACTAACTTGAGGTACTTAAGCCATGCATGGCTTCGGTACACGGACTGACGGAGTTCGAGCTGGGAGAAGCTACGAAGCCGTGGTGGTCCACTCCGAGGTGTTGGTGCGAAGGCCCAAGGGCTTTGACGGCTTCGGCTCAAAACCGTCATTGTATCGAAGGCTGACTTCGATGAAGCGAAGGCCATCAGGCTCAAGGCTTCTCACCGAAGCTACCGCACCCCTCACGTGCAAAGGGGGGCTTCAGAAGGGTCCAAAACTGCAAAGGCTGACAGCGTCTGCTCTGCAAAAGCTAGTGCTGTCCCCTCTGCGAAGCTGACAAAAGAAGCCTCCAAATAAAGCAGACTACCAGTTGTACCCCCCTGTTCTGATGAGACAAAAACAGTGTAAACCCTAGGGGTAAAGTAGTCTATTCATAGGGCTGAATAGTGCTTATAAATAGTGGAGGTTGGCTAGGTCACATCAACACTTTGAGCAGTTATTTTTGAGCTCCTGTACTAGCCGCCACATACTCTTGTATTCATCATGTGAGTTCATTTTTTGTTCCCTGTTCAAGCAATGAAGCTTTGATTCTGTTTTCAATAACTGCTTGAACTTGTATGCATACTTCTCTGCATTCTTTGATTTCTCTGTGCACCTTCGTTGTGTGAGTTTTCTGGAGAGGTGTGTGAGAAGTCTGTCTGGGCGAAGTGTGTTTTTTAGTGTATGTTCGCTCTGTGTAAACTAGAGGCTAGACTTCTCTGATTACTAGCGAAGCACTGTCTCTGTGCTGAATCGAAGCCCGTTTTCTTCCCTTGTTGTAGTCCTCGGCGAAGTTTGTTCAGTGTGCGTTTAGACCTTCGAAGTACGAAGCCCAGCACCAGTTGCTGTCGCTGAGTATTTGGTCGAAGTCCTCAGAGGGAAGTCTGCTCTTGCGAAGGTTGAAGTGCGAAGCCTAGTCGAAGGCACCCTATGTGTGGAGCCTGCATTGACTTAGCAGAGCTGAGTTTTCGGGGTTGTGGGTGGAGCGAAGTCTTCTTGGCTTCAAACTTTTGCTCCTTGCGAAGCCTGATTTCGGAGCTGTGAAATACCTCTGAACCAGAACTTCGAAGGCAATGTTCGAAGCATGTTCCGCAGAAGACAGAAGTAAAACACAAGGCTATTTTTAGTCTGAAATTTTAAAAGCTCCCATTCACCCCCCCCCCCCCTCTGGTCGCCGTTTCCGGTCCAACACCTTACAACTGGAGGAAGAGCTCCTTAAGGATCAGAGGGCTAAGGCCATCATGGAGGAAGCACTCTAGGCTGAACAGTAGACCTGTGCTAAACTTACATCTTCTATAGAAGAAATCCAAGCAGAGCGTATGGTGCTATGGGCCGAGATTGAGAGGCTTCGGAAAGCAGAGTCGGATTCCAGCGCTGAACGCGTAGAGCTTCAATCTTCCCTCAAACAAGCGCTGGTATAGAAGAATTAACTGTTGTCGAAGACAACAGAGATTTCCTCCGTTGCCTCCGAGCGGACGAAGACCGAGGCGAGGTACAACGTGGAAGCTAATCAGACTTTGGATACCCTTAGGGGTGTTCTAGAATATTTTGGCATAGTGTGCCCATCTTCTTCATCTACGGTAGATGAGCCTCTTGATTGGAAGCTGAAGATGATCCACGCGGCGACTAAGATGATGAAGGGATCTAGGACTCGCTATGGAGAGATCTCTAGGCCAGTATCTGGGATCGGCGTCCTTCAACACCTCGAAGCCAGCGGGGTCTCTGTTGCTCCGGTAGGGTTCGACACCAGTAAGCTTCGCCGAAGAAGGCTTGTTGTGACCATCTTTGGACGTGGCTTCAGCTTGGGAAACCTTTCGAGCGACGTGGAAAGCTGACCATGAAGCTCGGAACCCGAGTAGGGGGTGCGTCGAGCCGGAGCTCGGAACCCGAATAGGGGTGCGTCGAGCCGGAGCTCGGAACCCAAATTGGGGGTGCATCGAGCCGGGGCTTGGAACCCGAGTAGGGGGTGCGTCGAGCCGGAGCTCGGAACCCGAATTGGGGGTGCGTCGAGCCAGAGCTCGGAACCCGAATTGGGGGTGCGTCGAGCCGGAGCTCAGAACCCGAATTAGGGGTGCGTCGAACCGGAGCTCGGAACCCGAATTGGGGGTGCGTCGAGCCGGAGCTCAGAACCCGTATTGGGGGTGCGTCGAGCCGGAGCTCGGAACCCGAATCATTTGGTGAAACTATGCTTGATACCGCAGTGCGTCCACTTTGGTCAAAAACGTTCACCTAATATTATTATTGAATTGAAGATTGAATACAACAGTAGCCGGCATCGGCCAACATCGGAAGACACTTATGAAATTATGCAAAATAGCGCTTCAAGTGCTCCGCGTGCCAAGTGTGCTTCAAATCCTCGCCTTCCAAGGTAGCTAGACGGTAGGAGCCTAGCCGCCCAGAGCCGGTAACGATGTACGGGCCTTCCCACTAGTTGCCTAGCTTCGTCGGAGCGGCCACCCCGCATAGGACAAGGTGCCCTGGCTGGAACTCGTTGCACTTGACCTTGGGGTCGTACCAAGCCTTCGTCTGCTTCTATTACTGCGAAAGGTTGGCGACGGCTTGGAGCTGTGTTTCCTCCATAAGGCCAAGGGAGACGGCACGCTCTTGATTGGTCTCAGGAGTTGTGACCCACAGCGAACCAGCTCGAAGATCTGTCGGGGTCATTGCTTTGTCACCAAATAGAAGCCGGAACGGGGTGAACCCAGTAGCTCGGGAAGGGGTGGTCTGAATGGACCACAGGATCTTAGGTAGCTCTTCAGGCCACAATCCCTTGGCTAAACCCACGATGCGTTTATTGAGGCCGGAGAGAATATGCCCATTAGCCCTCTCAACAGCCCCATTTGACTGGGGATGCCGAACCGCCGCAAAGCATAGCTGGACTCCCAATTCTTCGCAGAATGCTTTGAAGGCCCCAGCGTCGAACCGAGTGCCATTGTCTAGCGTGAGTTGCTCTGGCACTCTGAAGCGGCAAACTATATTCTGCCAAAAGAATTTCTAGATGCTTCGAGAGGTAATGGAAGTCAATGGTTCAGCCTCGACCCACTTGGAGAAATACTCGACGGTGACGATGGCGAAGCGTAGGTTGCCTCGTGCTCTAGGGAACGGTCATAGCTGGCCGAGGGGGCGCAAGGGTACCCGTCGGCGGTCGAGGGGACGCCGGGGTCTCGGCCGGCACGGGGGGCGGTACTTCTTCGTGGAGGGACGTCGATGGTTTGACAAGTTCTTCGAAGAAGGCGCTAGGCGGCAGAGCTTGACTGCCAGCCCCAGCTTTAGCTAGGGCGTCAGCTTGGCAGTTCTCGCTTCTTGGGATGCTCTGGACGGATATTCCTTTGAAAGATGCTTCGAATTTCCGAATGGCTTCGAGGTAGGAGGTAAGGTTGGGGTGTCGGGCCTGGAAACTCTTGTCTATATGTCCAGCGACGACTTGACAATCAGTCATGACTACGACGCGGGCGGCTCCGAGCGTGTGCGACTTGCAAAGACCCAGCAGCACTCCTTCATACTTGGCAATATTGTTTGTAGCCTTGAAGTTCAATCAAACGGAATACAAAGCCTGCTGACTGGAGGGAGAAACAATCACTGCCCCTGCAACAGCTCCTGAAGCCTAGTAGGCGCCGTCCGAATAGACAGTCCACACCCCTTCGCCTGCTTCGACACTGACGTGATCGGCTGCAGACATCCATTCAACGACGAAATTGGCAAGGATTTGAGACATAACGGCAGTCCAGGCCACGAAGGAGATCCCGAACGGAGCAAGCTCCACTACCCACTTTCCGATACGTCCGGTGGTGTCCTTATTCCGGAACATGTCACCCAGGGGGTATGCGGTCGGAATAATGATATCGTGAGCCAGGAAGTAATGCTGAAGCTTCCGGGACGCCATGATGAGAGCATATGCCACCTTTTCGAGCTCGGAATACCGAGTTTTTGCTCCGGAGAAGTCTTCGGATACAAAGTAGATGGGCCGTTGCACCAGCTTCCCATCAATGTCTTCTTCTTGAATCAGGGCCATGCTTGCCGCGCTGCTAGAGGCAGCGAGGTAGACCAGAAGAGGATTGCCAGCCCAGGGTGTTGCGAGGGCCACGAGGTCAGAGAGGTATTCTTTCATCTTGTCGAAGCAGTCTTGACATTCGGGAGTCCATTCGAAGTCTTTGGAGCCTCACAGCGCCTTAAAAATGGGCAGGCTTTTCTCAGCCGATCTTGCCAAGAAACGGCTAAGAGCGGCCAAGCGCCCAGCTAGTTTCCGCGCTTGCTTCAAATTCCGAGAGGGAGACATGTTTTGCAGTGTACTGACTTGTGTTGGACTGGCTTCGATACCCTGGCTAGAGACCAGATACCCTAGCAACTTCCTAGCACGTGCCCCGAAGACGCACTTCTCCGGATTAAGGCAGATCCCGCACCTTCGGAGGCTGTCGAAAGTTTCAGCTATGTCCGTGCCATGGCAATTCTTGTCTGTGCTTTTAATAACAATGTCATCCATATAAGCTTCAGAATTACGACCGATTTGGTGGCCCAGAGCTTTAGATATTAGCCTTGATCTCCTAGAATCGACAACACTCCCCCCGGGGTCGGCATCTTAAGGCACAAGTAGTTGTGGTGGGCGATGGCTTCGAAGCGATTGAGCATCCCCCTTCCGAAGATGGCGTTGTAGGCGTACGGGGCATCGACGACGTCGAAGATGATCTCCTCATTGCGATGAAGGGGGGAGTCTCCGAAGGTCACCTCCAACCCAATCTAGCCAACAACGTCGAGTGGCGGACCTGTGAAGCCCTGGAGTGGCCGGGAGGCTAGCAACAAGTGCTTTCGGGAAAGACACAGTTGGTCGAAAGCCTGCACGAAGATAATGTCAGCGGAACTCCCGCCATCGACCAGGATGCGACGCACCTCGACACTCGCGATGTCTGCCGAGATGATGAGGGGATCGGCGTGTGGGAACTTGACACCAGCGGCGTCCTCGGCGATGAAGGATATGGGGACGTGGGACCATTCGGGAAGCATGGAGAAGCTTGAGGTGCTGATATGTCCGACCTCTCGGACATAGTCCCTCCGCTGGCGCTTTGACATGGCTCCCAGAACCCCTCCTCTAGATATGGGAAGGATCACCCACTTCCCTCGGTCCGCTCCGTCCTCGAGCTTGGGGGCCTGGACCCTGCCAAGATCCGGAGCTAAGCCTAGAGCTTCTGGTTCATCCCAACCCCCGACTATCTGGATAGTGTCGGGGCGGGGTACAGGAGCTCATTTGTTGGCGGAGCCGTGGCCGAAGTTTTGCTCGAGGTAGTCATTCCGGAGGGTGAGGATGGTCTGGCAGGAGTCGGTGTCATGGCTCCAGTTCTTGCCGTGGACGCTGCAGTAGAGAGCAGCCCCTCCGGAAAATGCCCTTGGTGGAGCCCTGGCTCCGGAGGGGTGCCCTCTGCCTGATGTGTGCTGGTGCTTGGCGGGGCCCCTTGGGGTGATGCTGAGGACTTCCCCTCGAAGGTGCTTCCGACCGCGCCGGGAGTCCTAGTGAGCGGAGTCTTCACGACCGAAGTCTTGGCGATGAAGGTCTGGAACGGGGCGGACTCCGCGGTCGAGGTCCGGCGCGGCCTCGTACGCCTTGGCATTTGAGGTCCGGATATGGACAATCATCGCCTGTCGGTGCAGCTGACCTTCCTCAGATCGGGCATACTCTTCGAAGTACGTCATGAGGTATGCCACCGAAGAAATTGGCTTCCGATGAAGCTTGTCGAGGAGGCCTGGGTGGGTGACGCCCTCTCGGGCAGTATCGATGACCGAGGAGGCCGAGAGTCCCTTGATTTGTGCCTTGGTATGCGCGAAGCGCTGAGAGTACTACCGCAGCGTCTCCCCAAGTTGCTGCTTCATTTGGAAGAGGCTCCCGGTTGACATCGGGGCCACGAAGGTCCCCTCGAAGTTGTTGACGAACTTCTTCTTCAGATGGTCCCATGAACGGATGGTTACGGGCCGCAGCGACAAGAACCATCGGAGAACGATTCCTTCGAGCACCAGAGGGAAGAACTTAGCCATGGTGTCGTGGCTCCCCACGCATGCTTCTATCGCTAGAGCGTACGAACGGGAGAATTCTCCAGGGTTAGAGTCCCCAGAGTACTTGGGGAGCTTGGCGGCGCGAAACTTCGAGTCGAAACACACCCTCAGGAGGTCGAGGTGCAGGGGAGACTTCTCGTCGTATGACGCGTTCTCCTCTTCCACTTGATCTTCATCGTCGCTCAAGGCCACGGCTGCAACCCCCAGCGCGCGGGAGGGCTCCGAAGGGCGAAGTGACGCCTCCTAGCACCATTGAGCTAGCTCTGCCTTCATCCTGGCATTCTCGGCTACCAGGGCGTTAGCCTGACTCCCGCTTCCTCCAAAGACGGTCTCCAGATCTTGCGAGCGGACGTAGTCAGTCCGGAGGGCCACCGTCGGGGGCCTGCTTGGAGGGTGCACCTCAGAAGGCCCCTCCTGGGGCCCTGTGGGGTTGACGGAGGCTGGTTCCGCATTGCCAATAGGACCCCGAGCCTCCGACATCCCGTAGGGGCCTAGGTAGGCTCTGTGGCAGGCGCTTCGGCAGATACGACGGCCGGTGGATCTGGATTGACGACTGGAGCAGGCTCAACTCTGGCGGTGCGGGCTGACCGTCGCAGAGGAACCGTGCTCGCGCCCCTCCTACCCGACATATCTCTGTGAATGGATGTAGAGAATGCTAGCTTCTCGAACTAGGATCCCCACGGACGGCGCCAACTGTTGGGACGACGGATCGAACCAATAGGTTTCTTGGTGGATGAGAGTAATGGAATGTATTGCTCAGATTGTATTCACGGATCGTGTGTTTATTACAACTGTAGTTGGGGAGTATTTATTAGGTGGCCCACCCTAGAAGGGTCGAGTGCCTCCAAAACCCTCAACCGCTACTCGGTCTGACACAGGCTTGTAGTACAGACAAGAATAGCTGTTACATAGTACAGACAGGAAGGTGTGATTCTGACAGCGTTTCAACCGTGTCGAGCGCTGCAACGGTCGCCCGACACGGCGCAGGCGATCGCGATCCTGTCCCCGGGCTGCCTTGACCAGGTCATTTCCCCTACGTACGGTTGCGCCCTGGAGCCTCTGCACCTTCCGAAGGTTGGCCTCTGGCGTCTAGCCGGGCGCTTTCCCTGAGGGTCCCTTTTGTACGCTTCGAAGCTCCCGAAGACCTTTAGGCCTCCCCGCCTCGGGGCCCGCGGATACCTTCGGTGCAGGGCTTCGGGTCTTCCGGACGCGGCCTCCCCTTTGGACCGTACTGCTCTTCGCGTTTCTAGCTGTCATCGGGATTATCTCCCCTAACAAATTAGAACAAAAATTCCATGACTACTGTTGGAACGATGGATCGGACCAGCAGGTTTTCTCAGTAGATGGGAGTAATGGAATGCTGTGTGCACTATATTCTCGGATCGTGTGCTTATTACAACTAAAGTTGGGGGGTATTTATAGGGTGACCCACTCTGAAGGGTCGGGTACCTCCAACCCCCAACTCCTACTCGGTCTGACATAGGCCAGCGGTATAGACAAAGTAGATGTTACATAGTACAGACAGGAAGGTGCGATCCTGACAGTGTATCGGCCGTGTCGGGCGCTGCAAAGGCCGCCCGACACGGCGCAGGCGATCACGATCTTGTCCCCCTACAGTCTTGACTGGGTCTTCTCCGCGCACGGCCTCCCTCCGGAGCCTCCGCTTCGCCCGAAGGTTGGCCTCCGGCATATGGCTGGTCAGTCCCCCTCCGAAGACCCCTCCGGCACGTCTCGGAGCCCCGAAGGCCTCCGGTCTCCTCGTTCGGAGGCCCAGGCACCTCCAGCATAGGGCTTCGGGTCTTCCGGCCGTAGCCTTCCTTTAGGGCCGTACAGGCCTTCATGCTCCCCTACTATCATCGGGATTATCTCCCCCAACAGTAGACCCTCGCTTCTTTCCTCTCGAGGGTCCTGCACAAGAGAGGGTGGAAGCGCACATGATAATTCCGATAATATTTATAAGAAATCGACTTACGTAGAGACAATGAATCCCACTGCAGGACGGCCTCGTTCAATCATTCCGGAGATGTTTCGGAGCCTCGAAGTGTCCTAGGATCCGGAGGCCGAGAGCTGGTTTTGGAGCACCTTCGACAGGCTAATCGCTTCTCGCTCCTTCGGAGGAAGAAGCTTTGACCGATCGCCTTGACGCCCACGCGGCTTTGACCGCCAGGTTTCGGCGCCCGAGGAATCGAGCTAGTGTGCTACTTGGCGCAGTTAATGCGACAAGCATGCAGGTGACGCGGGGGAGGCGGACCATCGGAGACGGGTGCACCCGAGGCGCCAGCAGAGTCTTAAATGCGGGCGCCGTGCGACCGGCGCGCGCGTGCACCGAGTGGCGGAAGGTGGACCGGCGGTGACCTCCATGCTTAAATAGCCTCTGCTGCACCGGCCAAGTCCTCTCCTACCCACTCGTTTAGTCCTCTAGCTTCATCCCTGACGGCGAGTGCTTGTTCTTGAGCTCTTGCTTTCTTCCTGCTTCCTCTTGCCATGGCGGAGAAGAGTGCTCCTACCATGGCGGTATACCCTCGCTTCCTGCAGCGTCAAGTGGCAGCAGCGGTGTTGGCGGCGACTGCTTCAGGCCTGGCAGAGGTGCTCGACTCACGGGAGCTCCATCCCGCATCAGAGCGGTTCCGAGAGCAGACCCTGGAATCGAGGGCCAGGAAGCCGAGCCCGGAGTCGGTCCCAGCGCCGCGAGAAGGAGAGGTCGTCGTCTTCGAGGCCTTCTTCAACGCGGGACTAGGGTTCCCCACCTCGGAGCTCCTCACCAGAGTCTTGGACGCCTTCCACCTAGAGCTCCCACACCTGTCCCCGAATGTCGTGGCCTGCATCGCTGTCTTCAAGTGGGCCATGCACGCCGAGGGCTGCGGGGGCAGGGCGGAGGTCTTCACGCAGATGCACGAAGCCCTTTGCAAACTGAAGAAGAAGGACGGCCGGGTGCTGGCCTTCGGGAGCATCAATTTCCAGCTCCGGAGGAGGTACGCGGACTCCTTCCCGGTGAAGGCCATCAATGAGCGGTGGTACTCCAAGTGGGTGCACCGCTGGTTCTATGTCTAGGTGGGGCTCAGCTCCAGGCTCGCCGGCCCTCCGTGCCACATCTGGTTCCGGAGGGAGGCGCTCATCGAGGCCAGCGCCGGTTCGGTCTCTACACGGATCCAGCTCCTCCAAGTTGTCACCCGCCGGATGAGCATGTGGGACCTGACGGAGGAGTTTGTGGCCCTCGAGATTCTGCCGCTGAAGGAGGAGTGGCCGGCGTCACTTCATAGCAGCCAGGATGAATCGACATCGACGGAGCTCTCCCGTCGGCTTGGTAAGCGTCTGCCTTCTCTTTGGCCCCACTTGTCTTTTACTGCGCTCGGGAGGTTTTCGGCCCTAACCTTCGGGTACAGGGTCGCTCGTCGCCAAGACACCCGAGGAGGTGGCCCGAATGGCGGAGAAGATCCTCGAAGCTCCTACCTCGGCTGAGTACAAATGGTGGGTGGAGCTTCTGGGGTCTTGGGAGCGGCATAACCGCGTGTGGGATGCACTCGAGCTCTCCCCTCCGCCTCTCCTGGAGGGGGAGGTCCTCCGCGCTGCTTCGAAGAGGAGGGTGGCCGACCTCGACACCGGCCCTTCCCCCCGGCGCCCTTCGAAGAAGAAGAAGATGGTGAAGGGTTCGAGGAGGCTCTCTCCGGCTCACTCCTCCGCCTCTCACTCCGAATGGGGGTACTCCAGTGAGGGAGCCGGGACAGAGCCGGAGGACCCTCCGATGGTCCCGAATCCGGTCCGGCCAGAACGGCCGGCTGCCAAAGGAGCCGGAGGCGCTCCTACCCCTCCGAACCATTCGACGCCTGCTCCAGGGACCGGGCAGGAGGCGCTAGTTACCGAAGTGGCGTCGTCCCCCAAGTCTACTCCCCCACGTGATCCAGCCTCGGAGGGGATCTCCGCTAGCTCTCGGGGGAGCAGGGAGACTGACAGCCTAGACCAGGGGGGATGGTCGACCCCTTTGGCGCTGTCAAAGGAAGCGCTGATGTCGAGGTCGAACTCGCCGCGGTGGCGGCGGATTCCCCGGTGAACTCGATAGACAATCTGTTCTATCGGCCGGGTACTCCGAGGCGCGTCCAGCATTCGGAAGTCTCCGTCGAGGCCACGAACGAAGGTACGCAAAACCGTTCAGCCTTTACTCAAAGCGCAGGGCCTTTTCATCCTTTAACCTCTGTTTCCTCTGAGCAGGTACGTCCGTCCGGGTCTCAGATCTGGCCCCGATTCCTTCCGAGGATGGTGCCAACGCAGGGTCTGAAGTCCCTGCTAATGCGGCGGGGGCTTCGGAGCCAGGTGACGGGGCGGAGTCAGAAGAGGTCGCTGAAGAAGCTTCCGAGGGGGCTGACCAAGGGACCGGGATCCGGCCCTGGCCGCCCTCCAGCTCGAGGGGCGCGCGTTCTAGCGTGCCCATCCTGTGCCCCTTCCTGGTGGAGGGCGAGTACTTCGCATCAAGGGTTGCCCCGGTCCACGACTCCTACCTGCGCTTGCGGGAGGCCCCGGTGATAGACGAGCTCAGCCTGTCGGACAGCCTCGAGCTCGGCCGAGCAATCGAGAACGTCGCGAGCCAGGTGTTTTCTCGGAGTACCCCTCAGCGAGCCCCTAGCCCCCCTTTTTATGATTCGTCATTTCATGTGCTGGTAGTCGCGCTGGCGCAAGGCTCACTGCTCTCCCTGCTCTCCGAGCGCCACCACCGCGAGAGTGGTGCTTCAGAGCTCTCTGGCCGAGCGGATGCTGCCGAGAGGTTGGTCCGCAAGCAGGCGGCCGAGATCAAAGGACTTCGCTCCCGGGCCACTAGAGCCGAGGTGCTCGAGGGCCAAGTGGCGGAGGTCGATTCCCTCAAGGCCCGAGTCGCTGAACTGGAGGGGCTCCAAGCACGGGCTGCTTGAGCGGACGAGCTCGAGGCAGAGGTTGACGCCCTTTGGGCCTAGACTACCGAGGTGGAGAGGCTCCGGTCCCGAGCCGAGGATGCCGAGCGACTCGAAGGAGAAGTCTTCGTGCTTCAGGCTCAGGTCTCGGACATGGATGAACTACGGGAGGCAGCAGCCAACGCTGAGGCTCTCGAAGCCCGAGTGCTCCAGCTAGAACGGACCGTGGCGGACCTCTTGGCTCGGAATGAAGAGGTGACCGAAGCGCTTGCCCAGGGAGAAAAGACGGCGGCTGACATCGTAGTGTCTCTCCGGAGGGCGCTGGCGCACTATGGCACCAGGTACACGGCCTTCGACGTCATCCGGGAGCCCCTTAGCCGCCGACTAAAGTTCGTCCAGGCCACCGTCCAGTAGATAGGCCTCACCGTGTCGAAGTATGGTGAGGTATTAGCCCGGGTAACCGCGCTCAGGATCCTTCGGCATCTTGAGACGTCTGGCCTCCCCCTTCCTTCGCCTTCGAGCTCACATCCCGTCGCCTTCGGGGGGAGCCACCTCCTGTCGCCGAGTCCGGCGGTAGATCAGTCCTGGAGAGCCCTCCAGGCAACCTGGCAAGACGAGGGCCCTGACACGGTTAACGCTTGGCTGGACGAGGCCCTTCGTTCAAGCGAACCTCCGGCCCCTTCGAAGCCCTCGGTCGCGGCACGCCAACCGGACCCGAAGGTGTAGTCACCTTAGGGTCTTCATGCTGCAAATCTTGTAATAGTTTAGAAACTTATCTATGCATTAATAAAAGGTACTTGCTTTTCGGGGACTATTCAGGGTGTCCGCTCTGCTTGCGATTGCGACATTGAGGTACTCGAGCCTGACAATGCCCTTCGGCACCGATGGGCTATTCTCGAAGTCCTTAGAGATAATCGGCCCGCGCGCTTCGTCCTTCCTCGGGGTAGCGACGGGTATGTAGACCCAGAAGTTCTTCAAGGGGTCCTGAGCCTAATTAAGGAAGAAGAGAAAGAGCTCCGAGCTCCATCTTCGTCGCCTGAACCGGTGGATTGGTCCGACGCAGAAGCTAGTCCGAACAAAGAACCGTCTGGGGGCGAAGGTTTGCGCAGCTGGGCTCAATTGCAAGAAGACCAGAGGACCTTTTGCACCCAAAGGAAAGAGGAGAAAAGGCAGGATAGGAAAGGGAAGTCTAAGCGCGCAGTGCCGGAGCCTCAGACAAGGGCAGGCTCTGGCCCGGGGACTGTCCGGACTGAAGAGGCTTCCGGTTCCTGCTTGGCCTGGATGAAGACTTCTCTTAATCTCTCTTGCTTTTAATTCGTAACAGACGTTGTATATTGTACGTTGTATTGACGATGCAAATAATCGAAGCCTTCCTTCTTGCTTCTTCCCCCCCCCCCTCCTTCGCGGGTAGACGTCTTGTCGACTGGGCGCGAACAGCAGTGAGGAAGGCGGAAGGACTAAGTTGTATCGAACGGGGCTCGGAGCCTGAATCGAGGGTGCGTCGAGCTGGAGCTCGGAAGCCGATTGTAGGGTATGTCGAGCCGGAGCCTGGAACCCGAGTGTAGGGTGCGTCGAGCTAGAGCACGGAACCCGAATGTAGGGCGCGTTGAGCCAGAGCTCGGAACCCGATTGTAGGGTGCGTCGAGCCGGAGCTCAGAACCCGAATGTTGGGCGCGTCGAGCCAGAGCTCGGAACCCGAATGTAGGGCGCATCGAGCCGGATCTCCGAACCCGAATGTACGGCGCGTCGAGCCGGAGCTCAGAACCCGGATGTAGGGCGCGTCGAGCCGGAGCTCGGAACCCGAATGAAGGGTGCGTCGAGCCGGAGCTCGGAACCCGGATGTAGGGCGCGTCGAGCCGGAGCTCGGAACCCGAATGAAGGGCGCGTCGAGCCGGAACTCGGAACCCGGATGTAGGGTGCGTCGAGCCAGATCTCGGAACCCGAATGTAAGGTGCGTCGAGCCGGAGCTCGGAACTTGAATGAAGGGCGCGTCGAACCGGAGCTCAGAACCCGGATGTAGGGCGCGTCGAGCCGGAGCTCGGAACCCAAATGTAGGGCGCGTCGAGCTGGAGCTCAGAACCCGGATGTAGGGTGCGTCGAGCCAGAGCTCGAAACCCAAATGAAGGGCGCGTCGAGCCGGAGCTCGGAACCCAAATCGAGGGTGCGTCGAGCCAGAGCTCGGAACCCGAATGAAGGGAGCGTCGAGCCGGAGCTCGGAAACCAAATCGAGGGTGCGTCGAGCCGGAGCTCGGAACCCGAATCGAGGGTGCGTCGAGCCGGAGCTCGGGACCCGATTGTCTGGTGAAAAAATGATGTCTAGATCCCGAAGGGTGTCTATTTTGGCCGGAACGTCCGCCTGATAGTATTATTGGATTGTAAATTGGGTACAACGGCGGCCGACATCGGCCATCACCGGTAGACACTTATAGAATTATGCAAAATAGCGCTTCAAGTGCTCGGCGTGCCAAGTGTGCTTCAGGTCTTCGCCTTGTAAGGTCGCCAGGTGGTAGGACCCAGGCCGCCCGGAGCCGGTCATGATGTATGGGCCTTCCCATTTGTTTCCTAGCTTCGTCAGGGCGGCCACCGTGCGCAGGACGAGGTGCCCAGGCTAGAACTCGTTGCGCTTGACCTTGGGGTCGTACCACTCCTTTGTCTGCTTCTGATATTGTGAGAGGTTGGCGACGGCTCGGAGCCATGTATCCTCCGTAAGATCGAGGGAGACGGCGCGCTCTTGATCGCTCTCGGGTGTTGTGACTCGCATTGAGCCAGCCCGGATCTCTGTCGGGGTCATTGCTTCGTCGCCGAAGAGGAGCCGAAATGGGGTGAATCCGGTGGCGCGGGAAGGGGTGGTCCGAATGGACCACAAGATCTTCGGGAGCTCTTCAGGCCACAGTCCCTTAGCTAAGCCAATGATGCGTTTGTTAAGGCCAGAGAGTATATGTCTGTTAGCCCGTTCAACAGCCCCATTTGATTGGGGGTGCCGAACTGCTGTGAAGCAGAGCTGGACTCCCAATTCTTCGCAAAATGCTTTGAAAGCCCCAACATCGAACTAAGTGCCATTGTCCAGCGTGAGCTGTTTGGGCACTCCGAAGCGGCAGACTATGTTCTGCCAAAAGAATTTCTAATCACTTCGGGATGTGATGGAAGTCAGTGGCTCGGCTTCGACCCCACTTGGAGAAATACTCAATAGCGACAAAAGCGAAGCGCAGATTGCCTCTTGCTCTAGGGAACGGTCCGATGAGATCCATTCCCCAGCGAGCTAAAGGCCACAAAGGTGGGATGAGCTGTAAGCTGACCGGGGGCCTATGGCTCCGTCGCCCCTTCCATTGGCATCCTTGGCAGGTACGCACTAAGTCTTCGGCATCGGCGACGATTGTGGGCCAGTACACGCCCTGCCGAAGGGCCTTCCCGGAGAGTGCCCGGGGGGCTAAATGGCTACCGCACAGCCCCTCGTGGATTTCTCAAAGCATCGCTATCCCGTCCGAGTGAGAGATGCACCGAAGCAGTGGGGAACATACCCCGGACTTTTACAAGATGCCATCAATGACTTGGAAAGACCTGGCGCAGAGTTGAAGCCGCGCTTGATCCGGACTGGGCAAGTCATCCAAATTGCCACCGAGTGCTCGCAAAATGGGCTCCCACCAATCAGTGTTGACCATGCAGAGAACCGCGGCTGGCCGAGGCGACGCTGGGGTTTTAGACAGTTCGGAGGTTGATGCTTCGTCGCGGAGGGGCACCGAAGGTTTGATAATCTCTTCGAAGAATGCGCCTAGCGGCAAGGCTTGGCCGCTGGCTCTAGCTTTGGCGAGAGCGTCGACTTGGAAGTTCTCGCTTCTTGGGATGCTTTCGAAGTACATACTTCGAAGCAGGCTCCGGCGTTGTCATACTTTGCTTCGAATCATACTTCGCTTCTTGCCACTTCGAACCAGACTAGACCCAAACACCTTCGGCATTTTCACACCACCTTCGACAGACTTCGACTACCACCTCCGAACCACTCTTTGTCCTGCGAAGTAGGCCTCGACCTCCGAAGCAGGCTTCGACCAGCGAAGCAGGGTTCGATCTGCGAAGCAGGCTTCGGCGAAGTTCGAACAGGAGACAGATTTGTAAAGATAACTTCTCTTCTCACTCATAGTGCACCGATATTGCTTAACTGAGAAGTTTGTCTTGCCTAGTCTAGTGTATACTGTTTATCTATCTATTAGCACTGCTTTGATAGTCTTCTGTTTGTCATCAGCTGCTTCTAGGCTAGATACCTTATAGACTTAGGCTATCTGTTTATTTTCTGCTGCTTGGTCTTTTGAGGTCCGTTGGGTATTGGGAACAGGCCATAGATTCGAAAGAATTTTTAAGGCGCCCATTCACCCCCCCTCTAGTCGCTACTTTCGGTCCTACAAGTGGTATAAGAGCGAGGTTAGGGTTTTTCCATACCTTAACCGGTTCTAAACCCCAGTAGTGACCATGACGTCTCCTGGCAAGGTCCCGTCCTTGGAAGCCTATGGCTATAATTATTGGAAGACTCGCATGCGAGCCTATCTCATGAGCCAGGGCTCGGACATATGGGACATTTGCGTTCACACCACGTTTGTCATTTTGCCAGTCGCTGAGCATGGTACTGCTGGTATCATTGCTCAGCATCTGAGCAACAGTAAGGCTGTGAACATTCTTTTCTCTGGTTTAGGTCCCACTGAGTTTGAGCGTGTGAGCCATCTCTCCACTACGAGAGAGATCTGGGCTACCCTCAAGGCACACCATGAGGGAACGGCACAGGTCAAGGCTCGGCTCTATCAGACCTACCAGCGTGAATATGAGAATTTCACACAAAAGCCGGGTGAATCTGTTGAGGCTTTGTTTGGTCGTTTTCAGTCGATCATAAACAAGCTTCGGGACAACAAGGCTGAGGGTGCTTAGTTAGTCTCAGATCACGAGCAGGCACTCAAGGTTCTCCATACCTTGGACCCAAAGATCTGGGAGATCAAGGTATCCTCTATCGTTGAGAGCACTTCTTACGATACCTTGACCATTTCTGAGTTATTTAGCAAGCTGAAGGCCACTGAGGTAGATATCCAGTTGAGATCAAATCTCACTGGTTCTGGATCAAAATCCCTGGCCCTTGCTACACCTTCTGTTGATCCCTCTTCTGTGAGTTGTGTTGGGTTCTCTTTGATGTCTATCACTGAGGACCAGCTAGAGTTATTGGGAGATGATGATTTGTGTCTTTTTAACAACTGGGTGCGTCGTGTCTATGATAAGAGAATGTTCAAAAGACACGGCACAAAATCCGGATGCTTTGAGTGTGGTGATCCAGGACACTTCATCGCCGACTGCCCCAAGCGCAATGGATACAAGAAGGGTACCGGTGGTAGCTTCCATGACTCCGGCAAGCACGAGAGCTCATCCCTCAACAAGGGCAAGCCGAAGACTCGATTCTTCAAGAAGGCCCTGAAGGACTACCGACGAGAGAACAAGAAGCGCGACAAGGCCTTCTTCGCCGAGATGGAGAAAAGCTACTCCAAGCGGTCCACGTCTTCTTCCTCTTCATCGAGCTCAAGCGATGAGGAGATCGCCATCAGGAAGGGGAAGGACAAGGACGATCCGGTGGGCCTCTGCTTCATGGCCTTCGGAGACAAGCCGAAGAGCCACTCACACCAGCGCCGAAGATCCCGCAAGAGCTTCTGTTCAATGGCTATTGGGGATAGGGAAGAAAAGAGCTCCTCCGATGACTCCGATGACGACGACAACAAGGTATCATCTTACGAGCGCGAAATCGTTGATTTACTTGAGAGCAATCGTCAGGAGTTGAAATATCGGGAAAAACTGCTTAGGGGGGCTAAGAAGAGGATAGATGAGTTAGAGAGTGAGCTTGCCGTGGCCAACGGCAGAATTGAGAGTCTATCTTCTTCTCTTGCTTGGGTGATAGCAGTGAGTGCCCGAAGTGTGAGGTGCTTCTGTGTGACCTGTCGACTTTGAAGTCCAGGTACACAGAAAGGGTTGATGAGAGGGACGCTTTGGCCACTGAGCTTGAAAGCGCTCAGCTGGAGCTGAAAGATGCTCAAGCCACTATCGTCGCACCCTGTGTTCATTGCCCATCTTATCTAGCTGCCTTAGCTGAGCTGAAATCCAAGGGCGATGAGCATTTGGGTGATTTGGAGAGGTTGAGAGCTGAGCTTGCCCAGACCAAGCTAGAGCTTGAGACACTGTCAGTTCCACCCACTGTCTGTGAGATTTGTCTGTCTCTTAGAATGGAGTTGATCAAGATGAAAGCCGAAAAGTCTGTCCAAGTAGAGAGTGAGTGTGAGACCAGCTTGTCTCAAGTGGAGGTTCTAGCTTCCTTGAGAGAGGAGCTAGCAGATTCTCAGAATGAGAACTTTTACCTCCGTTCTATCCTGAGTTGGATCAGTGCCAGAGAGCCACAGCTTGGCATGATGATCCAGCAGTTCAAGAGGAAGGATGGGTTTGGGGTAGGTTACACCTACACCAAGGCTGTCTTCGAGAGTGCCATTAACCGGGCAGTGGAGTGGAGTAAAATGACTCCAGAGTAGAGGTATCCCAAGACTCACTCCACTAAGACTTCCCAGGCTTGTCAGCCCAAGGATGGAGTGATCCATGAACCACCCAAAGCTCCACCCAAGAAGCCTATCTGGGTTCCTAAGCCCAAACACCTCCACTCTTCTCTTGACTCTCTTCCTGGACCCTCTCAACCCAAGAAGACCACACCAAACACTACCAAGCCCAAACATCCCAAGCCTCAACCACATCCCAAGAAGCCCACCTATCATTGTGAGTACTGTCAGAGAGACAGGCATCTTGCGGAGTTCTGCTTCAGGAGGAAGCGGGTTGAGAGAACTGAGAGGGCTCGTAGTGATCTGGAGCAGTTCTACCAGCAGGGTAGTAGACTGCGTGTTCCTCGACGCGGGGAGAGGCTAGAGGCCAGGCCGCGTCGTGTAGGTGGTGGTAGAGGAGACGGCTTTCTTGCCCGTGCTCCAGTTGGTGGTGTCCATTCCAGCAGAGTTCCAGGCCGTGTTGGCTACGGTCCTGGACCTCGTGGCCGCAGGTTTAGGCAGAACCGAGGACCGCGCTTTGAGCCGCGTTTTGGTCCAAACTCTTTTGATGGTTTTCGCTTTCCATCTTTTGAGCAGATGGCTCAACACTGGTTTAGCTCTTTTGCTAAACCTGGTGCCGGACCATTTGCTCCCACTTACAGCCACTGATTGTGCAGGACCGGGGACTGGAGGATGTTTGGATCATGGACTCAGGATGCTCTCGCCACATGACGGGACATCGCAGATGGTTCTCCTGTCTCACTCCCCCGAGCTCCAAAGAGTACATCACATTCGGGAACAGCGGTCAAGGGAAAGTAAGTGGCATAGGCTCAATTCGCATTTCAGATCATTTTTCTTTAAAGAATGTTGCTTTGGTTAAAAATTTGAACTTCAACTTGATTTCTGTTTCGCAACTTCTTGAGGATGGTTTGGAAGTGCGTTTTAAAAAGGGTAATTCTTCTGTGGTTGATTCTAGAGGGTCTTTGATTTGCCAGATTTTACCATTCGGCAAAGTTTTTTGAATTGACTTCTCTAGTTCTTTTGGCCCTTCTCGCTGTTTGATTGCTGGATCTTCTTCTGAGCTCTGGAAGTGGCATAGGAGGTTAGGTCACTTGAGTTTTGATCTGCTAGTCAGGTTAAGCTCTATGGACCTCATCCGAGGATTGCCCAAGCTTAAGATGGAGAAGGATCTAGTCTGTCATCCCTGTCGTCATGGGAAAATGGTTGCCGCTTCTCACTCACTTGTGACTCAGGTGATGACTTCGTATCCGGGCGAGCTTTTACACCTGGACACTGTTGGTCTAGCTCGGGTACGTTCAGTCGGTGGGAAGTGGTACGCACTTGTCATAGTTGACGACTTTTCTCGTTTCTCGTGGGTTTTCTTTTTGGAGTCTAAGGATGAAACTTTTCAATTTGTTCATGACCTGATTTTGAAGCTGAAGAATGAAAACAATGGTCGGATGCGAGCAATTCGCTCCGACAACGGCTCTGAGTTCAAGAACTCTTAGTTCGTCAGCTTCTGTAGTGATCAGGGTCTGGACCATCAGTTTTCTTCTCCTTACACTCCCCCACAGAACGGCGTTGTGGAATGAAAGAACCGCACGCTAGTCGAGATGGCCAGGACGATGCTCGATGAGCACAGGACTCCTAGGCGTTTTTGGGCTGAAGCCATGAACACGGCTTGCTATCTGGCCAACCGCATTTTTCTTAGAGCTTACCTTGGTAAGACATCATATGAATTGCGGTTTGGCAGACAGCCCAAGGTGAGCCACTTGCGAGCATTTGGCTGCAAGTGCTTTGTGCTCAAGAAGGGAGGGCACTTGGACAAGTTTGAGTCTCATTGTTGGGATGGTGTTTTTCTTGGCTACGCTTTGCATTCTCTAGGTTTTCGTGTTTGGAACCTCGAATCCCAGCTGCTTGTCAAGACTTGTGAAGTTTCATTTGATGAGTCCTTGCCTTCTTTGACTTCTTCCACTACGATCGAGCCCCCTCAGTCGAGTCCAGAGGTGCCAGCTGCTGACTCCGGTGAGGTGACTTCGGATCACCAGGGAACCCGAGCAATACAGCGTGATCACCCCTCAGAGCTCATCATAGGTGATTTGACTGAGAGGACTTTGCGTTCTTCTGCCTCTCTCGCTGTGTTTGCTGAATCTGCTTTTGTTGCATCTTTTGAGCCCAGAGATGTTTCTCATGCTCTTTATGATTCTAATTGGATTAATGCTTTGCAAGAAGAGCTAGAGAACTTTGTCCGCAATCGGGTTTGGACATTAGTTGAGCCGCCACTAGGATGCAACCCCATAGGCACCAAGTGGGTATTCAAGAACAAACAAGGTGAAGATGGGGTTGTGGTGCGCAACAAGTCTCAACTAGTTGCCCAGGGTTATTGCTAGAAGGAAGGTATTGACTTTGAAGAAACCTTCGCTCCTGTTGCCCGTCTTGAGTCCATTCGTATTCTTCTAGCTTTTGCCGTTTCGAAGGGTTTTAAGCTTTTTCAAATGGATGTTAAGAGTGCTTTTCTGAACGGGTACATATAAGAGGAGGTTTATGTTAGGCAACCCCCCGGTTTTGAGAACCCTAAGTTTCCTCGACATGTTTTTAAGTTGCACAAAGCTTTATACGGGTTAAAGCAAGCCCCCAGGGCTTGGTATGACCGGTTGAAGCAATTTTTGTTGGGGAAGGGCTTTGTGACGGGTTCTGTGGACAAAACTCTCTTCTTGCTCAGAGATGCTTCAGATTTCTTAGTTGCTCAGATTTACGTGGACGATATTATTTTTGGCGGTACTACTGATTCTCTTGTGTCCAAGTTCTCTGAGCAGATGCACAGTGAGTTTGAGATGAGCCTCATGGGTGAGCTCAAGTATAGGGCTCCAGATCAAGCAAACCAAGGACGGCACCTTCATCCACCAAGGTAAGTACACTCGTGATATGTTAAAGAAATTTGACTTTGGTGGTGAATTGAAGCCGCAGATGACCCCGATGGGCACATCTGGGGGTCTGGACAAGGACAAGAGCGGCATCAAGGTCAATGAAAGGGAGTTTCGAGGGATGATCGGTTCGCTGCTGTACTTGACGGCGACAAGACCGGACATTCAGTGCCGTGGGACTTTGTGCGCGTTTCCAGTCTTCACCACGCGCGTCTCATCGGCAGGCTGTCAAGCGCATCTTCAGGTATCTCACTTATGCGCCCGATCTCGGTCTTTACTATTCAACATCATCATCTCTTGATTTATCTGGCTTTTCGGATGCCGACTTTGGTGGGTGCCGGTTGGATCGCAAGTCGACTTCCGGTACTTGCCAGTTTCTTGGTTCTTCTCTTGTATCTTGGTATTCTCGAAAGCAATCTGGAGTTGCTCTTTTGACCACAGAGGCTGAGTACGTAGCTGCTGCTAGCTGCTGCTCACAGTTGGTTTGGATGATTTCCACTCTACGAGATTTTGGGTTGTTCTTTCCTACCAGAGTTCCTTTGTTTTGCGACAGCACCAATGCAATTAGTGTAGGGAAAAACCCATGTCTCCATTCAAAAACCAAACACATTGATGTGCGCTTTCACTTCTTGCGGGATCAATATGAGAAAGGTGTCATTGACCTTGTTCATGTTGATACTCATCATCAGTTGGCTGACATTTTCACCAAACCCCTAGATCAGTCTACCTTTGAGCGTTTACGAGGGGATTTGGGTGTTGTGTATCCTTTTTAGGATATTTTGCGTCAGCTTTCTTTCTTCTTTACTCTTTTCTTGATTCTTTCTGTGTGTGTTCATATCTTGCATATTCACATATCACACTTTTGAGCTTGCTTCTGTTATATGATTGAACTGCTTTACTTATTCTAGCTGGTACATGCTTTTGATTACTTGTCGATGATCATGCTTTGCTTCAGTTCAAATGATATGTCTGATATCTGTCATATGCATGGCTTTTATGCTTTAAAATTGAAAAATGATCACCATTGTTTCTGGTAACTAGCATGCGTAGACTGAATGTTCTTGCTATCTGTTACATCCCTTGTAGCTAGTTTCTGACTTAGATGCAAATGTGCAACTTGGACATCTGTATGCTTTAAACATGGAAATGTGCTATAAAAATGATGAAAATTCGAGAACAATGAAAATTCCATGCCTTTTTGTGCCTAACTTGAAAAGATCCAGGTGGGTTTGCTTTGTCGCATTACATTGTTCTGGACTACGTACCATAGCACTTTGGTATGAACTAGGACAGTGTAGTGTCTGCCAAGACCAAATGTCTTAAGCTTCTGATGGTCCAGTTCTGGCCTAGGCTTGACTTGGTCGGTCAGCATAAGGTTTGACATGCAAATAACCCCTGGCAAAAATGAAAAAGGAAAGAGAAAAAGCCTGAAAAATGAAATGATAACAAGTTTGCTGAAGCACTTTGTTTTGGATAATGCTTATCTTGGTAGATATCAGATAGCTTTTGCATCTCATGCTTTAACTTGCTTGTTTACTGGAAAATGTGGTGATGTTTTTGTTTGCAAAAACTGAAAAATGCGTGCAAATGACTTTCTTTAGATATCATCTGTTGCACTGATCATGCCATGTATCGTTACCGTATGTCTTTTGCTGTATCTGTTAGATGTTGTAATTGTAGTCAATCATATCTGAGAAGCATGCTTTTGTAGGACTGAAAGTAGCGACCAGAGGGGGGGTGAATGGGCGCCTTAAAAATTCTTTCGAATCTATGGCATGTTCCCAATACCCAACGCACCTCAAAAGACCAAGCAGCAGAAAATAAACAGATAGCCTAAGTCTATAAGGTATCTAGCCTAGAAGCAGCTGATGACAAACAGAAGACTATCAAAGCAGTGCTAATAGATAGATAAATAGTATACACTAGACTAGGCAAGACAAACTTCTCAGTTAAGCAATATCGGTGCACTATGAGTGAGAAGAGAAGTTATCTTTACAAATCTGTCTCCTGTTCGAACTTCGCCGAAGCCTGCTTCGCAGATCGAACCCTGCTTCGCTGGTCGAGGCCTACTTCGCAGGACAAAGAGTGGTTCGGAGGTGGTAGTCGAAGTCTGTCGAAGGTGGTGTGAAAACGCCGAAGGTGTTTGGGTCTAGTCTGGTTCGAAGTGGCAAGAAGCGAAGTATGATTCGAAGCGAAGTATGACAACGCCGGAGCCTGCTTCGAAGTATGTACTTCGAAAGCAAGGCTTCGGACACAGCTTTGAACCGAGTGCTTCGAACTTAAACCTTCGAACAGAGAGCTTCGAATGCAGCACACTGACGGACTACCTTCGAACAAAGAAGCGAGGCCTGTAACACGACAGAGGCACCAAATTCGAAGCCTACACTCTACCTTCGAAAAGAGCAAGCTTCGAGAAGAGAAGCGAAGGCTGACACGCCACACAGAAATCAATGCGAAGCCTAGCAGAATGACAAGCTTCGAAGTCAACTTCGAAACCTATCGAAGTGTGGACTTCGAACAGCTAGAGCCGGAGTACCTTCGCACTGACGTTCGAAGTATGTGATGCTGTCCGTTCAAAGAGTACTTCGAAGCTAGCAACACAGAACACAAAACAAAGTTCGAAGATCGAAACGAAGCCTTCGAGTAGGGTCGGATCGAAGCTTGCCTCACGGAGTTGAGGGGATTCGAACAGAGAGGATGGCTTCGCCTGAAAGCATCCAGGAAAGTGATTTCAGTCCTGTCAACCCGATCGAAAAGTTGAGCAATAAAAGCAAAAAGTTGGCACAGGAGTACTGTAGCTACAGTGGAGTACTACTTGCAAACAGCAAGAACTAGTACTCTGCTCGTGAAGAACAGAAGCTTCCCCACGCCTGTCGAAGCCCAAAAACTCATCAGAAATTGCTTGTGCACGTGAATCGAAACAACAAAATGATGCTGTGCACAGATGGAGAATCGAAGCTTCAAAGCAATGTAGGAGAGAAATAAATGCAAGGCAAAAATCTCATGAACATGCAGCCTGGCTGCGCACAACAAGAGAGAGAAGGGAAAATGCAAGAGACAAAAAGTGACCCAAAGGAGTAGTATTGATTTCAGCAAAAAAGGATAGTCCAAACCCTAGGGATTGGGGTACTATTTATAGGCTCCCAACACTAGGAACATTCCACCTGCCCCTTAGGGTTTTTACAGACGCAAGAATAAAGGAAAAGACTCTACTGCCCTTAGGTATTATTACAGACACGACTGACTGACTGTGGGCCTAGAGATACAGATGACTTATCCAGAAGCTAAGTTTTCGTAGCGACTACGGCTTCTCTTCTAGACAGTCGGATACAAGATCAACGGTTGTCAGTTTTGCGCCGAAACTGACAAAGCCTCCACCAGCTTTGCAACAGGTACCTGGATTGGGCCGGCCCGACTCCGCAGCTCTCTCAGCCCGGCAATCGCTCACCGCCCGTGTACCTGAGTCAGTCCTGGTCAACAGCCCAGTGGGTCTTCTACTGCTTCTGGCCCATGTACCCGGATTGGGCCTGCCCGACTTCGCAGCCTCCTCTGCCCGACAGTCGCTCGTTGCCCGTGTACCTGAGTCACACGCGGCCCATGAAACAACAGATCTCTTCTTCTTCTGTCCTCTTTGACTATTGTTGATAATTACTCATCACTTCTAGAGCCATGAGGCCCACGCTATTCAGCATGGCTCCTCAATCTCCCCCTTGATGAGTGCATTGTCAACACTCCTCTTCTTCAGCTCTTCAGCACCTGCGAGCAAATGTGGAAACACGAAAACAAAACACAAGAAAACAAAGAAGAAGAAAAATAAGGTAAAAGTTTAACCCTAATGACCAAAAGCCGAACAAATGCAAGAAGCGGTCATTATGGTTAACCAAAACGTAAAAGCTCAAAATGAGTGCGATTTCAAAACAACAAGGATATCAACAGAGTAAGAACTCCCCCTTAAACTCTGATCCCAAATTTTCCTCCCCCTTGTTGACAAGTGAACTCATCAAGCACTCAATAGAGACACAAACTACCCCTGAAATGCAACTCCGTCTGAAAATATGCAGTGAATTCAACTGGAGTGCATAAGGAGTGTAGAAAGCATGCTTCTCAGATATGATTGACTACAATTACAACATCTAACAGATACAGCAAAAGACATACGGTAACGATACATGGCATGATCAGTGCAACAGATGATATCTAAAGAAAGTCATTTGCACGCATTTTTCAGTTTTTGCAAACAAAAACATCACCACATTTTCCAGTAAACAAGCAAGGTAAAGCATGAGATGCAAAAGCTATCTGATATCTACCAAGATAAGCATTATCCAAAACAAAGTGCTTCAGCAAACTTGTTATCATTTCATTTTTCAGGCTTTTTCTCTTTCCTTTTTCATTTTTGCCAGGGGTTATTTGCATGTCAAACCTTATGCTGACCGACCAAGTCAAGCCTAGGCCAGAACTGGACCATCAGAAGCTTAAGACATTTGGTCTTGGCAGACACTACACTGTCCTAGTTCATACCAAAGTGCTATGGTACGCAGTCCAGAACAATGTAATGCGACAAAGCAAACCCACCTGGATCTTTTCAAGTTAGGCACAAAAAGGCATAGAATTTTCATTGTTCTCGAATTTTCATCATTTTTATAGCACATTTCCATGTTTAAAGCATACAGATGTCCAAGTTGCACATTTGCATCTAAGTCAGAAACTAGCTACAAGGCATGTAACAGATAGCAAGAACATTCAGTCTACGCATGCTAGTTACCAGAAACAATGGTGATCATTTTTCAATTTTAAAGCATAAAAGCCATGCATATGACAGATATCAGACATATCATTTGAACTGAAGCAAAGCATGATCATCGACAAGTAATCAAAAGCATGTACCAGCTAGAATAAGTAAAGCAGTTCAATCATATAACAGAAGCAAGCTCAAAAGTGTGATATGTGAATATGCAAGATATGAACACACACAGAAAGAATCAAGAAAAGAGTAAAGAAGAAAGAAAGCTAACGCAAAATATCCTAAAAAGGATACACAACACCCAAATCCCCTCGTAAACGCTCAAAGGTAGACTGATCTAGGGGTTTGGTGAAAATGTCAGCCAACTGATGATGGGTATCACATGAACAAGGTCAATGACACATTTCTCATATTGATCCCGCAAGAAGTGAAAGCGCACATCAATGTGTTTGGTTTTTGAATGGAGACATGGGTTTTTCCCTACACTAATTGCACTGGTGCTGTCGCAAAACAAAGGAACTCTGGTAGGAAAGAACAACCCAAAATCTCGTAGAGTGGAAATCATCCAAACCAACTGTGAGGAGCAGCTAGCAGCAGCTACGTACTCAGTCTCTGTGGTCGAAAGAGCAACTCCAGATTGCTTTCGAGAAGACCAAGATACAAGAGAAGAACCAAGAAACTGGCAAGTACCGGAAGTCGACTTGCGATCCAACCGGCACCCACCAAAGTCGGCATCCGAAAAGCCAGATAAATCAAGAGATGATGATGCTGAATAGTAAAGACCGAGATCGGGCGCATAAGTGAGATACCTGAAGATGCGCTTGACAGCCTACCGATGAGACGTGCGTGGTGAAGACTAGAAACGCGCGCAAAGTCCCACGGCGAACTGAATGTCCGGTCTTGTCGCCGTCAAGTACAGCAGCGAACTGATCATCCCTCGAAACTCCCTTTCATTGACCTTGATGCCGCTCTCATCCTTGTCCAGACCCCCAGATGTGCCCATCGGGGTCATCTGCGGCTTCAATTCACCACCAAAGTCAAATTTCTTTAACATATCACGAGTGTACTTACCTTGGTGGATGAAGGTGCCGTCCTTGGTCTGCTTGATCTGGAGCCCTAAGAAGTACTTGAGCTCACCCATGAGGCTCATCTCAAACTCACTGTGCATATGCTCAGAGAACTTGGACACAAGAGAATCAGTAGTACCGCCAAAAATAATATCGTCCACGTAAATTTGAGCAACTAAGAAATATGAAGCATCTCTGAGCAAGAAGAGAGTTTTGTCCACAGAACCCATCACAAAGCCCTTCCCCAACAAAAATTGCTTCAACCGGTCATACCAAGCCCTGGGAGCTTGCTTTAACCCGTATAAAGCTTTGTGCAACTTAAAAACATGTCGAGGAAACTTAGGGTTCTCAAAACCGGGGGGTTGCCTAACATAAACCTCCTCTTCTATGTACCCGTTCAGAAAAGCACTCTTAACATCCATTTGAAAAAGCTTAAAACCCTTCGAAACGGCAAAAGCTAGAAGAATACGAATGGACTCAAGACGGGCAACAGGAGCGAAGGTTTCTTCAAAGTCAATACCTTCCTTCTGGCAATAACCCTGGGCAACTAGTCTAGCCTTGTTGCGCACCACAACCCCATCTTCACCTTGTTTGTTCTTGAATACCCACTTGGTGCCTATGGGGTTACATCCTGGTGGCGGCTCAACTAATGTCCAAACCCGACTGCGGACAAAGTTCTCTAGCTCTTCTTGCATAGCATTAATCCAATTAGAATCAGAAAGAGCATGAGAAACATCTCTGGGCTCAAAAGATGCAACAAAAGCAGATTCAGCAAACACAGCGAGAGAGGCAGAAGAACGCAAAGTCCTCTCAGTCAAATCACCTATGATGAGCTCTGAGGGGTGACCACGCTGTATTGCTCGGGTTCCCTGGTGATCCGAAGTCACCTCACCGGAGTCAGCAGCTGGCACCTCTGGACTCGACTGAGGGGGCTCGATCGCAGTGGAAGAAGTGATTAGAGGTCTGCCCTCATCCTTAGTCGAAGTCTCAGAAGGTGTGGGCTCTGCGGGGGGTGCAGAAGGCCCACCCTCATTAGCAGCTGGAGTATCCTCATCTTCCTCGAAGATGGACTCTCCGAGCTCATCATCACCAGAAAGCTCAAAAGAAGGAGTCAAAGAAGGCAAGGACTCATCAAATGAAACTTCACAAGTCTCGACAAGCAGCTAGGATTCGAGGTTCCAAAACACGAAAACCTCGAGAATGCAAAGCGTAGCCAAGAAAAACACCATCCCAGCAACGAGACTCAAACTTGTCCAAGTGCCCTCCCTTCTTGAGCACAAAGCACTTGCAGCCAAACGCTCGCAAGTGGCTCACCTTGGGCTGTCTGCCAAACCGCAATTCATATGATGTCTTACCAAGGTAAGCTCTAAGAAAAATGCGGTTGGCCAGATAGCAAGCCGTGTTCATGTCTTCAGCCCAAAAACGCCTAGGAGTCCTGTGCTCATCGAGCATCGTCCTGGCCATCTCGACTAGCGTGCGGTTCTTTCGTTCCACAGTGCCGTTCTGTGGGGGAGTGTAAGGAGAAGAAAACTGATGGTCCAGACCCTGATCACTACAGAAGCTGACGAACTGAGAGTTCTTGAACTCAGAGCCGTTGTCGGAGCGAATTGCTCGCATCCGACCATTGTTTTCATTCTTCAGCTTCAAAATCAGGTCATGAACAAATTGAAAAGTTTCATCCTTAGACTCCAAAAAGAAAACCCACGAGAAACAAGAAAAGTCGTCAACTATGACAAGTGCGTACCACTTCCCACCGACTGAACGTACCCGAGCTGGACCAACAGTGTCC
Organism: Zizania palustris; assembly: GCA_019279435.1. Lineage (NCBI taxonomy): Eukaryota > Viridiplantae > Streptophyta > Magnoliopsida > Poales > Poaceae > Zizania > Zizania palustris. The sequence goes on along the minus strand of JAAALK010000290.1, from coordinate 49,922,645 downwards.
AGGTGTAAAAGCTCACCCGGATACGAAGTCATCACCTGAGTCACAGGTGAGTGAGAAGCGGCAACCATTTTCCCATGACGACAGGGATGACAGACTAGATCCTTCTCCATCTTAAGCTTGGGCAATCCTCGGATGAGGTCCATAGAGCTTAACCTGACTAGCAGATCAAAACTCAAGTGACCTAACCTCCTATGCCACTTCCAGAGCTCAGAAGAAGATCCAGCAATCAAACAGCGAGAAGGGCCAAAAGAACTAGAGAAGTCAATTCGAAAAACTTTGCCGAATGGTAAAATCTGGCAAATCAAAGACCCTCTAGAATCAACCACAGAAGAATTACCCTTTTTAAAACGCACTTCCAAACCATCCTCAAGAAGTTGCGAAACAGAAATCAAGTTGAAGTTCAAATTTTTAACCAAAGCAACATTCTTTAAAGAAAAATGATCTGAAATGCGAATTGAGCCTATGCCACTTACTTTCCCTTGACCGCTGTTCCCGAATGTGATGTACTCTTTGGAGCTCGGGGGAGTGAGACTGGAGAACCATCTGCGATGTCCCGTCATGTGGCGAGAGCATCCTGAGTCCATGATCCAAACATCCTCCAGTCCCCGGTCCTGCACAATCAGTGGCTGTAAGTGGGAGCAAATGGTCCGGCACCAGGTTTAGCAAAAGAGCTAAACCAGTGTCGAGCCATCTGCTCAAAAGATGGAAAGCGAAAACCATCAAAAGAGTTTGGACCAAAACGCGGCTCAAAGCGCGGTCCTCGGTTCTGCCTAAACCTGCAGCCACGAGGTCTAGGACCATAGCCAACACGGCCTGGAACTCTGCCGGAATGGACACCACCAATTGGAGCACGGGCAAGAAAGCCGTCTCCTCTACCACCACCTACACGACGCGGCCAGGCCTCCAGCCTCTCCCCGCGCCGAGGAACACGCAGTCTACTACCCTGCTGGTAGAACTGCTCCAGATCACTACGAGCCCTCTCAGTTCTCTCAACCCGCTTCCTCCTGAAGCAGAACTCCGCAAGATGCCCGTCTCTCTAACAGTACTCACAATGATAGGTGGGCTTCTTGGGATGTGGTTGAGGCTTGGGATGTTTGGGCTTGGTAGTGTTTGGTGTGGTCTTCTTGGGTTGAGAGGGTTCAGGAAGAGAGTCTAGAGAAGAGTGGAGGTGTTTGGGCTTAGGAACCCAGATAGGCTTCTTGGGTGGAGCTTTGGGTGGTTCATGGATCACTCCATCCTTGGGCTGACAAGCCTGGGAAGTCTTAGTGGAGTGAGTATTGGGATACCTCTGCTCTGGAGTCATTTTACTCCACTCCACTGCCCGGCTAATGGCACTCTCGAAGTCAGCCTTGGTGTAGGTGTAACCTACCCCAAACCCATCCTTCCTCTTGAACTGCTGGATCATCATGCCAAGCTGTGGCTCTCTGGCACTGATCCAACTCAGGATAGAACAGAGGTAAAAGTTCTCATTCTGAGAATCTGCTAGCTCCTCTCTCAAGGAAGCTAGAACCTCCACCTGAGACAAGCAGGTCTCACACTCACTCTCTACTTGGACAGACTTTTCGGCTTTCAGCTTGATCAACTCCATTCTAAGAGACAGACAGTTCTCACAGACAGTGGGTGGAACTGACAGTGTCTCAAGCTCTAGCTTGGTCTGGGCAAGCTCAGCTCTCAACCTCTCCAAATCACCCAAATGCTCATCGCCCTTGGATTTCAGCTCAGCTAAGGCAGCTAGATAAGATGGGCAATGAACACAGGGTGCGACGATAGTGGCTTGAGCATCTTTCAGCTCCAGCTGAGCGCTTTCAAGCTCAGTGGCCAAAGCGTCCCTCTCATCAACCCTTTCTGTGTACCTGGACTTCAAAGTCGACAGGTCACACAGAAGCACCTCACACTTCGGGCACTCACTGCTATCACCCAAGCAAGGAGAAGAAGATAGACTCTCAATTCTGCCATTGGCCACGGCAAGCTCACTCTCTAACTCATCTATCCTCTTCTTAGCCCCCCTAAGCAGTTTTTCATGATATTTCAACTCCTGACGATTGCTCTCAAGTAAATCAATGATTTCGCGCTCGTAAGATGATACCTTGTTGTCGTCATCGTCGGAGTCATCGGAGGAGCTCTTTTCTTCCCTATCCCCAAGAGCCATTGAACAGAAGCTCTTGCGGGATCTTCGGCGCTGGTGTGAGTGGCTCTTCGGCTTGTCTCCGAAGGCCATGAAGCAGAGGCCCGCCGGATCGTCCTTGTCCTTCCCCTTCCTGATGGCGATCTCCTCATCGCTTGAGCTCGATGAAGAGGAAGAAGACGTGGACCGCTTGGAGTAGCTTTTCTCCATCTCGGCGAAGAAGGCCTTGTCGCGCTTCTTGTTCTCTCGTCGGTAGTCCTTCAGGGCCTTCTTGAAGAATCGAGTCTTCGGCTTGCCCTTGTTGAGGGATGAGCTCTCGTGCTTGCCGGAGTCATGGAAGCTACCACCAGTACCCTTCTTGTATCCATTGCGCTTGGGGCAGTCGGCGATGAAGTGTCCTGGATCACCACACTCAAAGCATCCGGATTTTGTGCCGTGTCTTTTGAACATTCTCTTATCATAGACACGATGCACCCGGTTGTTAAAAAGACACAAATCATCATCTCCCAATAACTCTAGTTGGTCCTCAGTGATAGACATCAAAGAGAACCCAACACAACTCACAGAAGAGGGATCAACAGAAGGTGTAGCAAGGGCCAGGGATTTTGATCCAGAACCAGTGAGATTTGATCTCAACTGGATATCTACCTCAGTGGCCTTCAGCTTGCTAAATAACTCAGAAATGGTCAAGGTATCGTAAGAAGTGCTCTCAACGATAGAGGATACCTTGATCTCCCAGATCTTTGGGTCCAAGGTATGGAGAACCTTGAGCGCCTGCTCGTGATCTGAGACTAACTGAGCACCCTCAGCCTTGTTGTCCCGAAGCTTGTTTATGATCGATTGAAAACGACCAAACAAAGCCTCAACAGATTCACCCGGCTTTTGTGTGAAATTCTCATATTCACGCCGGTAGGTCTGATAGAGCCGAGCCTTGACCTGTGTCGTTCCCTCATGGTGTTCCTTGAGGGTAGCCCAGATCTCTCTCGTAGTGGAGAGATGGCTCACACGCTCAAACTCAGTGGGACCTAAACCAGAGAAAAGAATGTTCACAGCCTTACTGTTGCTCAAATGCTGAGCAATGATACCAGCAGTACCATGCTCAGCGACTGGCAAAATGACAAACGTGGTGTGAACGAAAATGTCCCATATGTCCGAGCCCTGGCTCATGAGATAGGCTCGCATGCGAGTCTTCCAATAATTATAGCCATAGGCTTCCAAGGACGGGACCTTGCCAGGAGACGTCATGGTCACTACTGGGGTTTAGAACCGGTTAAGGTATGGAAAAACCCTAACCTTGCTCTGATACCACTTGTAGGACCGAAAGTAGCGACCAGAGGGGGGGTGAATGGGTGCCTTAAAAAATCTTTCGAATCTATGGCCTGTTCCCAATACCCAACGCACCTCAAAAGACCAAGCAGCAGAAAATAAACAGATAGCCTAAGTCTATAAGGTATCTAGCCTAGAAGCAGCTGATGACAAACGGAAGACTATCAAAGCAGTGCTAATAGATAGATAAACAGTATACACTAGACTAGGCAAGACAAACTTCTCAGTTAAGCAATATCGGTGCACTATGAGTGAGAAGAGAAGTTTTCTTTACAAATCTGTCTCCTGTTCGAACTTCGCCGAAGCCTGCTTCGCAGATCAAACCCTGCTTCACTTGTCGAAGCCTGCTTCGGAGGTCGAAGCCTGCTTCGGAGGTCGAGGCCTACTTCGCAGGACAAAGAGTGGTTCGGAGGTGGTAGTCGAAGTCTGTTGAAGGTGGTGTGAAAACGCCGAAGGTGTTTGGGTCTAGTCTGGTTCGAAGTGGCAAGAAGCGAAGTATGATTCGAAGCGAAGTATGACAACGCCGGAGCCTGCTTCGAAGTATGTACTTCGAAAGCAAGGCTTCGGACACAGCTTTGAACCGAGTGCTTCGAACTTAAACCTTCGAACAGAGAGCTTCGAATGCAGCACACTGACGGACTACCTTCGAACAAAGAAGCGAGGCCTGTAACACGACAGAGGCACCAAATTCGAAGCCTACACTCTACCTTCGAAAAGAGCAAGCTTCGAGAAGAGAAGCGAAGGCTGACACGCCACACAGAAATCAATGCGAAGCCTAGCAGAATGACAAGCTTCGATGTCAACTTCGAAACCTATCGAAGTGTGGACTTCGAACAGCTAGAGCCGGAGTACCTTCGCACTGACGTTCGAAGTATGTGATGCTGTCCGTTCAAAGAGTACTTCGAAGCTAGCAACACAGAACACAAAACAAAGTTCGAAGATCGAAACGAAGCCTTCGAGTAGGGTCGGATCGAAGCTTGCCTCACGGAGCTGAGGGGCTTCGAACAGAGAGGATGGCTTCGCCTAAAAGCATCCAGGAAAGTGATTTCAGTCCTGTCAACCCGATCAAAAAGTTGAGCAGTAAAAGCAAAAAGCTGGCACAGGAGTACTGTAGCTACAGTGGAGTACTACTTGCAAACAGCAAGAACTAGTACTCTGCTCGTGAAGAACAGAAGCTTCCCCACGCCTGCCGAAGCCCAAAAACTCATCAGAAATTGCTTGTGCACGTGAATCGAAACAACAAAATGATGCTGTGCACAGATGGAGAATCGAAGCTTCAAAGCACTGTAGGAGAGAAATAAATGCAAGGCAAAAATCTCATGAACATGCAGCCTAGCTGCGCACAACAAGAGAGAGAAGGGAAAATGCAAGAGACAAAAAGTGACCCAAAGGAGTAGTATTGATTTCAGCAAAAAAGGGTAGTCCAAACCCTAGGGATTGGGGTCCTATTTATAGGCTCCCAACACTAGTAACATTCCACCTGCCCCTTAGGGTTTTTACAGACACAAGAATAAAGGAAAAGACTCTACTGCCCTTAGGTATTTTTACAGACACGACTGACTGACTGTGGGCCTAGAGATACAGATGACTTATCCGGAAGCTAAGTTTTCGTAGCGACTACGGCTTCTCTTCTAGACAGTCAGATACAAGATCAACGGTTGTCAGTTTTGCGCCGAAACTGACAAATCCTCCACCAGCTTTGCAACAGGTACCCGGATTAGGCCGGCCCGACTCCGCAGCTCTCTCAGCCCGGCAATCGCTCACCGCCCGTGTACCTGAGTCAGTCCTGGTCAACAGCCCAGTGGGTCTTCTACTGCTTCTGGCCCATGTACCCGGATTGGGCCTGCCCGACTTCGCAGCCTCCTCTGCCCAATAGTCGCTCGCTGCCCGTGTACCTGAGTCACACGCGGCCCATGAAACAGCAGATCTCTTCTTCTTCTGTCCTCTTTGACTATTGTTGACAATTACTCATCACTTCTAGAGCCATGAGGCCCACGCTATTCAGCATGGCTCCTCAATGGTCCAGACCCCCTCGCCTGCTTCGGTACTGGCGTGGCCGGCCGCAGATGTCCATTCAGCAATGAAGTCGGCGAGGATTTGAGATTTAACGGCAGTCCGGGCCACGAAGGAGATCCCGAACGGGGTGAGCTCCACCGCCCATTTCCCGATGCGTCCGGTGGCATCCTTGTTCCGGAACATGTCGCCAAGTGGGTATGCGGTTGGAATAATAATATCGTGAGCCAGGAAGTAATGCCGAAGTTTCCGGGACGCCATGACAAGGGCGTATGCCACCTTTTCGAGTTCGGAATATCAAGTTTTTGCTCCAGAGAAGGCTTCGGATACGAAGTAGACAGGCTTTTGCACCAGCTTCCCGCCAAGGTCTTCTTCTTGAATCAGGGCCGCGCTTGCCGCGCTGCCGGAGGCGGCGAGGTAGACCAGAAGAGGACTATCGGCTCGAGGTGTGGCGAGGGCCACGATGCCGGAGAGGTACTCCTTTATTTGATCGAAGCAGTCTTGACATTCGGGGGTCCACTTGAAATCTTTGGAGCCCCGAAGCGCCTTAAAAATGGGCAGGATTTTTTTGGCTGATCTCGCCAAAAAGCGGCTAAGAGCAGCCAGATGCCCGGCTAGCTTCTGTGCTTGCTTCAGATTCTGAGGAGGAGACATGTTTTGCAGTGCGCTGACTTGCATTGGACTGGCTTCGATTCCTCGACTAGAGACCAGGTACCCCAGCAGCTTCCCAGCGCGCGCTCCGAAGACACACTTCTCTGGATTAAGGCAGATTCCGCACCGCCGGAGGCTGTCGAAGGTTTTGGCTATGTCCGCACTATGGCGATCCTTGATAGTACTTTTAATGACAATATCGTCCATATATGCTTCGACCTTGCGACCAATCTGGTGGCCCAGAGCCTTGGATATCAGTCTCGAGAAAGTGGCTTCGGCGTTGCGGAGGCTGAAAGGCATCCGAACGTAGCATAACTCTCCCGAGGGGGTAACGAAGCTTGTTTTGACCTGATCTTCGGGCTTCATCCAGATCTAGTGGTATCCCGAATAAGCATCGAGGAAGCTGAGGAGCTCGGCACCGACAGTGGAATCGACTAACTGATCAATGTGAGGCATGGGGTAGGGGTCACGAGGGCAAGCTTTATTCAGAGAAGTGAAGTCGATACACATACGCCATTTGCCAGATGTTTTCTTCTGGACAAACACTGGATTAGACAACCACTCAGTGTGGCTCACTTCCCGAATGACCCCCGCTCGAAGCAGCTTCTCAGTCTCGGCCTTGGCAAGGTCGCCTCGCTCGACGGAAAGCTTCTACAGCCCCTGGCGCACTGGGCGAGCCTTCAGGTCAACCGCAAGAGAATGCTCAATAATCGAGTGGTCAACGCCTGGGATGTCTTCGTCGGACCATGTGAAGATGTCTAGGTTGTTGCGGATGACTTCCTCGAGTTGTTCTGACACCTTTGGCTCTAGGCCCTCTCCGAATCAGATCGGGCACTCCTTCCCGTCTTAGACCAAGATCTTCGTGATGATCTCCCCCTCCGGGAGAGGCTTGGCTGGGCGCCCCTTCGGCACAGCATCTCCAGCACCTGGCAGGCCGATTCCCTCCGAGCCTTCACAGACGCTGTGGATCTGGCGTGGCTCCAGCGGCGCCGAGTGGCCGTACTCGACCCGACGGGCCGCGGCCTGGTCACCCAAGACCAACAACACCCCTCCTGGGGTTGGCATCTTGATGCACAGGTAGTTGTGGTGGGCAATGGCCCCAAAGCGGTTGAGCATTCCCCTCCCGAAGATGGCGTTGTAGGTGTACGGAGCGTCGACGACGTCAAAGAGGATCTCCTCGCTGCGCCGGAGGTCAAAGAGGATCCCCAGCCCTCGCTTGCCCTTCTTTCGGCCAGGGCCCCCTCAGCTGGACGAAGCCTCGTCGGAGCCTGCTCTCCCACGTCCAGTTCGTCCACGCCCCGAAGCCCACAGACCTCGCCTTCCACTTTGCAGGTCGCTAGAAGTCTGCGAGGCAAGCGGCGTCGTGTCGAAGGCAGAAAAGTCTAAAGCTTCGTCGCATGCCAAGGTCATTCGCGAAGGCAAGGATGAAGAACTTCTAAGGGACTCCGTCTTAATGATGGCTAGCAGATCATGAACTACTTCGGGGATGGCTTCGCCATTAGGCCCCCTCGGACGTTTAAACCAGGGGGCCTTCGGACCTATCTACCTTGAGGACCGCACACAACTTGCGAAGTTCTTCAGAGTCCTCAATTACTTTGAGGTCGTCATTCGGAGACTGAGCCTGGGCAGGTATAAAGCACCCCCGCATTCATATTAATAAACTGATAAGTTTTTACAAGCCTACAGCTAAGAATTACAAGGAGCCTAAGGAGATCTACACCTTTGGAGGCAGAGGAGCTGACGTCGAAGGCTGATTTGGCGAGGCAAGCACCTTGGCTCGGCGAAGGCGGAGGGCCTTCTGAAGCTCGAGGACTGCTTCGCAGCCTTGGTCCTTCCAAGGCTCCTGAAGTCGCCGCCAAGCTCCGCTGACGCCAGCCGGAGGCGTCACCAAGTGCTGGCCTCCGAAGGCCACCAGAGTCGTGGAGGTTGCTGCTTCGAGGTGGTTGCACCCTACGTCGTGAAGCATTTGCAACACTCCTTGACCCGCCACTCGGCCGGCCATCAAGGCGAAGTCCTTCAGAGATTGCTCCGCCGTCGAAGCCACCACCTTCAAGAATGCGGCGCGGTCCCCAATTGGATCCTAGCTGCCGAAGTCCGGAGCCCGACACTCGGTCCCTATTTGTTGTAGGACCTCGGTCAGGCTCAGAGTGGATTTGTCGATGTTGCCAACGATAAAGTTCTCAAGGCATTGAGCTCATTGGCGGAGCTCGGAGTTCTCCTTCGACAGCTGGGCTTCGGCATCCTTTATAGCCTGAAGCTCTGCTCGGAGCCTGCCGGTCTTTGAGGCCAAGGCTTCCCTAGCCTTGTCGACCTCGGCCTTTGCCGCCTCGGCTAAAGCTTCGGCCCACCTTCGCTTCTCGGCTTCCACTGAGACTTCGCGTCGGAGGGCCTCTTTCTCCTCCGCCAAGCGTGTCATCCGCCTGTCCGCAGAGGTTGATGCTGCTGCGTTCAGCGTGAAGGCCTTTAAGAATTCAAGAAATCATAAGTGTTGATTGAAGACCAAGATAGTACTCGAAGGTTGTGTCGGGCTTCGCTCACCTGGATAAGGGCTTCGTTCGCGTTGATGAAGAGGTCCATGGGGTTCGAGCGGCTGAGTTGAGCCACCAAGCCCCCTTCGGCCGCAGAGGCTGGACAATGTCCTCTGCCACAATCACCTGCACAGGCTTCGGCAAATCTGGGCTTCAGTCCACTACCTCGACTTCCTCGTCGCCTTGGGGGTCCCCTTCGTCGCGACCGCTTCCTCCGTTTTCTTCAGACGAAGAGCTGCAGGACTCCAAGGTGTTGCTGCTACCAGAGGCCTCTGTAGGCTTCGGTGCAGTGAGCCTCGCACCGGCATCATCTTCTGCAAAAACGTTGATGTCAAAATCCACATGTAAAAGAGAAGTATGTTTGAAGTCGTTACCTTCGTCAGAGATTTCTTCGAAGGTGGAGGGGTCAATGTGTGCCCCACAATCCCTTCGCTGTGAAGCTGGCGCGTTGGCCTTCGTGCCCGAAGTTGTCACCGTCAAGGCCTTTGCTACCTCCTTGGTAGCCAGAGCACTTGTGGGCTCCGTAGCTATTTGAGGGTTCGCGGCCGCTGCCTCCTCTGGAGTAGAGGCTTCATTCGCGGGGACCTCCGGCCGAGCCCTCGAAGTTTCGGGCTCGTCGTCATCCCCTCTCTTCCTCTTGGCGCCGGTTGTCGAAGCTACGAGGTGGGAGAAGTCTAGCAGAGCCTGGACCTCCTCGTAGCCGAGCAGGGTTCACACCCTGTTCCAGTGCTCCCAAGTCCCCACCAAAGCAAGCCACTGGGTTTGCTCCTCCGGTGTCGGGGCCCCAACCACATGCTCCGCCACCGCGATGGCCTGCTCTGGAGTCCTCACTTCAAGATGGGCTTCATAAAGATTCAAGTTAGAGTAAAGTTTTTGCGAAGTATGAAAGTGGAAATGCTTCGAAGTCTTACCGAGGCGTTCAAATGCCACCTCGTTTAGGCCCCCTCGGCCCAAAGCTTGGAAGAGCCCCTCCGGCCAAGAACGCGCAAGGGGGCTGAGCCGGAGGGTGATGAACTCCTCCGCGAGGTCCCTCATGATCATCTTCACGGCAACCCTCCAAAGGAGCGAGATCCTCGAGCGAAGGGTGTCGGGGCTCGTCTTCACTACCCCTTCGCGTCGGTAAGAAATAAGTGCATTGGTACTCCGAAGGGGAGAGTTCGTGCCGACGAAGGGATAGAACCACTATTGATCCCACTTCAAGTACCATTTGCTGTTGGCGGCCCTCGCCGGGAAGGCATCTTGGTACTCCCTCCGAAGCTGGAAGTTGGCGCTTCCAAAGGCTAGAGCCCTCTTGACGCGGTCTGCACCTTCCCTTGGCTTCAGTTGACAGTTAGCATCATGAAGGGTGACGAAGATGTTCGTGCGGCCCTCGCAACCTTTGGCCCTCATGGCCCATTCAAACACGGCAAGCCTCGCCATCGCGTTGGGCGAAAGTTGAGGAAGCTCGAGGTTGTAAGCCTTCAGGACTTCGCTCAACATCCCCACTGCTGGCATCCCGAGGCCGGATTCGAAGAAGGCTTTGAACAGCACCACTTCGTCAGCCCGAGATCTTGGTATAGCCTCTGACTTCTCTGGAATTCGATGCTGGATCTTTGAAGCAATCCTTCCTTCGCAGGCCCTCCGGGCGGACTCCTCTGTGGAGATCGAGGCCCTCATTTCCAGTGTCTGCTCGAACTTGTCGAATGGCATCCAAAGGTCCCTCGGCCCCAACTGCCTCGGTGCAGGCTTCGCTGCCACAGCTGCCGCTGCCTGCAGTTGGGTGGAGCTCGAGCTCGGGCCCAAGGCCAAAGCCTTCAAAGCAACCTTCTTCGGCATTTTGTGGAGCTTCGACGCGAAGGGGCTAAAGCTAGCGAGGGGTGCTTCGCGCGAAGCTAAGGAGGAGAAGAGAGCGAAGGATGCAAGGTGCTGAGAAGAAAGCAAATGAGAAGTGTGCCGAAGCCGTGTGCGGTAAACCCCTATTTATAGGCGGTAAAAATCTCGACGGTTCGTGGGCCGAACCCACTGGCAGGTGGGCCTCCAGTGAAGGCGAAGTGGCCCGGCACACAATAACGGTCATCTTTATAGCCATTGCGGAGTCAGGTGATCTCCCCGAGGCCATTCTAACAGCTGACGCATGCAGTTATTGCCTGCACATTTCGATGCTACCTTCGGTCCAAGCTCTGAAGGCCTATTTTCCCTGAAGTTGTCTTTTTCGGTCATTTGTCCCAAGGGCGCGCGCACCCCTTCGTCCCGAAGGCCTGCACGCGAGGGTCTACTGTTGGGGGAATAAGTTTTCCCTTGAATAGGGGCCAAATGACGTCAGCCTTCGGCCCGGAGCCCAACACTGTCGAAGCCTGTTCCTTCCCGAAGAAGCTGTTTCCAAGCCCCAAGGTACACCTCGAAGCCCTCTGGAGCGAAGCCTCTGAACCCCTTCGGAGCCCTCCGGAGCGAAGCCCTCAAGATTCCTTAAAGTTTGCCAGAAGCTAAGTCTCAGGCTAACTTCGAAGTTAGCCTCCGGGCCTTGTTCGGAGTTAGCCTTCGAGCTCTGTTCAGAGTTAACCTTCGGGCTCTGTTCGGAGTTAACCTTCAAGCTACCTTCAGAGCTCCTCAGAGCCAGTCTCCGGACCCTTTCTAGCCAATTCAAAGCTAAGTCTCCGAGAACCCAGTTTGGAGCCCCAGTTCAGAGCCCCAGTTTGGAGTATACTTCAAAGCCCACTTTGGAGTGTACTTCGAAGCTTCCCTTGCAGCCTCCGCCTGAAGAGCTCCGGCCCCTACTCTGAACCCAGAAGATATTTACACTTCGCTACAGTATAGAAGCCATACAGGGGGCCCCTCTGCCCCTAGTATGTCGTTTAGCTGGTCAAGGGTGACGTTGTCTGACACGTCTGTAAAGCTGTAAAGCACTTTTGTACAGTAGCTAGCTCCTTTTCCCCTTTTTGCCCCTACGAGCCTAGGACTTATAGAGGGCATTCTGGTCTTTTCCTTAAGGCTTGCGTGCCTATAAAAGTAGGGCCAAGCCCTTGTAGCAGGATACCTTCTCCAGGGCCATGAAACCCTAGAGTTCACTACACCAAACTGAGGCATACCATGCCAAATCCACCACAAACTAGACGTAGGCTATTATCCCCTAGGGGAGGTCCAAACCAGTATAAACCCTTTCTCCCTCTGAGAGAACCCTTCGAGGTTCATTTTACACTCCGTATACACACATACAAAACCTGTGTTGTAGCTAACACAATTGCTACAATAGACAGGGAGTTCGAAGCTATCACAGTCAGAGTAGGGTCTCAGGAAGTCCCAATCCCAAAGGCCCCATCGCCGAAGTCTGACGGAGGTAAGTCCCCTGCTTCGTCCGAAGCCCGTGCCAGAGCCTAGTCTGATCGGCCAAACGAGGCTGGTCTGATTGTCGGGGTCCGCAGCGAAGGCTCCTCCGAATGCAGAGTACACGAGGCCGAAGTGGGTAGTACCACTTTGGCTAGAGTTGACAGGAACCAGGCAGTGGCACCTGGCACCAAGCCTCGACCATCTTGGGCACCTCCAGGCATGTCCAAATCACAAAAGAGGCGCCTACAACGACTATGGGCATAGGAGATGCGTGAGAAGAAGGCCGAGGACGAGCGCGATGCTATTTTTGAAGAAATCCGCCCTCGGCCAACTATGAGACAGATATGGAAATTTAGGCTGATTGAGATAACCAATTCGGCTCCTAGTCCGAGCGACGACGAAGAAGACATGCTCGACGACGATTACTCGCCCGTCTACAAGGGGTCTGCACCCTAAGCGATGGACACAACGTCGTCATGCTGCCCGCCGAATTCGCCCTACCATAGGACGAGGCCGAGGTCACTTAGTTGAACCTCGGCCCACACAACTCTATTTTTGAGAAGCCCGAGGACTCGTCTCGCCATCTGAAGCCTCTCTATGTCAGAGGTCACATTGATGGAAAGCCGATTTCTTGGATGCTTGTTGATGGTGGCACCACTGTTAACCTAATGCCTTACTCGTTGTTGAAGAAACTTGGCAGGGACGAGGATGATCTGAAGAAGACCAACTTGATGCTCAATGGCTTCAACGGCGAAAGTTCCGATGCCAAAGGCATGCTCTCCATGGAGTTAACAGTAGGCAACAAGACATTGCCAACAGCATTCTTCATTGTCGATGTGCAAGGTAACTACAGCGTGCTACTTGGATGTGACTGGATTCACGCAAATTGATGCATTCCTTCTACTCTGCACCAGTGCCTAGTTCAGTGGGATGGTGATGAAGTATAAGTCGTACCAGCAGACACTTTGGCCCAAGTAGCATTGGCTGATGTGTAATTGACACCGTTCACAACAAGGTAGAGTGTCTGTCAGGTAGAGATCTTTCGGATTACGATTTTGTCAGCGTGTCCAGAGGATGTTTTGTACCAGTGTCTATAAAGTCGACTGGTGTAGCATGACTGTTTTTATATTAGTAGTCATGTCTAGCAAGAGTAATCAAGATTGACTAAAGTCTCATGTAGAGCAGTATCGGTCTACTAAAGACGGTATCGCCAAAGCCATCGAGGACTTTAGCGAAGTAGAGAAATTAGGACAAGGTTTTGTGTTGGCCGAGGTTGACTTTTGTAAACCAACATTTACAGCCTGATGAAAAGGCCGAAGTAATAAAGTTTCTTCGGTCGTATGTCGATTGTTTCGCATGGGAGTATAGAGAGATGTCGGGACTAAGCCACGAGCTCGTAGAGCATCAGCTACCTATCAAGTCCAGATTTAGGCCTTATAAACAGCCTCCTCGTCACTTTAACTCGGTCGTCTATGACCAAGTTAAAGAAGAAATAGAGTGACTGCTCAAAGTTGAATTTATTAGGCCATGCAGGTACGTAGAATGGGTCGCTAACATTGTGCGTGTAGAGAAGAAAGGGAGCGGAAAGATACAAGTATGTATTGATTGCAAGGATCTGAACAAGGCCACTCCAAAGGATGAGTATACGATGCCGATAGCCGACATGCTAATCAACGATGCTTCAGGACACAAGGTACTAAGCTTTCTTGATGGCAATGCTGGTTATAATCAAATCTTTATGGCCTAAGAGGACGTCTACAAGATAGCCTTTTGATGCCCTGGTTTTGTCGGTTTATTCGAATGGGTCGTTATGACTTTTGGTTTGAAGAATGCTGGCGCCACATATCAGCGTGCTATGAACTTGATCTTTCATGACTTGCTAGGAGTTATGTTAGAAGTTTAAATTGATGATGTTGTAGTCAAATCGAATGCTATGGGAAACCATTTAGCCGATTTGAATGTTGCCTTTGATAGGATGCGACGGTATGACTTAAAAATGAACCCACTTAAATGTGCTTTTGGCGTGTCGGTGGGTAAGTTCTTAGGTTTCATGATTCATGAAAAAGGCATAGAGATTGATCCTAAAAGGCTTGAGAAGATTAGAAACATTACGGCGCCGACATGCAAAAAAGATGTACAAAAGTTGCTAGGCAAGATGAATTATTTGTGTCACTTTATATCTAACTTGTCTGGCAAGATTGATGCCTTTGTCCCCATACTCCGGCTAAAGAATGAGGCCGAGTTCACTTGGGGGCAAGCTAGCAAAACGTCTTTGAGAAAATCAAGGAGTGCTTGTCATCGCCGCCCATGGTGAGAGCACCCAAAGCCGAGATTCCGTTTTGGCTGTACATCGCTGCTGAAGATAGCGTTATTGGGGTCGTGCTAACCCAGGAGGTAGAAGGAAAAGAATACATCATCACGTTCTTGAGCCGCCGTTTACTGGATGCCAAGACTAGGTACACATTTGTGGAACGTTTATGTTTATCACTTTACTACGCGTGTACCAAATTGCGCCACTATCTTCTCTCCACTTCATATGTTGTCATTTTCCAAACTGATGTTATAAAACACATGTTACAGAAGTCGATTCTAAGTGGAAGAATTGGAAAGTGAGCTTACGCTTTGATTGAATATGATTTTGCCTATGAACCCCTAAGAACTATGAAAGGCTAGATCGTAGCCAACTTTATAGTTGATCACCGCATAGACGTCAGTTGGAGCGACAATGTTGCTTTGATTGAGGTAGTTCCATGGAAACTTTACTTTGATGGTTCAGCTTGCAAAAATGGCCAAGGTATTGGAGTGGTTCTCATATCACCTAGCGGAGCGCACTTTGAGACCTCGACTCGTTTAGAGTTTCCTTCTACTAATAACCAAGTTGAATACGAGGCTTTACTACTAGGGCTGGAATTGTTAGAATCCATGGGTGTTAAATATGTTCATGCGCATGGTGATTCCCTGTTAGTGGTGCAACAAGTGGCTAAGAGTGCTCAATGTTTTAATGGCTTGCTAAACAGCTACTTGGATAAGTGCCTGGACACAGTTGCTACTTTGATGATTTCAAAATTTCCCATGTGTTAAGAGAGGCCAATTCGGTTGCAAATGAATTGGCTCGACAAGCATCTGGTTACCAAATCAGGAGAGGAAGATTTTCTGTACAGGAGAAGCTGATGTTTGGTCTCACTACTGAAGCCAGTAACTTCGGATAGGCACACCTTCCGGGTCCGATCCCTCCGACCGCCGGAGACTGCCGCACGCCAAGGTCCCGGGGCCGGAGTACTCCGCCCACCGAAGGGTCTGGCACGCCGGAGCCACGAGCCGAAGTCCTCGGGACAGTGAGGGCTTCCGGGAGCCTAGACCCTCCGGTAGGAGGCTTCGGCCCGATGCGCTCCGCGCGGCCAGTCCATCCAGGCTTCGATAGAAGCAGGAAGGGCTCGGGGGACACGCCGAAATCAGTAGCCTAGATATTTTTTCAGGGAGTGAGCTAGCGAAAACCTCAGAAGTCCACAAGGGCGATTGGAGAACTCCAATCGTCCAGTATTTGAGAGACCCTAGCCAAAGGGTTGATCGAAAAGTTCGGTGACAAGCGTTTAAATTTGTGTTGCTAGATGACACACTGTATCGCCGAACCATTGACGGAGTACTGTTAAAGTATCTAGACGACGAATTATCCTAGGTGGCTACGGGAGAAGTCCATGTAGGACTTTGTGGCACTCATCAGTCGGCCCAAAAAATGAGTTGGATGCTTAAAAGAGCGGGTTTCTACTAGCCGACTATGACTGAGGATTGTTTTTAGTATTATAGAGGGTATGAAGCATGTCAGAAGTTTGGCAATATTCAATTAGATCCTTCTTCATTACTTAACCCTATTGTCAAGCCATGGCCGTTCTGAGGTTGGGTTTAGACTTCATCGGCCAAATTCACCCTCTTTCCTCGAAAGGGCATCGATTCGTGTTGATGGCGATGGATTACTTCACCAAGTGGACCGAGGTCGTGCCTCTCAAGAACATGACTCACGCCGAGTTACTTGACTTTATCTTGAAACACATTATACATAGATTCGGCATTCCTAAAGAAGTGAGGGACTTTGCCGAATATTATAGTATTAAGTTGATAAACTCTTCGCCCTACTATGCTCAGGCTAATGGCCAAGCCGAGTCTAGTAATAAAACTGTGATTAAGCTCATTAGAAAGAAAATTGATGAATTCCCTAAAAGGTGGCACGAAGTGCTCTCTGAGGCGCTATGGGCTTGTAGAATTGCAAAGCACGGTGCTACCAAAGTTAGTCCATACGAGTTGGTGTATGGGCAAGAAGTTGTTCTACCTTTAGAAGTAGATCTTGGCTCTCTAAGATTTAGAGTAAGATGGCCTATCGGTCGACAAGTATGAAACTCTTTTGAAAGACAATATAGAAGAAGTGACCGATAAGATATTAAGGGCCTTAGAAGCCATAGAAATAGACAAGAGGAGAGTAGCTAAAGCCTACAATAAGAAGGTTAAACCAAAATCGTTTCAAGTAGGTGACTTGGTTTGGAAGATGATTTTACCCTTAGGCACTAAGAGTCCCATGTTTGGTAAATGGTCACCTAGTTGGGAAGGCCCTTTCAAAATAGCCGAAATCGCTCCTGGCAATGCATATGTGTTAGAATCTCTGCAAGGAGAGCGGTTTCGGAGAGCTTTGAATGGTAGATACTTGAAAAGGTATTTCCCAAGTGTGTGGCAAACAACTTCGGAGGTTGCCAGAACACCCTTTGGCGAGACTGCTGCTTCGACCGCATGCCAACGCGCTTCGCCAACAGACTTCATCACGACAGGCTTCGCCACGTTCGTACTCCGCTCCGGACGAAGTTGCTCTTGCGTGTTGCGCCTAAGTTATTATTCTATATCTTACTGTATCAGAGACTTCGCACCGAACCCCGCTGTTCGGAGGTGATTGTTGCGTCCAGATCCGCTCGGAGTTCAGCTTCGGTCGAATCAGTCTGAACACCGAAGGTACCTTTCAGTGGGACACTTCGCACTAGACGTCGAAGGTATACTTCAGCGACACCCTTCGCACTATACATCAAATCAGTCAGGCTCCGCTCGGTTTGCTAATTTGTTCTGTTTAATATATTTCTTTCAGCTAATTGGATTATTTTGTGTGATCTGATTACCTAGCGACTCCACCCCCCTTACCATGGTTAAGGGTAGTCAGAACGCGACGTTAGTGCTGTGTTACGCTTAGGCTTGTCCCTAAGTATCTGCACACTTTTGGATCGTTGAACTGACCCAAGTGCGGGGGCACGTTTTCGTGTCAACAGATGCTTCGAATAGAGATTCCTTTAAACAATGCCTCTGTCTTGCGGATTTCTTCTAAATATTTTTCAAGATGTGGATTCCTAGCTTGGAAGCTCTTGTCAACATGTCCTGCAATAACATGGGAATCTGATTTTATTATAATTCTAGTTGCTCCAAGTGCTTTTGCTTTTCGGAGACCTAGCAGGATTCCTTCGTATTCTGCAATATTGTTAGTGGACTAAAAGTTGAGCCATGCAGAATACATGGCTTTTCCCCTAACGGCGATATTATTACAACTCCAGCACCAGCACCAGATGCTTGATAGGCTCCGTCAGAAAATATTGTCCATAGCCCTTCGGAGGTTTCTTCCGGAGCCCGTATGACGGACGGATTCCATTCGGCCACAAAGTTAGCTATGACTTGGGATTTGATAGTTGTTCTTGCGGTGAAGGAAATACCGAAGGGACTAGCTCGACAGCCCATTTTCCAATCCTACCCATGGAGTCTTTGCTCCGAAGCATATCACCAAGAGGATACAAGGTAGGGACAATTAAATTATGTGCTAAGAAGTAATGCCTTAACTTCAGCGAGGCCATTACCTAAGCATAAACAAATTTCTCGAGCTCGGAGTATCTTGTTTTCGCTTTGGACAAAGATTCTGAAATGAAGTATACTCGGTTCTGCACCAGTTTTCCCTTGAGCTCTATTTCCTTGACCAGCACTACACTGACTGCAGAGCCCGTTGCTGCAAGATAAAGAAGGAGGGGCACGGTAAGTGTTGATAAATTTCCGAGATAATCTTAAATATCATCGAAGGTTTTCTAGCACTCTGGCGTCCATTTGAAACTCTCGGACCCTTTTAGGGCTTTGAATATTGGGAGGCTTCGCTCTGCTGATCTGGCTAGGAATTTGCTGAGGGTTGTTAGGCGTCCTATCAGCTTCTGGACTTGCTTCAAATTTTCAGGTGGAGCCATTCTTTGCAGTGCACTTATTTGCGTCGGGCTAGCTTCGATTCCTCTGCTCGAAACAAGTGTAGATGCAAACAAAGCAAAACCTCACCCTAAAGGCGGTTGGCATGAGTATATAAGGCGTGGGCATCCTGTAGGAGGCGCACACGACTCGGACTATGGGCCAACATGGCCTCCAACTCAGTACAAGGTCCAACTCGGCCCAGTTCTATCACGCAGAACTGTTTCAGTCACACAGGACGACTCGAGACTCCAAATGAGGCGAAACCAACGCCAAAAGATTCGTCTTCTCCTTAGCTTTCCAAAAATTCCAAGAACGCGCCAATCGGACTTCGTATGAGGAAGTTATGCCCATTTTGGTGCATGGTGGTTGATGTAGTCCGAACCAGCGAAATCTTGACTCCAAATCATCCGTGCGACTCCGTTTTCAACTCCAACTCTCCTATTCCATCTCCCATGTTCCGAAGCAACAAAATATCACTAGTATTCAGTAGCATCCCGTCCAAACAAATATTAACATAGTTGCTAAGGAAAGAATTAACCTCATGGTTCAAGCGATGGGCACAGGCGTGTGTGATTGGTCCCTGTAATTGAATTGTAGGTTGATGGTGCATGTGTGTATCATGCTGGTGCGTGTGTGTATCATGCTGGTGCATGTGTGTATCATGCTGGTGCATCTGTGTATCATGCTGGTGCATGTGTGTATCGTGTGAAGTGATGTCCTCATCATCCTCCCCCTCTTGAATTGGAGTCGTCCTCGACTCAAGCTCATCGTCATCTCCCAAATAGGGCTTTAAATCTGAAATGTTAAATGTGGGACTAACCCCAAAAGCTGCAGGCAAATCAAGTTTATATGCATTATCATTTATCTTCTCAAGCACACGGAAAGGACCATCAGCACGGGGCATCAATTTAGACTTTCTCAAATCAGGAAAACGATCCTTGCGCAAGTGCAACCAAACAAGATCACCCAGTTCAAATGTTATCTCTTTTCTACCCTTACTACCATAAGCACGATATTTCTCATTCATTTTCTCTATGTTTGCTTTAGTAGTTTCATGCATCTTAAGTAATAATTCAGCACGTGTAGTAGCATCAAAATTCAATTTTTCAGATGGTGGCAATGGTAGCAAATCAATAGGAGCATGCGGATTAAAGCCATAGACCACTTGAAACGGACTTACCTTAGTAGTGGAGTGTACTGACCTATTATATGCAAACTCAATATGAGGTAGACACTCTTCCCAGAGCTTCAAGTTGGTCTTCAAAACAGCCCTCAACATTGTGGACAACGTATGGTTGACGACCTCCGTTTGCCCATCCGTTTGGGGGTGACAAGTAGTAGAAAATAGCAGCTTCGTCCCCAACTTATGCCACAACGTTCACCAAAAATGACTTAAGAATTTAGCATCACAATCTGAAACGATGGTATTGGGAACTCCATGCAAGCGTACGACCTCTCTGAAAAACAAATCAGCAACATAGGTAGCGTCGTCGCTCTTGTGACAAGGTATAAAATGCGCCATTTTAGAGAACCGATCTACCACCACAAAAATACTATCCCTCCCCCTCTTAGTTCTAGGTAATCCTAACACAAAATCTATAGAAATATCCTCCCAAGGTACACTAGGAACGGGCAGAGGCATATAAAGACCATGTGGGTTTAGACGGGACTTAGCTTTATTGCAAGTAGTGCATCGTGCCACGTAGCGCTCAACATCTCGTCTCATCCTAGGCCAATAGAAATGTGTGGACAGCACATCTTCAGTTTTCTTTGATCCAAAATGACCCATCAAACCACCACCATGTGCTTCTTGCAATAACAACAAGCGAAGAGAGCTAGCCGGCACACATAACTTGTTAGCACGAAAAAGATATCATTATTCAGCACATATTTGTTCCAAGCACGGTCATCTGTACAGTTTGCAAAAGCATCTTTGAAGTCCAAATCAGTAGCATACATGTCATTCAATGTTTCTAAACCAAAGATCTTATAATCAAGTTGAGAAAGCAATGTATAACGTCTAGATAAAGCATCGGCAATCACATTATCTTTCCCTTTCTTATGCTTAATGATATATGGAAAAGTCTCAATAAATTCTACCCATTTAGCATGTCGTTTATTCAGATTTGCTTGACTACGTATATGCTTCAATGCTTCATGATCCGAATGAATAATAAACTCCTTAGGCAAAAGATAATGTTGCCAAGTTTCAAGCACACGCACTAAGGCATATAATTCCTTATCATAGGTAGAATAATTCAACTGTGGACCATGTAATTTCTCACTAAAATAGGCCACGGGTTTACCTCCTTGTAGCAACACACCTCCTATTCCAAAACCACTAGCATCATATTCTAACTCAAAAGTCTTACTGAAGTCGGGTAGCTGAAGTAGAGGTGCATGTGTAAGGCGATCCTTGAGTGTGGCAAAAGCTTGTTCTTGTGCTGGTTCCCAAGTAAAAGTAACTCCTTTCTTGGTCAACTCATGCAATGGACCGGCTATGGTGCTGAAATCTTTCACAAAACGCCGGTAGAAACCTACAAGACCAAGAAAGCTACGTACCTGTGTGATAGTTTGGGGTTGCGGCCAGCTGTTGATTGCTTCTACCTTTGCCGCGTCAACCTCAATGCCCTATGAAGTGACAACATATCCAATAAACACAACTCGATCTGTGCAAAACATGCACTTCTCAAGGTTACCAAACAATCTAGCCTCACGGAGGACAGAAAAAACAGCACGTAGGTGTTCAACATGTTTAGTGACAGACTTGCTGTAAACCAAGATATCATCAAAGTATACAACCACAAAGCATCCTATAAAGTGCCGTAGGACTTCATTCATCAAGCACATGAAGGTACTAGGTGCATTAGTAAGTCCAAAAGGCATGACAAGCCACTCATATAATCCAAACTTTGTTTTAAAAGCAGTTTTCCATTCATCACCTAGTTTCATGCGAATTTGGTGGTAGCCACTACGGAGATCGATCTTAGTAAAGATAATGGCACCACTAAGCTCATCAAGCATGTCATCCAATCTAGGAATAGGGTGTCGATATCGAATGGTGATATTATTAATAGCACGACAATCAACACACATGCGCCAACTACCATCTTTCTTAGGCACCAAAAGAACGGGTACTGCACAAGGACTAAGGCTTTCACGGACGTACCAACGATCAAGAAGGTCCTGTACTTGGCGATGAATTTCTTTTGTTTCCTCTGGATTGGTATGGTACGCTGCACGATTAGGAAGAGACGCTCCCGGGATCAAATCAATTTGGTGCTCGATGCCGCGTATCGGTGGCAGCCCGGGTGGTATCTCAGCAGGGAAAACATCGTTAAACTCTTGCAAAAGGTCAGTGACTGCAACAGGAACAGAGCTAGGAATGTTCGCAAGTGAAAACAGCACGTTCGTGCAAATTAAGCCATATATCATGGGAGTATCATCACAAATTTCAGCAAGGTCAGTTTTAGTTGCAAGCATGACATGCCCTTTTAGATTAATAACTTGTGATGAAGAAGGAGAAGCAACTTTATCTTTCTGTTGCCTCGAGAGCGTTTTATCTACTTGCTGATTTTCAGAAGGTTGTTTGCTCGTTTGTGCGTCCTTAGCATGTTTTTCTTGTTCAAATTTCACAATTTCAGCAGGAGTCATAGGAAGCAATGTAACTTTCTTTCCTTTATACATAAATGTGTACTTATTGCTCCTACCATGGTGTGTAGCATCAGTATCATACTCCCAAGGTCTACCAAGTAATAGAGAACATGCTTGCATTGGTACTACATCAAAATCAGCAGCTCTGAAGTATGTACCAATGGAAAATTTGATGTGAGCAGTTTGTGTTACCTTGACCTTACCGCTATTGTTGAACCATTGCACATGGTAAGGGTGTGGATGTGCACGTGTGGGAAGTTGAATCTTCGTTACCATGTCGAGGCTCACCAAATTGTTGCAACTACCGCTGTCGATGATGACACGTACACGACGGTCATTTACGACGAAGAAGGTCTGAAACAAATTATTCCGTTGTGCCCAATCATCCTGCTACATGTGAGTGCTCAAAACACGTTGTACAATAAGTGCTTCATGGTCAGCAGAGGCATGCGGTGCCAAAACAGCGTCATCGTCAGATGTATCATAATCTCCTGCAATGTTAGCAGCAAGTGCATATTCATCTTCAACATCACTAGCACTTACGTAGCCACCGTCTTCCGTAGCAATATAAGCCCGCTGACTAGGGCAGTCCTTCATAACGTGACTGAATCCTTTGCATCGGTGACACTGGATCGCTGCAGAGCGTGCAGTAGAGGCCGCCGAGGAGGTGGGCTTGGCTGACGCCTTGGATGCTGCAGCCTTGGAGCTTTCAGCTTGGGCTGTAGATGCAGAAGGTGCTGATGTAGCCGCTAGTCGAAAAGGTGGTGGTGGTCGTTGCTGCTGCCCACTTGAGCGTGAAGTGGCACCACCAATGTTGGTCCTCATGCTGCGTTGTGGTTGTTGGCGACCCTGCAATTCTTTTTCTGCAAGTATAGCAAGGTGGAAAAGACGAGTGATAGTATTGTATTCTTTATAATCAATGGTATCCTGAATTTCACGTCTTAAACCACCATAAAAACGGGCCATTTTATCCTCGTTGTCCTCCTCAATTTCAGCACGCATGCAACCTATTTGCAACTCCTGATAATACTCCTCTACTGATTTATTTCCTTGGTTAAGGCGCTGCAATTTTTTTCTCAAATCACGTTTATATGAAGGAGGAACCCATCTACCACGCATTTGCCGTTTTAACATACCCCAATTTTATGGTTCATTGCCGACATGAACTATTTTAGTCCACCAAAGAAGAGCATATCCAGTGAAGTCACTAGTAGCTAAGCGCACGCGGTGGATAGCAGGAACCATGTGAGCATTAAATTTTTGTTCGACTGACATCTCCCAATCTAGATATGCATCTAGATCATAGGTGCCAGCAAAATGAGGTATTGAAAATTTTACCTTAGAGTAGGGATCATTGTTCCTGCGGTTGTCATTGTTACCTCGTGGATGGCGGTTGCGGTGGCCGCCCATACCTTGACGATTGAACTGAAAGGGATGACGTGCAGCCTCGTCAGGGTCAATGCCATTGTTCCCAGCATAGGATAGGTCGTCTTCATCCTCAACATGGTTGTCTTCCTCCTCAACATGGTCGTCGTCGGCTTGTGAAGCAGGCAATCGTGTCTCCAGGCCAGTCATTCGGTCTCCTAGGTCAGCCACAGTACGCGCGAGATGTTCGATGGAGTGTTGGGTCTGCCGCTGAGACTCCAGTAGAGCACGTCGTGAGACACAGTCATTAAAATCAGATGAAGGGGTACCGTTGTTATCTGCCATGTTAGTGAAAAGACAAAACAACAAAGAATAATCCTTATGGAGAGCAACTAGGTGGGGTGGGGGGTGTGGTGGAAGCAATCCGTCAAGTGCCTTACCCACGCTTGCAAGTGTTCTTACCACGCCGCAGTGAGGACACCGGCCTACAGGTGATGAACCAAGTGGAGGGTGGTCGGTGATTGCAAGATATGAACCTGTCCTGACCAAGAGAAGGTGTAGCTTGGAAGGCAAAGTAAGTAGCAAGGAATAGCGATAGAAATAATAGTTAAACCAAGTTCAATAAGTGTTCCCTAGTACTCGTCAAAGTTGTTGGCCTTAGTGCTCCCAAGGTGAAAATTCAAGCAATAGAGGGAAACTCTGTGCCCAAAACTCAAGTGGAGGCAGAACAAGGTAGCAAACGACAGGACCGGTTCTCTTTTGCTTCTCACAATCTCGTTTCTTTTCTTTTCTCTTTTTTTCTCTTTTTTTTCACTATATTTTTTCAACAAGGATGACAAGAGATGCAACCACAAAAAAATTGGCACCTGCAACTGAGGTGGGATGTGGTTCACAGAAATTCAACAAGTTCTCTGAACGGCGAGCAAAAACTTTGACTAATTTTTTTCTTTGTCTTCCTGATTTTTTTGGCAATTCTAATGAAGGCTAACAGGGGAACCCATGTTAGGGTCGGCTCCAAATTGGGTCAAGAAGATGCTCAAAACATTTCAGATTTTTCTGCCAAACGAGCGAAAAGTTATGCCTGTTTTACCGAAGGGCAGTCACAAGGACTCGATGTGGAAACCGACTAGGGTTGTGGAGGGAAGGTTTCGGGTGGGGAATTTTTTTGAGACACAAGACCAACCACTACTCAAACGACACAAAGGGAAGATTAAACCAGCAACAAGACTCGACCAAGAACACAAACTCAACAAAGTTAAAAACTGAAATTAAAATCGCAGGGCACAAAGGGGTTCTCAGTGTGGATTTTTTTGCGAGGGTTTTCTGGACTCTAGGTAGAAATAAAAGAAGATCGAGATTACCTAACGGGAAACCTTCACTCTGATACCAACTAATGGGGGATTGGTCCCGATCTTCCGCTAGGTAAGGATAACTTGGATTGGTGGAGAATCTCGACGTTGACGATCCAAGGCTCCGGTCCGGCAGATCAAAACCTTGCAATCGCTACACCACTGTCTCCGTCGGTTATCAACCACGCAGGGCGCGATTGACCTCGCCACGAAGGCTAGTTCCTGCAAGCGAACCCAAGAACACAGGCAAGAATAGGAAGATACAAGTCGAATGCCAAATCACAGATGAACTATGATGAGGAGAGGTTTCACAAAAACTGATGCAGCAGCCAATCGGTCCGGTGCAGGAGCAGGATCTAAACACACAAGTGTAGATGCAAACAAAGAAAAACCTCACCTTAAAGGCGGCTGGCATGAGTATATAAGGCGTGGGCATCCTGTAGGAGGCGCACACGACTCGGACTATGGGCCAACATGGCCTCCAACTCAGTACAAGGTCCAACTCAGCCCAGTTCTATCACGCAGAACTGTTTCAGTCACACAGGACGACTCGAGACTCCAAATGAGGCGAAACCAACGCCAAAAGATTCTTCTTCTCCTTAGCTTTCCAAAAAGTCCAAGAACACGCCAATCGGACTTCGTATGAGGAAGTTATGCCCATTTTGGTGCATAGTGGTTGATGTAGTCCGAACCAGCGAAATCTTGACTCCAAATCATCCGTGCGACTCCGTCTTCAACTCCAACTCTCTTATTCCATCTACCATGTTCCTAAGCAACAAAATATCACTAGTATTCAGTAGCATCCCGTCCAAACAAATATTAACATAGTTGCTAAGGAAAGAATTAACCTCATGGTTCAAGCGACGGGCACGGGCGCGTGTGATTGGTCCCTGTAATTGAATTGTAGGTTGATGGTGCATGTGTGTATCATGCTGGTGCATGTGTGTATCATGCTGGTGCATGTGTGTATCATGCTGGTGCATCTGTGTATCATGCTGGTGCATGTGTGTATCGTGTGAAGTGATGTCCTCATCAGAGGGGAAGCCATCGGAGGGTATCTTTGGACCGAAGTATGGACGAACCCTCCGATTTTAACCCTTCTAGTTCGGAGACAAGCCTGGAACTTGGATATTATGATTTGTCTTTGTCTTGTAATCTTGAAGATCCTGGGGATGAAGTATTTCCCCCCAACAGCCATCTTCTCTCACATCTCCTGGGCTTGAAGACATTGTAGCCGCCTCTTCTGGGACTTGGTCATACGTGGGGATGCCCAAGAAGGTTGCAGCTTGTGCCGGGCGCCACAACTTTGTTCCTGGAATTTTTGGCTAAATGGGAATTTCCCGGATCGGCCTCGGTAGCTTTGTGCTTGGCGGGGCCCTGCTCCTATGTGTTGTTGGTCGGACCAACCTTATTGGGCCGGTCTGACCGGGCTATGTCGGTCGGACCGACCATAGGAGGCCAGTTGGACCGACTGGTGCCGGACATCTAAATAGATCTGGTCGGACCGGCCACAGTAGGTCGGTCATATTGTAGTGGTGAAGTCGGTCTGACCGGCCCTGAGGTTGTGGTCTGACCGGTGGTCTCCTCGGGTGACGTCTATGGTTTTCCTTTACCTTGCTCCGTGGAGGCCTCCTTAGGGACTGGGACGTCCTAGGAACCCACCTTGATTACGATAGCCTCGGACAACATCCCCAGGCATCATCATGGTGTGACGGATAGTCTGCCGAAGATGTCGCCTCTTGGAGCACTCATCTGTCCCTGCATGTTATAAAAACTGTATGGCACGAATGGAGCAATATAATATGGGGCAGGGTACCCGGTAGGCAGAAAGTAGCAAGGGGGCCGCTGCGCCATCGGCAGATGATACGGTGGTAGAGGGAAAGGTGGCTCTAATGGCCTTGGCCATCGTTGGCCGAACCCACTCCTCCGAGGAGGGTCCAGCCTTGCTGGAGGTACTGGCCGAGTGTTTGCCTTCTCAGCCCTCTTGTGCTTCTAGAGCAGCATGTCGTATGTCACCTTTGGCTTTGTTGGCGTAAAAGATTACGCTAACAGGTTTCTGTAGAAAAGAAACTAACAAACGAAGTGTTTGCGAAGCAAACTGTTCTAAGCCTCCGAAAGGATAATAACTTAGAATAGTTCGAAAGTGTGTATTGATTCACTTGTAATCGGTCCCCATTACAGGGTGAAATGGGGGGTATTTATAGGCCTAAACATTAAGGAAAAGACCTATTTACCCCTCTATTACAACCGGCATTAAGGAAACTATTCAGTTTCCTTAATAGGGCTAAAATGGTAAAAGACTAATCTAATAGGATAGAAGATAAGTCTTCCATCTTAGCTGGCAGAAAAGATCTTGAAGGGCTTTGGTTCGAAGACATACTTCGAACCAGTGCTTGTCTTCGGGCTTCGAACCAGGTTCCGAGCATCTTCGAAGAAGGTCTTCGGACAATCTTCGAACTAGTTGGCTGTCTTTGTGCTGCTTCGGCAATAACCCCGAAGAGGAGATATTTTCCCCCAACAGTAGCCCCTCGAATACGCTTCTCCGTTTGACCTGTAATGTTAGGAGAGCAGTATACGGAAAGAAAAGATAACCAATCATAGGGGTTATTGGTTTTTATTTTATCTTCGAAATGCATGAAGATATGAACTTCGAGTTAATCATAAGATAATTACTTTTCGAACTATCTTAGAACCGACTCAGGAAGTTCGAAAGTCTTTTTAGACTTAGAAAAAATAGCCGTTAGTTTCTGTTTCCAACGGAAACTATACGAGGCGTTAATTTCGGAGGAAAATAACAGGCGGGAATGCGAAAGGGCAGAGCCCAAACGGTAACAAACGGAAAGATTAGGCTATAAATAAAGAGCCCCAAAACTTATCCGATTACCTTTTCACCGCTTCCTCTCAGTCAAAAGCTTTTTGAGCCCTTTGAGTTCTTGAGCCCTAGCCTCTGAGTTCTTGAGCCCTAGCCTCCATTCCTTCAGATCAATCCAGCAATCGCGATGGTGAAGACCAAGGGATCTGCACCTCCTTCGGCCTTGGCTCGGCAACAGGCGGCCGCAGCAGCAGCAGCAGCAACCCTGGCGGCGACACCTTCGATGCAAGCAGCAGCATCCATGGCGGCAGGGGGGAGAAATCCCCAAATCCCCGACGACCAAGGTCTGTGCCCACCCTCAACCAAGTACTTGGATCAATCCTTTGAGTTGGGGCCGTCTACCTGCAAGAAAGAGTCTTTGGCAATCACAGCGGGGGGAAGTATTAGTAATGGGGTTATGATTCGGAAGCCGGGCAAAGAATCAATTCCATCACCGAGACCCGGAGAAGTTGTAGTGTTCGAAGCTTTTTTCGAAGCGGGCTTGGGCCTCCCGGCTGTGGATTTTTTAGCCGAAGTACTTGACTTGTTTCACGTAACCCTCCCCCAGTTGTCTCCGAATGCTGTAGCTAGACTGGCTATCTTCGAATGGGCACTGAGAGCCGAAGGTTGTGAGGGGAGGGCTGAAATCTTCGCTGCGCTGCATAGAGCGACTTGTCAACCAAAGACCTTCGTAGGCTCCGGAGGTGAGAAGGTGGTAGTTTCCTTCGGAAGCATCAATTTTAGGCTTCGTGATGAATATGCCCTGCAATTTCCTGCTAAGGCCATCAATGCCAGATGGTACACCAATTGGGTTCTGAGGTGGTTTTATGCTGAAGTTGGAGTGAATAGCCCTCTGGCCGGTCCCCTCAAGGAAATTCAGTTTCGGAAAGAAGCCTTAGTGCAACCCGACGAAGGCCAACTCGAAGCTCGCCTCAACTTGCTTCAGAAAATCAGCAGAAGGTTGAGCATGCGGGACTTAGCCGAAGAGTTCCTCGGACTTCAAATTCCTCCGTTGATGGCCAACTGGCCTATCGCCTTCGAGGATGACTCAGAAGGCGGTCTTCGCAAGATAAGCTATACTTCGAGCCCTGCAGGTAACTTCGAAACCAACATGCATAGTACATATTTACTTCGAAGAAAGATTAACTTGAATTATTTTTTAGCTTCTTCAGCCCCTATTACTTCAGAGCAAATTGTAAGGGCTTCGGAGAAGATTTTGGGTGCTCCAACTTCGTCCGAGAAAGAATGGCGAATTAAATTAGTCGGAAGTTGGGAGCGATTTAACAGAGTATGGGGAATGTTGGAGTTAACTCCGCCCCCTCTGATGGACTGGGTGCCTCAAGAAAAAGGACCCAAGAAGAGAGTAGCCGAAGCTGGAGCCTCCAGCTCTGCTAAGACTCCGGTGAAGAAAGTGGCTCGGAAGCCGAAGAACCTCGCACCTTCGAGCTCAAGAGCTTCGGTTTCTAGCTCTAAAGAAGACGAAGGTATTTTATTAGTAAAATTAATTGATGAAGATGCAGTTCAACGAAGTATTCACATTGAAGACACTGCAGGTATTCCGGAGCCTCAAGCCAACATCGAAGAAGTAAGAGCTCCGGATACCCAAGAAGAACAAATCGAAGCCCCTATGGGTGTAGATGAGGCCGAAGTGCCTGCGAACGTACCGGAGTCTGGAGATAATGCTGATCATCCAATGACTTCGGTAGTTCAAGAAGATACAACTCAGGCCGGAGTTCCTGTGGACGAAGGTGGGATCGAAGTCACTATGGCTTCGATTCCTGAAGAAGTAACGAGGACTCTTCAGGACGATGCTCCTGCAGTCCAAGATTTAGCGGCTGATTCGGATGAGGACTACACTTTTGATCCTCCGATTAGTCCGGTGCTCGATATTCCAGAGAATGTCGAAGGTAAATTTTGCTTGATTCTTATCAATTTTTGCAAAATTATACAATGTGTAATATTTTTGTTTTTTCAGAGCCTCCTGTTGTCGAAGTATCCCTCGAAGATACAATGCAAAGACCTTCGACAACTTCGGAGCCACAACCGGGTGTTACTCTACCGGGGCCTGGAAGAGGAAAAAGACGCATAGAGCCCCTCCCAGCTCAAGGATCAACTTCATCTGAGTCAACGGATGAAAGCGAATCAACTGAGGAGGGGCCATCTTCGGAAGTTCCAAGGACCTCAGAAGAACCCTCCGGACCCTCGCTAAGCAGGGCTGACCAGAAAGCTTCAAAACTGCTTCCTCTCATAACTCCTTTTTTGGAGGAGAAAACCGGACTTGGGACTTTGGTTAAACCTTTGGGTGAAGCCAGTCGCCAAGTCGGGGAAACAGAACTGGTAGCCCGTTTGAGCAGAGTGAAGGGTTCGGAGCTTAACCTTGCTGTGGAAAGAGCAGCTTATCAGGTATAAAGCATCTTCGAACCAAATAATGAATTATATATGAATAATTTCTTATTCCAGTTTTTCTTTTTCTTAGCAAGCAGTCTTAGCCCGCGCTGCAGTTTTGTCGAATGAAAACGAAATTGCTCAACTTCGGGAAGAGAACGAAACTCTTCAAAGAAATTTTAATTTCTCCGAAGGTCGAGTAGCTCAAATGGACAATGTGATAATAGCAGAGCGAAGGGCTAGGCAAAGCTTGGAGGCTGCAAAGAGAGAGCTCGAAGCAGAAAGAATTGTGCTTCGAGCGGAGATTGAAAGACTGCGGACGGAGGATGCTGCGAAAGGCTCCGCACTTGTAAAGCTACAAGAAGAGGCTGGCCAACTCCGGACTCAAAAGAATGCTTTGACTACGGAGAATGCTAGAATCTCCGGAGTTTTAGCTGAAACGACTTCGGCCAAGGATATACTTATTGAAGAAAGGCTTAAGTCCGAGAAGGTGGCTTCGGAGGTCATCGAACAAATGTTAGGTGTCTTGGAGTACTTCGGTACTACTGGATCACTACCTTCGGATGACAATGTAACTTTGCTGCGCCGGCTAAAGAGGATCCAAGGAGCAGCGAAGCAAATGAAGACGGCAGGCATACGTTATGGAGAACTCTCCGGACAAGTGTCTGCCCTTGGAATACTTCGCTACTACGAGGATTTGGGCCGAACAATCACTCCGAGCGCACAGGGCTCCATCATCTTCGACGACGACCGACTTTTAAAACCTTCCGAAGGTGTAGCTGCTGCTTGGCGAGCCTTCCAGACTTCGTGGAGAGCCGAAGGTCGATCTGCGATCAAGGCTTGGATTGATGAAGGCCAACGCCAAAAGCAAGTTCGGAGTCAAGCTTCGAGCAGTCAGCCTCCTCCGAATCCGCAGGTTTAGGATTTTTTAGGATTTTTTGATTATGTAAAGCTAATGTTTGTAAATATTTATCAATGAAAATCTTGTTTGTCATATTTTTAGGCTTTGCCTCTTATGGAAGATATCGAAGTGTTAGAACTTAACAGCGAACTTCGCTCACTGTGGAACACCTTCGAACTTCTAAAGAGTTATAAGCGTCCTCGATTTCTTATTCCTCGAGATGACTCCGGCGTTATTGCACCCGAAGTAATCAAAGACGTATTGTCTTATATCAAAGAGGAAGATAAAGAGATTGACGCAAACACCTCATCTTCTGAAGACACTAATTGGTCCGAAGACGAAGGTGAAGCCCAAAATAAAAGATCTGAAGATCTTAGAAGCTGGGAGAGAAGCCCCGAGCGGCTTCGAACTTGGGCCGAGCTTCAACAAGAGCAGAAGGATTTTAGAGCTTCGAAGGGGAGGAAGAGAGTTAAACGTAAAGTTCTTAGAACTTCCGATGTTGGAACTAGTCGTTCCACCCCTAGCTCTCGGGACCGAAGAGGTCTCCGATTCCTTCTTGGTATAGATACCAATTTTTCATAATGTAATCTGTAAACACATTTGTTTCAATAATGGATGCCGATTTAAAATTGTCTCCATATTACTAGCCCCTCTTTGGGTATAAGCAACTTCGAACTGTATTCAAAGATGGTTATGCGCAAAGAAAAACTTCGGAGTACAATTTTTCCTTGGGGGTTCGGAGCCCCTCTGTCATTTATAAAGATCTTTTGAAATCTTATGAAATGTCTTCGACTATTTGTAGTCAGAAGAATGGTAACTTGGTACCTTTGTTTTTTTCATGAAAGAAATCAATTGAGATAACTTCCAGGACACTTTAGTGTCTTTAAAAAATTTGTCACTTTGGACGTATATGAACAGTCATTCGAAGCTCATGGCTTAAATGCTATTTTGCTTTAGCCACCTTTAGCTGTTTTTTTGCAGAAATCTACCAGCCGGAGCTTGGATTTCGCAGAAATTGTAGCCACCTTCGGCTATTTTTGCAGAAGTCTACCAGCCGGAGCTTGGACTTCGCAGAATTTGGCCACTTGGGCTCTTTTTTGCAGAAGTCTACCAGCCGGAGCTTGGACTTCGCAGAATTTGGCCACTTGGGCTCTTTTTTGCAGAAGTCTACCAGCCGGAGCTTGGACTTCGCAGAATTTGGCCACCTTCGGCTCTTTTTACGGAAGTCTGACAAGCTGCAGCTTGGACTCCGCAGATTTTGGCCACCTTCGGCTCTTTTTACGGAAGTCTACCAGCCGAAGCTTGGACTCCGCAGATTTTGGCCACCTTCGGCTCTTTTTACGGAAGTCTACCAGCCGAAGCTTGGACTCCGTAGAGTGTGGTTTTGGGCTCTTTTACGGATGCCTACAAGCCAGTGGCCTGGGCTCCGGATTATGTCAGCCCCCACATCGGAGGCTTCGAACTTTATGGGTTCGAAGTCCGAAAATACAACCCTGCTTGATAACGCTTCCCTCTCGAACGACTTCTGTCCTAGCGCGTCCGCTCGGGAGACTAGGAGCGTCAAGGGGAAGGTAAGCCACAAGGTGTATGCTTTATTAATTTAGAGGTGATTACAAGCGGATTACAAGGAGCCCTTATGCGAAGTATCGCTTTAGGTGCTCCGCATGCCAAGTATGTGCTAACTCTTCACCTTCTAAATTAGCTAATTTAAATGAACCAGGGCGCCCCGAGCGGACGATTAGATATGGACCTTCCCATTTATTGCCTAACTTCCCTGGTGCTATAATGCTTCGTAGAACAAGATGACCCGGTCTTAACTCGCTGAGCTTAACCTTCGGGTCATACCAAGTCTTCGTCTGCTGATGATACTTTGATAAATTGGCTACAGCTCGAAGCCTTGTTTCTTCTGACAAATCTAACGAAGCTTGTCTTTCTTCTTCGATGTCTGGTTCGGTGCTGCGAAGTGATCCTCCTTTGAGCTCCGTTGGAGTCATAGCTTCATCTCCGAATAGTAGTCTGAACGGAGTAAATCCTGTGGACCTTGTTTGCGTAGTCCGAATGGACCACAGAATCTTCGGAAGCTCTTCGGTCCACAGTCCCTTTGACAAGCCTACTATTCTTCGATTTAGCCCTGATAAGATATTTCCATTGGCTCGCTCAACGGCTCCATTCGACTGAGGATGTCTCACTGCAGCAAAACATAGTTGAATGCCTAGGTCTTCGCAAAACTTTCTGAAGGGTTCTGCATCGAACTGTGTTCCATTATCAACTGTGAGATATCTAGGCACTCCGAACCGGCAAATAATGTTTTTCCAGAAGAATTTCTGTACATTATTCGAAGTGATAGCTGTTAAGGGCTCTGCTTCCACCCACTTAGAGAAATATTCGATGGCTACCACTGCGAACTTCAGATTTCCCTTTGCTAACGGAAAGGGACCAATTAGATCCATACCCCATCTGGCCATTGGCCATACCGGAGCAATGACTTGAAGAGCTGTTGGTGGGCGATGACTCCGTCGACCCATCCACTGGCATCCTTGACAAGTGCGGACCAAGCTCTCCGCATCAGCTGTTATTGTGGGCCAATAAAGCCCCTGGCGAAGTGTTTTTCCTGCCAGAGCTCTAGGGGCTAAATGACTTCCACAAAGGCCTTCATGAATTTCTCGAAGAATTTCTTGGCCTTCGGCTTGAGATATACATCGGAGTAGAGGGGAACATACTCCGGCCTTGTATAATATACCGTTGATTAACTGATAGTTTCTTGCTCTGAGCTTTAATCTTGACAATTGGGGCTCTTCTGGCAAATTTGTTCCTCCTTGCAAGAGTTCTATGATTGAATCTTTCCAATCTGCACTAGGAATGCATAAAATCTCTGCAGAAGCAACTTGAGGCACCGAAGGTATATTGAGCTCCTCATAGAAAGCTTCGTCGGGCACATCCACAGCTCCGGCAGCAGCCTTCGCTAAAATGTCCGCTTGCACGTTTTCAGCTCTTGGTATACTCCGAATGGAAATACCCTTGAAATGTGCTTCGATCTTGCGAATTTCTTCCAAATACTTTGCGAGCTGTGGATGTCGGACCTGAAAACTTTTGTCTACGTGCCCTGCTACTATCTGAGAATCTGTTTTTATAATTATTCTTGTAGCCCCTAGAGCACGTGCTTTCCGAAGTCCCAATAATATTCCTTCGTACTCCGCTATATTATTGGTAGACTTAAAGTTGAGTCTTGCGGAGTACATTGCTCTTTGCCCTGATGGTGAAATTAATACTGCCCCAATGCCTGCTCCGGATGCTTGAAAAGCCCCATCGGAGTAAATAGTCCAAACTCCGTCATCTGATTTCTCCGGAGTCAGCTTCGCAGGTGGAGTCCACTCTGCTACGAAGTCTGCTAGAACTTGAGATTTGATAGCTGTCCTTGCCAGGAAAGATATGCCGAAAGGTGCTAGCTCTACTGCCCACTTTCCAATCCTTCCAGTGGAATCTTTGCTTCGGAGCATATCTCCTAAAGGATACGAAGTTGGTACAATTACATTATGAGCCAAAAAATAATGTCTTAGCTTCCTCGAAGCCATTATCAGAGCATAAACGAACTTTTCAAGTTCGGAATATCTTGTCTTTGCTCCTGACAATGCTTCGGATACAAAATAGACAGGATTTTGGACCAACTTCCCATTGATATCTGCTTCTCTGACAAGGACTGCGCTGACAGCTGAACCTGTAGCTGCGAGATATAGGAGTAGGGTTTCGTCCGCAATAGGCACCGTGAGTGTAGCAAGATTGCTGAGATAATCTTTAATATCTTCGAAGCTTTTCTGACACTCCGGTGTCCATGCAAAATCTTCGGACCCTTTCAAAGCTTTAAAAATTGGCAAACTCCTCTCCGCAGACCTTGATAAAAACCTGCTAAGTGCGGCCAGACGTCCAGTCAGCTTTTGCACTTGCTTTAAATTCTCGGGAGGAGCCATCTTTTGCAGCGCAGTTATTTGAGTAGGGCTAGCTTCAATTCCCCTGCTTGAAACTAAGTACCCTAACAACTTTCCAGCCTTAGCTCCGAATATACATTTTTCGGGGTTAAGGCGGATCCCACATGCCCGAAGGCTATTGAATGTTTCTGCTAAGTCTAGGCTATGTTGGTGCTTTAAAGCACTCTTTATTACAATATCATCCATATAGGCCTCCACATTGCGACCTAATTGATGACCTAGAGCCTTAGCAACTAATCTTGAAAAAGTAGCCCCGGCATTTCTTAGGCCGAAGGGCATTCTTACATAGCAGAAGACTCCCGAAGGAGTTACAAAGCTCGTCTTGATTTCATCTTCGCGCTTCAACCATATTTGATGATATCCAGAATACGCGTCGAGGAAGCTTAGTAACTCCGAACCTGCCGTGGAGTCAACTAATTGATCAATTCGGGGCATGGGGTAGGGGTCACGTGGGCACGCTTTATTCAAAGATGTGAAATCAATGCACATGCGCCACTTCCCGGAAGACTTCTTCCTGACGAAGACTGGGTTGGCTAGCCATTCTGTATGGGCCACTTCTCTGATAATCCCAGCCTTCAACAGTTTTTCAACTTCGTCCTTAGCTAGAGCAGCTCTCTCTGCGGACATCTTCCGGAGCCCTTGTCGAACAGGCCGGGCCTTCGGGTTTA
This sequence comes from Zizania palustris, assembly GCA_019279435.1. Lineage (NCBI taxonomy): Eukaryota > Viridiplantae > Streptophyta > Magnoliopsida > Poales > Poaceae > Zizania > Zizania palustris. Next base: position 49,887,294 of record JAAALK010000290.1, on the reverse strand, counting down.
CAAGCAAGCTGTGCTCAATAATATCCCGATCGACTCCGGTGATATCTTCGTCAGACCAGGCGAAGACATCCAAATTTTCTCCTACGACCTTTTCCAAGGAAGTTGCAACTTCGGGAGGTAAATCCTTACCAAACTGAAACGTGTATTCTTTACCATCTTTGACAATGATCTTCGTTGCAATCTCTCCTTCGGGACTTGGTCTTGGAAACGATTTCTTCGAAGCTTCGGAGGAGGCTGAAAAAATTTCTCCATTATCTTGGACACTGTTTACTTGCCTCGGATCAAGAGGAGGACCATGACCATATTCTGCTCTCCGAGCTATGGCTTGATCTCCGAAGACTGTCAGAACTCCTGATTGTGTGGGCATCTTCATGCACAAGTAATTGTGATGCGCCACAGCTCCGAACTGATTCAACATGCCTCGGCCAAAGATAACATTATAAGCATACGGGGCATCCACCACATCAAAGATAACTTCTTCAGTTCGGGCTAGTAAACCTTCTCCGAAGGTTACTTCCAGGCCTATCTGGCCAAGTGCATCTAGCGGGGGTCCTGCGAAGCCTTGCAGAGGACGAGCCGCTGGAAGGAGATGCTTTCGGGAAATGCATAGCTGATCGAAGGCTTGTACAAATATGATATCTGCCGAGCTACCTCCGTCAATTAGCACCCTTCGAACTTCTGTTCCTGCAATATCAGCAGTGATAACCAATGGATCTGCATGCGGGAACTTGATACCAGCTGCATCCTCCGCAGAGAAAGATATTGGAACATGAGACCACTCCGGCATTGCAGCTGCAGATGACGAAGTCCCAATGTGGCCTACTTCTCGAACGTACTCTCTTCGCTGTCTCTTGGACATGCTTCCGAGGGTACCTCCTCCGGAGATAGGGAGAACTACTCTCTTCCCTCTATCTTGCCCTTCTTCTTGCTTCGGAGGTGGCATAACATTGGCCACCGGAGGATGCCTTGCAGCATCAAAATTTTCTATCCGCGCCACAGCCTGGACCGGCTCCGAGCGCACTGCTGCTGCTGGACTTCGGTCGGTATTACCTCGACCCGAAGTTCTCTCCAAGTATTCTCCCCGAAGGGTAAGAATAGCCTTGCAGGTGTCAGTTGCATGGCTTCGGTTCTCTCCATGAATACAGCAAAAAAGGGTCTGGCCCTTGCCAGCCGTTTTCCCTGGCGGCCTCCAGCCGCTGGACTTGTTCCCTGCAGACTGTGGAGCTCTTGGTGCAAACTTCTGCGGGGGTGCAATGTTTAAGACCTCAGAACGAGGGTGCTTTTGCCCTCTTCTTCTATCATGTTGCACTTCGGAGACTGGTTCTTGCGGCTGAGCCAAAGTCTTCACCTCTGCTTTAACTTCTGTCAATACTGTCGAAGTAGCAGTAGTCCTCCGAAGCCAACCTTCTTCCGACTTTGAGTACTCCTCGAAGTACGACATCAACTGTGATACTGTGGTGATGCTCTTCCGATGCAATTTATCCAAAAGGCCTTTATGACTGACGCCTTCCCGAGCTGCATCAACCACCGAGGATGTGGACAGCCCCCGAATTTGCGACTTCGTGTGAGCGAAGCGCTTGAAGTACTGCCTCAATGTTTCTCCGGGGAGCTGTTTCACTTGGAAAAGGCTTCCTGTCGACATGGGGGGCACGAAGGTGCCTTGAAAGTTACTTATGAACTTCTTCTTTAACTGTACCCATGACGTGATTGATCCTGGTTTTAAAGACCAGAACCATCTCAACGCCACTCCTTCGAGGGCTAACGGGAAGCACTTCGCCATAGTTTCTCTGTCTCCGCCACTAGCCTCGATTGCTAGGGCATAAGAACGTGCAAACTCACTGGGATCTTCGTCTCCGGCATACTTGCTAAGCTTCGAAGCTTTGAACCTCGGATCGAAGCGAACCTTCTGAAGCTCGGGATGCAACGGAGATTCATCGTCGTAAGAGGCGTTCTCCGGGGCTTCGGGATAGTCAAGATCGTCGTCTTCGTGCACTTCGGGGATAGCTGGGGTGGCTTGAGGACGAAGCCTGTTCGCAGCCTCTTGCCGCCACCTTGCTACCTCGGCTTGAAGATTGGCCATTTGAGTGGCCATATCTCGAAGGCTATCTTCATCTCCTCCGGAAGGACCTTCCGGGTCTTGAGAACTGGTATGATCAGTTCCAATCGGAATGGAGGGTGGCAGAGTGGCTCCGGGCGGTCGGAGTGTAGAAGGGGTTGGTGGAGAGGTTTCGTATCCTCGAGGGATAGAAGCCCCTTGCGGAGTTTGAGGTGGAGGGATAGTCGAAGACCCTCCGACTTCGACTGTGTCGAAGGGTATCTCTCCGGAGATCCGAGAGGACCTCCGAGTAGGATTGCGAGGTGCACCCCGCTTAGGAGGCATAATGCAAAAGGTTGGTAGAGAACGAAGTTTTTTGGACTAGGTTCCCCACGGACGGCGCCAACTGTTGGCGTAAAAGATTACGCTAACAGGTTTCTGTAGAAAAGAAACTAACAAACGAAGTGTTTGCGAAGCAAACTGTTCTAAGCCTCCGAAAGGATAATAACTTAGAATAGTTCGAAAGTGTGTATTGATTCACTTGTAATCGGTCCCCATTACAGGGTGAAATGGGGGGTATTTATAGGCCTAAACATTAAGGAAAAGACCTATTTACCCCTCTATTACAACCGGCATTAAGGAAACTATTCAGTTTCCTTAATAGGGCTAAAATGGTAAAAGACTAATCTAATAGGATAGAAGATAAGTCTTCCATCTTAGCTGGCAGAAAAGATCTTGAAGGGCTTTGGTTCGAAGACATACTTCGAACCAGTGCTTGTCTTCGGGCTTCGAACCAGGTTCCGAGCATCTTCGAAGAAGGTCTTCGGACAATCTTCGAACTAGTTGGCTGTCTTTGTGCTGCTTCGGCAATAACCCCGAAGAGGAGATATTTTTCCCCAACAGGCTTCTTGTGACTCGCGGCCGAAGACAACGTGTTTGTGTTCACTTTCCACACTCCTACCTCAGGGTTCTTCGGCACAAGCGTGTGTGGCCACGGTTCTTCAATCATGACCTCCTTCCCCTTAGTGGACCCGGCCTACTTATGCCGAATCAGCACCTTCTTCCTATTGAGATCAATAGTGTTCACGGGAAAGGGGTCCTGATCGAGCTTCATCTTGGGATTCATATCTAACTTCAACCGTCTTTCTTCTATGGCCTATTGAACCTGCCGATGAAAAACATTGCAATCGTTAGTAGAATGAGAATGAGAATCATGCCACTTACAATAAGCCCGCTTCAAGTCATCGGCCATCGGAATAACGTGACCCTTCAGTAACCTGATGAGTTTGTTCTTCAACAAAAAATCAAATATTTTATCACACTTGGTCGCATCAAAAGAATACTTCACCTCGTTGGGCCAACTCTTGGTGGGACATTGTCGTACCTCAGTGCTAGTGATGGGCTTGACCTTACTAGACCAAGTCCACTCTGCGGTGTACATATCGGCCGAGTCATTCTCGCTCTCCGATGATTCCTCATCAGAGTGCTCCATGACGTGCACCTCGGCCCTAGGTTTGTTGAATGTTTTAGTGAATTTTCTACTTTTGGCTCAGCTTTCCTGAACCAAAGCCTTCTGCAGTACCTGACTAACATCAAAGAAATTCTGGCCATCCAGTTTCTCCTTAAGTTCAGAGTGAAGATCTGTTGGACCAAAAACGGCAACCAGAGGGGGGTGAATGGGAGCTTTTAAAATTTTAGACTAAAAATAGCCTTCTGTTTTAATTCTGTCTTCTGCGGAACAAGCTTCGAACACACCCTTCGAAGTTCTGGTTCGAAGGTATTTCACAGCTATGAAACCAGGCTTCGCAAGGAGCAAAAGTTCGAAGTCAAGAAGACTTCGCTCCACCCACAACACAAAAAACTCAACTCTGCTAAGTCAGTGCAGGCTCCGCACACTGGGTGCCTTCGAGCAGGCTTCGCACTTCACCCTTCGCAAGAGCATATTTCCCTCTGAGGACTTTGACCAAATACTTAGTGATAGCAACTCGTACTAGGATTCATACTCAGTGAACACACACTGAACACACTTCGCCGATGACTTCGACAAGGGAAGAAAACAGGCTTCGATTTAACCCAAGGGATAGTGCTTCGCTAGTAATCAGAGAGGTCTAGCCTTCAGTTTACACAGAGCGAACAGACACTGAGAAACACACTTCACACACATAGAACTCTCACACAGTTCTCCAAAAACACTCCAGTGCAATAAACTCAACACAGGAAGAAGTGAGGCACAAAGAGATCAATGCATGCAGTGCAAAGTAGGCATACAAGTTCAAACAGTAAATGAAAACAGAATCAAAGTTTCATTGCTTGAACAGGGAACACAAAATGAACTCACAGGATGAACACAGAGTATGTGGCGGCTAGCACAGGAGCTCAAAAATGGCAGCTCAAAGTGTTACCGTTGCCTAGCTAGCCTCCACTATTTATAGGCACTATTAAGCCCTGTGAATAGACTACTTTACCCCTAGGGTTTACACTGGTTTTGTCTCATCAGAACAGGGGGTACAGCTGGTACTCTACTTTATTTGGAGGCTTCTTTTGTCAGCTTCGCAGAGGAGACAGCATCAGCTTTTGCAAAGCAGACACGGTTAGCCTTTGCAGTCTTGGAGTCTTTTGAAGCCCCCCTTCGCACGCGAGGGGTGTGGTAGCTTCGGTGAGAAGCCTTGAGCCTGACGGCCTTCGCTTCCCCGAAGTCAGCTTTCGATACAGTGACTTTTTGAGCCAAAGTCGTCAAAGCCCTTGAGCCTTCGCACCAACACCTCTAGAGTGGACCACCATGGCTTCGCAGCTTCTCCTAGCTCGAACTCCGTCAGTCCTTGTACCGAAGCCATGCATGGCCGAAGTACCTCAAGTCAGCCACACTCCAAAGCCCCACCTTTGGAGTACCACCCTTCGAAGTCCCTCCCTCGTCCAAGGCCTCCGCATGAAGCATTCCATGAGCACTTCGTCATAGTGTCTCTCCCCGAGCACACTCCTCGACGAACCTCACCTGGACCATGTAATCGATGCACCTCGACTTCTGAGACCTTCATCGGGTATACCTTTGAGTGCCTCCCTCTGGAGCACACTTCGAATGCCTTGCCTCATTACTGAGGACTTTGTCCACCAAACTCCAAAGTCACTCCTTTCAAAGTACCCTTCGAAGTGCCTCGCCTCCGAGGACTTTGTCTCGGAGTACCTTCAGCCGAAGCCATGCTCCACACTCTCTGCCTTCGCCTGGCGCACCTTGACCCGAGGACCGACCTCAACCCCACGCAGCCTTCGAGACCGAGCTCCCCGCTCGCCTGGCATCAAGCCTCCAGCTTGACCCATTTTCACTTGCTGCGAACCATCCATCGCCTCCGAAGACACTTGCGCACCACAGATAGATAGACAAGTGTATCCAGTACCCCGGAGACCTCTCCAGGTAAACAACCTCTAGTACACACTCCGGTGTACCGCCCAAATTACTGAGACCTTCGGTATGACCCAGTCATTGTGTACTATCGGACCCCTCCGAACAGTCACACTCCGCTACAACAGCCGCAGCAAACAGACCCACTGAACCCTTCAGTGAAACCACCTCTGAACCCCTTCGGAGGGACCCCTTCGAATCAGAGGATAAAATCTGTCAATTACTCATCACGGACTCTGAAACCAACCCTTGGTTTCTCAATCTCCCCCTTGATGAGTGCATTGACAACCAAATTTAAGTTAAAGAAAATTTGAAAAATTTCAGCACACAAGTGACCATAAAAACTCAGAAACAAACCAAATCATGTCACTTGACAAAAGAATTTTCCTCCCCCTTTTCAAAAGAGTAAAAGCCCCTTCGGCAAATTTTCCCTTTGCAAGATAAAAACTCCCCCTGAGTTGTTTGCCCCCTTACTTGTAGAAAACTCAAGAATTTCTCCCCATTTGGCAATGCAAGCATCAAGGAGCATTTAATAGATGCACAACCTCAAACTGGGCATAATTGCAAAGACATATAAAGCAAAAATATGCCAACATTAATACTAATTTTCATGTGCTCAGCTCAATTTAACATTCTCTAAAAACATGATGACAGCATGTGATTTTATCATTTTGAAATAAAAGCATCACCACTCAATCAAGGTAACTAGACAAGTAAAAACAAGGACTACGCAAAGCTAGTCAATTTCTACTCTAGACAGACAAGTTCAGTTCAAGTGGAGCATTGGAAGCAAATTGGACGGACAATGAATTTGTTGTTCTTTTCATAATGCCAGGGGTTATTTGTTTATCTACCTTATACTTTCCAATCAAGCCAAGCCTAGGCACGAAAGCCATCAGAAGCTTAAGGCAGTGATTTTGGCATACATTACACTATCCCAGTTCAGACCAATGTGCAATGGTAAGCAGTCTAGAATAGAGTAGTGCGACAAACAAACCCACCTGGATCTTTTGCTTGTAGCGTGCAAATCATGGATTTTTGGATTTTTAATTAAGTAAACAAATTGTTTAGCACCGGATGAATATCCATAAGTAATACAATTTTTCGAGTTGCAATTCTTAGCATCCAGAGAAAAGGAGTTGTGCTATTAAGCAGAAAAAAGATAGCTAAAGCAGTCCGGCCTAAACATGCTAGATTCAAGACTAAGCAGTGAGCATGATTTGATTTTGAAAAAGAAAAAACATGCACAAAATGTTTCAAACATATTAAATAGAGTTGAGCTGACATGATTACATGAATTAAAATCAGGCATGTAAATGCAATTTCACACATAATGTGCATATGCAAGACAATAAAAATCCGCTCCCCCTCACAAAATGCCATAAGGGTGACAAACACCAAGTTCCCCACGTAAGTAGGCAAAACGAGAAGCATCGAGGGGTTTTGTGAAAATATCGGCTAGCTGGTGTTGGGTATCAACATATTGAAGTTCAATATCACCCTTCTCATTATGATCTCTGAGAAAATGATATCGGACATCAATGTGTTTGGTTCTGGAATGCTAAACCGGGTTGTTTGCAATACAAATAGCACTAGTGTTATCACAGAAAAGTGGAACACTCTTATAATCTAACCCAAAATCCCGCAAAGTGGAAACCATTCACAAAATCTGAGAGCGACAGCTAGATGCAGCAACATATTCGGCCTCAGCCATCGATTGTGCAACACTAGACTGTTTGCGGGAAGACCAGCAAACCAGCTAAGTACCCAGAAAATGACAAGTACCGGAGGTACTTTTCCTATCAATCCTACACCCAGCAAAATCCGCATCGGAATAACCTCGAAGACACAAAGAGGAAGACGCATAATACCAAATGACAAATTCGAGGGTATGTTTGAGATACCTGAGAATGCGCTTTACTGCCTGGCGGTGCAAAGCTCATGGTGAAGCCTAAAAACGAGCGCACGGGCACACTGCAAAGTGTATGTCCGGCCTCGTAGCAGTCAAGTAGAGGAGGGAGCCGATCATGCTTTGGAACTCCTTCTTATCTACGGCTTCTCCATCCTCGTCAGGATCCAATGCTATCGAAGTAGCCATCGGAGTAGTGAGGGGCTTCGCATCAGCCATGTCGAACTTCTTGAGCATGTCCTTGGTGTACTTCGTCTGGTGAACGAAGGTACCTTGTTTGCTTTGCTTGATTTGCAAACCAAGGAAAAAAGTGAGTTCGCCCATCATGGACATCTCGAACTCCCTGCTCATGGTATCTACAAACTCGGTAACCAAAGCATGAGAAGAGCCACCAAAGATGATATCATCCACATAAATATGGACTAGGAGGAAATCTTTGCCATGCTTGAGAGTGAACAGGGTTTTATCAACAGATCCCATCAAATACCCCCGCTCAAGCAGAAAACACTTAAGTCTATCATACCAAGCCCGAGGGGCCTGCTTGAGTCCATAAAGAGCCTTATGAAGTTTAAGGACTTTATGTGGGTATTTGAGGTTTTCAAAGCCAGGGGGTTATTTTACATAAACATCTTCACCTATGAAGCCATTAAGAAATGCACTTTTGACATCCATTTGATAGAGTTTGAATCCCCGGGATGTCACAAAGGCAAGTAAAATCCTAATGGCCTCTAGACGCGCAACAGGTGCAAAAGTTTCAGTAAAATCAATCCCTTCTAATTGAGAATAACCCCGAGCTACAAGTCTAGCCTTGTTTTTAACTACAGTCCCATCCTCCCCTTGTTTGTTTTTGAAAATCCATTTAGTTTCAATGAAATGAACATTTGGTGGAGGATCAACTAAAGTACAGACTTGGTTTCTCTCAAAATTTTCAAGTTCTTCATGCATGGCATTGATCCAACTAGAATCAGAAAGTGCATGACTAACATCTAAGAGATCAAAAGAAGCAACAAAAGTGGAATCAATGAAATGAGCATGAGAACGTGTTACCCTTTGATTAAGATCACCAATGATCTGCTCTGGAGGATGCATCCTTCGAACATGATGTGGAGCCTCACGGTGGGATGCAGTCTCCCCCTCAACTTGTGCGTTGGAGTGGTCCACGATGACCGATGTCGAGGTAGTTGCTTCAGGACCTTGTGCCGAAGTAGTCGAAGCGGGGTCGGCTTTGGGGGTCGATGTCGAGGGTAGTGGGGGTTCATCCTCGAAATATCCGGGATCTTCTTCTTCGAAGATGGTCTGCTCCATGTCGTGTTCATTTGCCTGTTGAAAGGTAGAACTAACAGAGGGGGTCGATTCATCAAAAGTCACATCACATGACTCGATGACAGTGTTAGTTTCCAAATTAAAAACACGATAAGAATGACCATGTGTAGTGTAACCCAAAAATATCCTGTCAGAAGAACGCGACTCAAATTTGTCCAAATTTCCACGTTTTAGGATAAAGCAACGACAGCCAAAAACTCGAAGATGAGTAACTTTGGGCTGTCTCCCCAAACGCAGCTCATAAGAAGTCAAGTTTAAAATTGAGCGCAAGAAGATTCGGTTTGAGATGTAACATGCAGTGTTCATGGCCTCAGCCCGGAATTTTCTAGGAGTCATGTGCTCATCGAGCATCGTCCTAGCCATCTCAGCCAGAGTACGGTTCTTTCTCTCAACAACACCATTCTGTTGAGGAACCAGCGGAGCAGAGAATTGATGTTCTATGCCATGCTCCATGCAAAATTCAACGAAGAGACTGTTCTTGAACTCAGTGCCATTATCACTTCGAATGAATTTCAATGCACCAGGGAGTTCAGTAAAAAGTCTCAAAGCCAAGCTCCGAAAGTGTGAAAACAATTCATCCTTGCTGGCAAGAAAGAAGACCCAAGAGTAGGGAGAGAAATCGTCGACAATGACTAACACGTACCACTTGACGCCTAAAGAACTAACCAGAGAAGGACCTACAGTGTCCATGTGGAGAAGTTCTCCGGGTTGTTCAGTCATCACTGTGGTGACTGGCGAGTGCGAAGCGGCAATCATTTTTCCATGTCGACAAGGAGCGCAAACTAAATTCTTCTCAAACTTGAGCTTGGGAAATCCTCGGATCAGACCTAGGGCACTCAGACGAGCAAACTCAAAGCTCATATGCCCTAGTCTCCTATGCCACTTCCAAAGCTCAGAAGTCGAATGAGCAACAAGACAACGAGAAGAACCAGATGACTCAGAGAAATCAGCTCCAAAAACTCTCCCAACTCTAAAGATCTTACAAACCACAACGCCATCAGAATTGAGTACTTGCGAAGTATCGCGATGGAATCGCACTTCGAAGCCCTCATCAAGCAATTGAGATACAGAAAGCAAATTGTATCCCAAGTTTTCAACCAAAGCAACATCTTTGAGAGTGAAATTCGAGTTAATTCTTACCACACCTTTACCTTTCACTCTACTCCTTCGATTGTTGCCGAATGTGATGTGTTCCTTTTGCTTGGTTGTGGTGAGGCTGGAGAACCATGCTGCATCTCCGGTCATGTGGCGCGAACAACCGGAGTCCATGATCCACATGCCCTCCAAGCCTCGGTCCAGCACCTACATATGATAGGAAAATCTCGATCGCTTAGTGCTAGGGTGAGTGAATACATGATGAGGCATCCAGCACTGAGTGATACGAGTAGTTGGCACAGTAAAAATAGACTATCTACGCACAGGATAATTAGAATGATGTAACATGCTAGGTCTACCTACATGCTGTGACCCAAATGCATGACGAGGTCTCCTACTCTGACGAGGTACAAAGCTACTCGCCCGGGGTCTACCACCATATGGAACATGGTGAACACCTCGAGGAGCAAAACCTCTGCGAGAAGTACGAGGAGCCTCGAAAACAGGACGAGAGTAAAACTCAGACTCATGCATACCTAAAGATGGGTAGTGCATGTTCTGGAACCTCATCGCCTGAGAGTGTCGCTCATTCTTGATGCGATGAAAACAGAATTCAACCAAATGACCCGCCTGCTGACAATAGGAACAATGAAAAAATCTTCTAGGGGCACTCTCATGGGTCATAGGAGCAATCCTCATAGGCTCCTTGGGCTTCTGCTGGGTGGTTTTCTTGGGAGGAATTTTCTTTGCAGGAGGAGTGGTTTTCTTTGGAGTTCGGGTAGGCTTTTTGGCTGATGGAGTGTCTAACAGATCTCTCTCTTTCTCTAAGGTAGTGGGTGAGGTAAAAACAGTTTTGTTTTCACTGTCTGAAGGAATCCTTTCAAAACCCAATCCTAGAGCTAACCCTGCTCTGTCAGCACACATCTTGGTTTTAGCCAAGAGCAAGTCCATTCTACCCTTTCCCTCAGTGCATTTGTTAACCACGGAAAGAAGGTATTCATTTTCAGTCATGAGGTTTTCAGCTTGCTCTCTAATAGTGCCTAGCTGGTCCTTAAGGGTTATGCAAGTGTCACACACATGTTGCACATCCTTAGAACTACCAGCCCTCTCCAATCTAGCCTCTAAATCATGAACATGCTTATCACGTAAATCAATGCTCTCACGTAATAAAGAACAGTTCATGCATTCATTTATATCATAAATACTAGAATCAACCATCAAAAGCTGCTTCTGTGCAGTCTCAAGCTCAGAAAGAGTTTGAGCATGCACAGAACGCAACTAAGCAAGTTTACCCATGACAACAGTGCAAGATTCACATTCAGCATCATTAATCCTAGACTAAAGCATGGCATAATCAGTAGAAATAGATTCTAGCCTAAGTCTAAGGTCTTTTCTATCTCTAGCGGCTTGCACAAGCAACCTATCCTGACAAAGAACTACCTCATTCAATTCATCTAATTTAATTGAAAGTTGGTCATAGGATAGTGGTACCTCAGATGAGTCAAGATCATCGCCGCTGTGATTGCTGTCGGCCATGAAGCAAAGGCTGGTGAAATCTCGTCCCTTCTTGTCCTTCTTTTCCTCCTTCCTTGGAGACTCCTCCTCCTCAGAGCTTGACTCCTCAGTTGATGAAGTGTCGATGTCGCTGAGAGCAGCAACAAATGCTCTGGAAGCGGCTTTGGCTACTCTCTTAGCCACCTTGCCGCGCTTGCCCTTCACAAAGGGTTTCCTCTCCTTTTTGTGGTATTTGGGGCGCTCACTCTCATCTCTCTTCTTGAGTTTAGGACAATTGGCCTTGATGTGAGAAGTGTCGCCACACTCAAAACAACCACTAAAACCACTTCTCCTCTGATCCCTGTCTCTCATGGTTAAAATGGGTGAACCTTCTGGCAATGAGAGCAAGCTCTTCATCATCTAGAGTATCCACCTGCTCCTTAGTGACGGAGACCAGGGAGGACAAAGCAAAGCCACCTGTAAGAACACACGTGCTAGATGTGCTTGGTTCTGCAGGGGTGCCACGGCTAGTGCTAGAAACTAATGCCAATGGCTGAGGCAAGGAGTTCCTATGCACTGCAAGAGATGCCTTGGCAATCTCTGTGGACTTCAGCTTGCTGAAGAGCTCATCATAGGTCAATGTGTCATAACCTGCGGACTCCTCAATACTGGATATCTTCACTTCCCATATGCTACGATCAAGAGCATAGAGAAGCTTGATAGCCATGTCATGATCATTGTAAGCAAGCATCCCGTTGAACCGCAAGTTATTCACTATCACATCAAAGCGAGAAAACATGGCATCTATAGATTCACCAGGTGCCTGCACAAACAGCTGATACTGTTGATTGTATGTGCTTTGGTGTCTGGCCTTAATCTGTGTAGAGCACTCATGAAAAATAGTGAGTGTAGTGCAAATCTCCCTAGTTGTCCTAAGGTGCTGCACCCTATCAAACTCACTCCGACTCAACCCAATGAATAGTATATTTCTAGCCTTGGAGTTGGCATTATATTGATCCTTCTCTGTTTGAGAGGTGCGAGTTTCAGGGATGGAGTATTGTGAGTCCACAATCTCCCAAATTGCATTTCCTTAGCTTAGCAAGTAAGCCTCCATGCGCACCTTCCAGTATGCAAAGTCCGTCCCATCGAACAAAGATATTTTACTAACTCTGTCCATGTCGCCAACAGATCACAAAACTGGTTAAGGTCAACTGGTGATCTTAACCTGCTCTGATACCAATTGTTGAACTGAAAACGGCGACCAGAGGGAGGGTGAATGGGAGCTTTTAAAATTTCAGACTAAAAATAGCCTTCTGTTTTAATTCTGTCTTCTGCGGAAAAGGCTTCGAACACACCCTTCCAAGTTCTGGTTCAAAGGTATTTCATAGCTCCGAAACCAGGCTTCGCAAGGAGCAAAAGTTTGAAGTCAAGAAGACTTCGCTCCACCCACAACACCAAAAACTCAACTCTGCTAAGTCAGTGCAGGCTTCGCACACTGGGTGCCTTCGAGCAGGCTTCGCACTTCACCCTTCGCAAGAGCAGACTTCCCTCTGAGGACATCAACCAAATACTCAGCGATAGCAACTGGTACTAGGCTTTGTACTTCGAAAGTCTAAACACACACTAAACACACTTCGCCGATGACTTCGACAAGGGAAGAAAACGTGCTTCGATTTAACCCAAAAACACTTCTCCACGCATAGAACTCTCACACACTTCTCCAAAAACACTCCAGTGCAATAAACTCAACACAGGAAGAAGTGAGGCACAAAGAGATCGATGCATGCAGTGCAAAGTAGGCATACAAGTTCAAACAGTAAATGAAAACAGAATCAAAGTTTCATTGCTTGAACAGGGAACACAAAATGAACTCACAGGATGAACACAGAGTATGTGGCGGCTAGCACAGGAGCTCAAAAATGGCTGCTCAAAGTGTTACCGTTGCCTAGCTAGCCTCCACTGTTTATAGGCACTATTCAGCCCTGTGAATAGACTACTTTACCCCTAGGGTTTACACTGGTTTTGTCTCATCAGAACAGGGGGGTACAGCTGGTAGTCTACTTTATTTGGAGGCTTCTTTTGTCAGCTTCGCAGAGGACACAGCATCAGATTTTGCAGAGCAGACACGGTCAGCCTTTGCAGTCTTGGAGTCTTCTGAAGCCCCCCTTCGCACGCGAGGGGTGTGGTAGCTTCGGTGAGAAGCCTTGAGCCTGACGGCCTTCGCTTCACCGTAGTCAGCCTTTGATACAGTGATGGTTTTGAGCCGAAGCCGTCAAAGCCCTTGAGCCTTCGCACCAACACCTCCCGAGTGGACCACCACGACTTCGTAGCTTCTCCTAGCTCGAACTCCATCAGTCCTTGTACCGAAGCCATGCATGGCCGAAGTACCTCAAGTCAGCCACACTCCAAAGCCCCACCTTCGGAGTACCACCCTTCGAAGTCCCTCCCTCGTCCAAGGCCTCCGCATGAAGCATTCCATGAGCACTTCGTCACAGTGTCTCTCCCCGAGCACACTCCTCGACGAACCTCACCCGGACCATGCCTTCGATGCACCTCGACTTCTGAGACCTTCGTCAAGTATAACTTCGAGTGCCTGCCTCCGGAGCACACTTTGAATGCCTTGCCTCATTATTGATGACTTTGTCCGCCAAACTCCGAAGTCACTCCTTTCGGAGTACCCTTCGAAGTGTCTCGCCTCTGAGGACTTCGTCTCGGAGTACCTTCAGCCGGAGCCACGCTCCGCACTCTCTGCCTTCACCTGGTGCACCTTGACCGAGGACGGACCTCGACCCCACACAGCCTTTATGACCGAGCTCCCCGCTCGCTTGGCATAAAGCCTCCCTCTTGACCCAGGTTCACTTGTTGTGAACCGTCCATCGCCTCCGAAGACACTTGCGCACCACAGACAGATAGACAAGTGTATCTAGTACCTCGGAGACCTCTCTAGGTAAACAACCTCCGGTACACACTCCGGTGTACTGCACAAATTACCGAGACCTTCTGTAACACCCCAGATTTTCAAAACAATAAAAATATTATAAATTCAATTTCTTGGAATTATTATTTCTGAAAATACTTTTAATACTCCTTTATACCCTTTTTAACTACAACATGGAGTAGATGGCCAAACCAGGAGCTAAAAATTTTTGTATAAACTCCCAAAGCCAAGTAATATTTTTGAGGATTTTTATAAATTTTTATCAACCTTGGAAGTAGCCCTAATATTTTAATCTAATTCCTGGAATTATTTTTATTCAGAAATGTATTAAAACAGTAATGGGCTCCCCTCCCCCCATTCTCTCTCTCCCGGCCGGCCCAGCCCGTTACCCCGCGTGCCTTAGACTGACATCCGGACCCCACCTGTCGGCGCCGAATGTTTTCCCTCGCGCGCGCGCCCGACACCTCGGCCCCACCCGTCAGTCGCCACCCTCGCCCTCTCGCGCCCACTGACGAGTGGCCCCCGCCTGTCAAGGCCTTCGTCCCCGCGAGATCCGCCCCCGGATCCCCCCCCCCCCTCGCCGGCCGAAACCCTAGCCCTCCTCGGATTCACTCTCGCCGGCCCCCTCACCCTAATTACTCGACGGCATTGAATTCCCCGCGTTCCCCCGACCGTTTCCCCCCGTTAACCCTCGCCATTAAACCACAAGATCAGCGCTCGCGTGCATGGCCGAGGCTCACCGGCGCCATTGAAGACCTCCCCTCCCCTTTCCTTGTATTCATCGCCCGTTATCCCTCGCCGACGACCCTATATAAACCCCTCACCCCCGCCGCGCTCGGTTCACGCGTCCAATTGAGCCCAGACCGAACAGAGCTCCTGCATTCCACATTTTAGCGTGCCACCACCGCCCGTCCTCCAGCCGCTGCTCGCCGTCGCCGGAGCCCCTCTCCGTCCACGCCGACCGCACCGTTGTGACCGCCGGGACCTCACCAACCTCGGCCACCACTCCGTCGACGACGAACCTCGCCGGATCGCCGTCGCCGCCAAGGACCCGAACGCCTCCACCGCCTCCGCTCGTCGCCGGCCACGCTCCGTCGACCTTTCCTCGCCGCAAGGGTACCCTCGTGATCCCCGTAGCACCCTCGTTCCGTTTTAGGCCTTAGACTCGGTTGCCGTCGCTCGCCGTGGCCGCTGGCCCGCTCGCCGTCGTCGGAGAAGACGACCGGCACGGGTCGAGTACCCGTGCCGTGTCGGATTCACGCACGACCGTGTGATCTGGATCCGACGGTGATGATTAATCCCCGCGTGCGGTTTAATCTGATCCGTTAGATCTCGGCGAAGGGGTACGTTTTAATCTCGTGCGTCCGTTAGTTTTAAAACCCCGCGATTGATCTGGATCGCTCATCGCGTACCGGTTAGATGTTTTAATCCTGGCCGTCCACGTCGACTTACGCGTCCCGCCCCGCCCTCGCGCGTCGGATCTGGATCGACGGTTTAGATCGACCCGGCGCACGCGCACAGTGCGCGGGTTCACCGTGAGCCTGGCTCACCGTGGACCCGAGGGATTTAAAATTTGAGAATAAATTCCAGAAAAGGTTTAAAACTTGTAAAATTCATATCTAATGCATTTGAACTCTAAAAATTACCATTCCAATTTCAGAAAATTCATAAAATTATTCTCTACATATTTATGCAATAAAAACAGTAGGTTTACTTTGACATTTTCATGTTTATTCAAATAAATGTTTAAATGCCTTTAGGATTAAAATATGAATTCAAATGTTTGAACTTCAGAAAAATTTATATTTATTCCTTTCTATTCATATACTGCAAAACACTAAATTACCATGAACTTTTCATTTCAAAAGTTATTAGGGAACTTAATAGGGGACTATTCACACTTAAACATTTGTTTTCTAAAAAGGACAACCCTTCATTTTAATCCCTTTAAAATTATTTATGAAATAAATTTCAGAACCTTAACAATGGAAATTATTTTACTTTTAATCAAACCAATAGTAACTTATGTGCTATTAATGTAATGTTATATTGTTTGATTGAATGTGTTCTTTTTATTTTGCTTTATTATATTAAAAAGACTACGACGTCGCCGAGGAGCCGGAATACTTCCCGGAAGTTCCTCCCTCCCCATTCGCTGAACAAGGCAAGTCACCAAACAATTCTTTTGAACATATTGAACCCATGTTTAAATTGACTATCGCTAAAACACATAGGTTATATATGCATTAGTCAAATGAACCCTTACATTATATTTATTTAGGATCCCCCGACCTTGATGTGCAACCCAAGCCATGCTATCTCGCCTAACCTCCTTGTCACCGTATGATCAATGATATTAGCTAGTGTCCAATGTATTGACACGGCCGCTATAGGATAAAAATGAGTCGTAGCAAAATGGTTCTATTATATGATCCCCGTCATTTCTTATCCTTGGAAATTCTGTTGGTGATGAGTCATGGTTGTGAGTGTATGCATGGTGGGTTCCGGGTGCAAGCTAGGGCATTGGTTAGTAGCACCCGGGGCACTATAAGGACCGGTCTGAGGGATCCGTTGCAATACACTTTCGTACTAACCACAAGTCTAGTGGGTAAGTCCTAACTAAGGTATGGGTTGTTCCAAACCGAGGCCACCATTTGGAGATGGGTCAAGTTGCACCTGCGGGTGACTTGTACCAATGTGGCGCAAAAGGGGGTGCGACGTTAGCCGGGATGCGGTCCGGCGCGCCGGCGAAACCTAGAGCGGGTGGTTATCGCTTGGAACATCTCATATTGAGGTTTTGGCACGAGTTCCCGTGAAATGGGTCATCTCGTTGGGATGAGTGCGTGCCTTGTGGGTACAGTAGTACATCTCTGATCAGAGTCTTAAATCTTTTCGAAAAGCCGAGCCCACGGTCAAGGGCGGGTTGCGTGACATCCCCCAGTTAGTTTATTTTGAATATGTATGTGCATGATGGATTGACATGTAAGGACTGTTGAGCGAGGTGGGGCTGACTGTACCCCTCGAGTTAGTCGATGTTGATGATGCTCATGTTTACTTTCCGCATGATTAAAATATGATTACACTAAATGCCATAACTGAAACTGCATTATTCTGCAATGTTAGCCATTATCCTTCCTTGTTTATTATCCTGCATTATTATTTGCATTTGCGGTGGCTTGTTGAGTACTTTTTGTACTCATACCCGTTGGACCCCACAGAGGATGCTTACTTTGAGGACGGTCTGGAGTAGCGACCCAGTCGAGAAGAAAGATTCTGGAGGAGATGTTCGTCATGCCGTTTCTCTTATTTCACTTTACCGTTTTTATTAAAACAATGATGTAATAAATATGGTATGTGCACCATGAACGTTGTCGTATGTACGATTGTCGCATGATGAACCTCTTGGATTATTGTTTTTCTTACGAAATTCAATAATGTCTCGATTCGTTAAATCGGGGCGCTACAAGATGGTATCAGAGCCGACTCGACTGTAGGAAGCCAAACAGACCCGCCTAGCCATTAGCCACAGGAAATTATTTCTCGAAAATCTACTTCATAAACTTTGTTCCTCTCCTCACTTTTATTCAACTTGCTGTTTTGTAGATGCCTGTCTACCAAGTTCACAGCTACTGCCGCCACTACGAGGGCTTCGTCCGGGAGCTCCGTATGATGCTTACCTTCCTCGGGTTCCTCTTCGAGCCCGAATTTCAAGGAGTATACCCCGACGAGTTCGCCGGGCCTTGCGATGTCTCCCTCACTGTCCACGGCTCCGGAGAACACCTGCCGCCCTACACCACCGCACTTGGAGGCCCGACTTTCGACGTCGCGTGCCAACGAGTCGCCCTCCAGGCCCTCATGGAGCTGAGGATGATCTACGATGATCGTCTTCAGAACTCGTCCTTCTGGCTCGTGCCGAAGCGCACTCCCGGAGCCCACCGTAGCATCTACCTCGGAGTTCACTCCGTGCGTGATCCGGTCATGGCCCGGCAGTCGCGTCTTCTACAGGCCATGGACGATCTCCACACCGAGGCGGTGCTCGACGCCGACGAGCACCATGAGGCGGTTGAGTTCCTTCGTGAAGAGACGAAGAACTTGATCCAACAGAATGGCGAGTTGCAGCGCAAAATTATGCAGCTGCAGAAGGATATCGCGGAGATGGTTCCTCTTCTTCCAAGGAAGAAGAAGCCCATCCGTGAGCCCCTCCCTCGCCCCAAGAGGATCCCGCCGCGACCCTCCCCCGCCAGGCCCTCTACCAGCGCCCCTCCTCCACGCCCCGGCCTCATCTCCGACTCCATCATCGAGAATTTTCTCGAGCCCACCATCTCTCTGGAGCCGCGCACTCGTGGTTCCGAGAGCACGGAGACCGCCTCCGGTGGTGAGTAGGCGTTAGGAGACGCGATTTAAATAAAAATCATAATTTTGTATGTGGTGCCGTCTGCAACGAGTTGGGTTGTAGATGGAATAAGAGCTTGATGTAATGAACAATTTATACCACTTGATATATTTATGTGCTTGAATCTTATATGATATTTTTGGTTGTATTTTTGTTTCGTCATCTTTTGCTTTATCACTTTGTATATTCAGAAGATGGCCGATCACCAAAACACCGGTTCCAACAACGGAGCAGGAGGGAGCCGTGATGCGCCCGAGGGTGTTGTACCCAACTGGGGTGCAACGGGCCCACGTCAGTCTGGGTCGCCTTCCGCCAACCACCCCACCTTGGCGGAGATGATGGCGAATCAGAACCACCTGATCACCGCCCTCCTCACCCAAATGCAGAACCAACAAGCTCAGTTGGACCGTCTGCAGAACGGGGAACCCTCCCCTCGCGCACCAGCACCCGCGCCCGCTCCGCAACTCTCTGAGTTCTTGCGCGTGCGCCCGCCCACCTTCTCGAGCACCACCAACCCGATGGAGGCCGGAGATTGGCTTCGCACCATCGGAAAGAAGCTCGACCTCCTCCCCTGCACCGACCGGGAGCGAGTGGCCTTCGCCACTCACCAGCTCCAGGGTCCCACCGCTGAATGGTGGGACAACTACCGTGAGTCCCAGCCAGAGGGCCACGTGGTGACTTGGGCGGAGTTCACCATCGCCTTTCGTGCTGCCCACGTCCCCGCCGGTGTCATCGCGGTGAAACAGCTGGAGTTCCGCGACCTGCAACAAGGCAACAGGACCGTCATGGAGTACCTCCATGAGTTCAACCGCCTCGCCCGCTACGCACCGGAGGAAGTGCGCACCGACGCCCTCCGCCAAGCCAAGTTCCTCAGGGGAGTTAAGGATGAGCTGTCCATCCAGCTCGTCGCCGCCGACTTCGCCGACTTCCAACGGCTGGTCAACAAAGCGCTCATCCAAGAGACTGAGCAGAACAAGCTGGACCTCAAGAAGAGGAAGATGATCGCCTTCAAGCATCAGCAGGCGAACTCTCAGAGGCCCCGCTTCGTCCCTCCGCCACCAGCGCCTGCCTACCATCCTCGGCCCGCCTACAGGCCACCTCACGCCGCCGGTGGATCCAACGCCGGGCATCCTCGCCCCGCTCCACCAGCTCCGGCCGCTCAGCCGACGTCAGCCGCCAAGGCCCCGATCTTGAAGGATCGCCAAGGGAGGCCGATCGTCTGCTTCAACTGCCGCAAGGAGGGGCACTATTCGCACTAGTGTCCCCACCCCAAGCAGTCCCAAGGCGCAGCACCCAACCAGGCGGTGCGAGCCCGCGTAAACCACATCAACGCAGAAGAAGCTCAGGAGGCTCCTGAAGTCGTGCTCGGTATGTTTACTGTGAATTCCGTACCGGCCGTCATATTATTTGACTCTAGAGCAACCCACTCCTTCGTCTCGGAAGATTTTGTGAAAACAAACAAACTGGACGTGCTCCCTCTACCCATTCCCATGGTGATTGCCACCCCCGGCAATAGGACCTCAGCCCGCTTATACAGCCCTAAGGTTCAAATTGATATCCAAGGAGTACTGTTTCGGGCCGAGCCTGTCCTCATCCAATGCACCGGACTCGACCTTATACTAGGGATGGATTGGTTGATGAAGCACAAGGGAGTGATCGACTGTGCCAACAAGTCCGTCAGGGTGACCAACCCTGAAGGCGCAACCGTCACCTTTCGGATGACCAGTCGCAACCCACTCGGAGCATCCCTTCGCTCAATAGCTCTTGAAGAGGTGCCTATAGTCAAGGAGTTTGCGGATGTTTTCCCTGAAGATCTACCTGGAATGCCTCCCAAGCGGGACATCGAATTCAGAATCGAACTTGTCCCCGGGACCACTCCAATCTCCAAGCGCCCGTACCGAATGGCCGCCAATGAACTAGCTGAAGTCAAGAGCAACATCGAAGACCTAGAGCAGAAAGGGTATATCCGACCGAGTACCTCACCCTGGGGTGCACCTGTTATCTTTGCCATGAAGAAGGACAAGACCAAGAGGATGTGCGTGGACTATAGAGCCTTGAACGACGTAACCATCAAGAACAAATACCCATTGCCTCGGATCGATGACCTGTTCGATCAGCTGAAAGGATCCTCGGTGTTTTCCAAGATTGACCTCAGGTCAGGTTATCACCAATTGAGGATTAGGGAAGAAGACATACCCAAGACCGCCTTCACCTCCCGCTATGGACTCTACGAGTACACCATGATGTCGTTCGGACTCACGAATGCCCCGGCCTTTTTCATGAACATGATGAACAATGTATTCATGGAGTTCTTGGACAAGTTCATCGTGGTATTCATCGACGATATCCTCATATACTCCAAGACAAAGGAAGAACACGAGACTCACCTCCGTCTGACCCTCGGAAAGCTAAGGGAGCAGCAACTGTACGCCAAATACAGCAAATGCGAATTTTGGTCGTCTGAGGTGAAGTTCCTCGGCCATGTCATATCTGCCGGAGGAATAGCAGTGGACCCAACCACCGTTGAAGCGGTAACCAACTGGCTGCAGCCCATGACCGTGACCGAGATCCGGAGTTTTCTCGGATTGGCCGGATACTACCGCCGGTTCATCGAGAATTTTTCCAAGATCGCCAAGCCTATGACCAGACTTCTGCAGAAGGAAGTGAAGTTTGAATGGACCCCCGACTGCGAAGAGAGCTTCTAGACCCTCAAGGAGAAGCTAGTATCAGCTCCCATTCTGACTCTGCCAGACATACGGAAAGACTTCCACGTCTACTGTGATGCCTCTCGTCAAGGATTGGGATGCGTCTTAATGCAAGAAGGGAAAGTGATATCCTACGCCTCCCGGCAATTGAGACCGCACGAGCTGAACTACCCAACCCACGACCTGGAACTAGCAGCCGTGGTTCATGCCTTGAAGATATGGAGACATTACCTTGTGGGAAATCGGTGTGAGGTCTTCACCGACCACAAGAGCCTCAAGTACATATTCACCCAACCAGATCTGAATCTCAGGCAAAGGAGATGGTTGGAACTGATAAAGGATTACGACTTGGGCATCCATTATCATTCGGGCAAAGCGAACGTGGTGGCAGACGCCCTTAGTCGAAAAGGGTACTGCAATGCCATCATGATTCAAGACCAAGCTCCTTTACTTTATAAGGAGATGGAAAGGCTAAACCTAGGGATCACCACTCGAGCGTACCTCGCTGCCTTGGAGTCTCGGCCTGTCTTAATAGACCAGATCCGAGAAAAGCAGAAGGAAGACCCGGACATCCTGGAGATCCAGCAAAACATGAGGAAGGGTAAAGCCCCCGGATTTTCCGAAGATGAGCATGGTACCATCTGGTTCGGAAACCGAGTATGCGTACCCAACCTACCTGAGTTGAAGACCCTCATCCTTCAAGAAGCCCACGATACTCTATACTCCATCCATCCCGGGAGTATAAAGATGTATCAAGACCTAAAGGAAAAATATTGGTGGGTCAGCATGAAGAGAGAAATAGCTGAGTATGTGGCCAAGTGCGACACATGCCGGCGAGTCAAGGCAGAGCATCAGAGACCTGCCGGACTTCTTCAACCTATCAAGGTCCCTGAATGGAAGTGGGAAGAGATAGGAATGGACTTCATCACGGGACTGCCCAGGACCCAAGCTGGTCTTGATTCTATCTGGATGATCGTCGACCGACTCACCAAGGTAGCTCACTTTGTTCCGGTCAAGACAACTTACACCGTCGCCAAGTTGGCGGAGTTGTATATGACCCGGATCGTGTGCCTTCACGGAGTTCCTAAGAAGATTGTATCTGACCGTGGGAGTCAGTTTACCTCCAAGTTTTGGAAGAACCTTCAAGAGGAACTCGGCACCCGGCTGAACTTTAGCACCGCCTATCATCCACAGACCGACGGTCAAACCGAAAGGGTCAACCAGATATTGGAGGATATGCTTAGAGCTTGTGCTCTAGACTTTGGCGGAATGTGGGACAAGAACTTACCATATGCAGAGTTCTCCTACAACAACAGCTATCAAGCCAGCCTGCAAATGTCCCCGTTCGAAGCACTCTATGGACGTAAGTGCAGAACGCCGTTGCTCTGGGACCAGACCGGAGAGTCACAACTGTTTGGGACTGATTTATTGAGAGAAGCTGAAGAGAAGGTTAAGATCATAAGAGACCGATTGAAGGCAGCCCAATCCCGGCAAAAGAGCTACGCCGACAACCGTCGGAGAGACCTAGCCTTTGAGGAGGGCGATTATGTCTATCTCCGAGTCACTCCCCTCCGTGGCACTCAAAGGTTCAACATGAAAGGCAAACTAGCACCCCGCTACGTCGGACCTTTCCAGATCCTCCGACGACAAGGAGAAGTGGCATATCAACTTGAACTGCCTCCATCCTTGACAGGAGTTCATGATGTGTTCCATGTCTCTCAGCTGAAGAAGTGCCTCCGTGTACCCACCGAGCAAGCCGACCTTCAGCAGCTCAATGTCCAAGAAGACTTGACTTACATAGAAAGACCCATCAAGATCTTGGAAACCAAAGAGAGAGTAACCAGAAGTCGCGTTGTTCGCTTCTGCAAAGTCCAATGGAACAACCATCCCGCCGAAGAAGCCACTTGGGAAAAGGAAGACGAGCTAAAAGCCCAATACCCCGAGTTATTCGAGTAGCGTTCCAATCTCGAGGACGAGATTCTTGTAAGGGGGATAGGTTTGTAACACCCCAGATTTTCAAAACAATAAAAATATTATAAATTCAATTTCTTGGAATTATTATTTCTGAAAATACTTTTAATACTCCTTTATACCCTTTTTAACTACAACATGGAGTAGATGGCCAAACCAGGAGCTAAAAATTTTTGTATAAACTCCCAAAGCCAAGAAATATTTTTGAGGATTTTTATAAATTTTTATCAACCTTGGAAGTAGCCCTAATATTTTAATCTAATTCCTGGAATTATTTTTATTCAGAAATGTATTAAAACAGTAATGGGCTCCCCTCCCCCCATTCTCTCTCTCCCGGCCGGCCCAGCCCGTTACCCCGCGCGCCTTAGACTGACATCCGGACCCCACCTGTCGGCGCCGAATGTTTTCCCTCGCGCGCGCGCCCGACACCTCGGCCCCACCCGTCAGTCGCCACCCTCGCCCTCTCGCGCCCACTGACGAGTGGCCCCCGCCTGTCAGGACCTTCGTCCCCGCGAGATCCGCCCCCGGATCCCCCCCCCTCGCCGGCCGAAACCCTAGCCCTCCTCCGATTCGCTCTCGCCGGCCCCCTCACCCTAATTACTCGACGGCATTGAATTCCCCGCGTTCCCCCGACCGTTTCCCCCCGTTAACCCTCGCCATTAAACCACGAGATCAGCGCTCGCGTGCATGGCCGAGGCTCACCGGTGCCATTGAAGACCTCCCCTCCCCTTTCCTTGTATTTGTAGCCCGTTATCCCTCACCGACGACCCTATATAAACCCCTCACCCCCGCCGCGCTCGGTTCACGCGTCCAATTGAGCCCAGACCGAACAGAGCTCCTGCATTCCACATTTTAGCGCGCCACCACCGCCCGTCCTCCAGCCGCCGCTCGCCGTCACCGGAGCCCCTCTCCGTCCACGCCGACCGCACCGTTGTGACCGCCGGGACCTCACCAACCTCGGCCACCACTCCGTCGACGACGAACCTCGCCGGATCGCCGTCGCCGCCAAGGACCCGAACGCCTCCACCGCCTCCGCTCGTCGCCGGCCACGCTCCGTCGACCTTTCCTCGCCGCAAGGGTACCCTCGTGATCCCCGTAGCACCCTCGTTCCGTTTTAGGCCTTAGACTCGGTTGCCGTCGCTCGCCGTGGCCGCTGGCCCACTCGCCGTCGTCAGAGAAGACGACCGGCACGGGTCGAGTACCCGTGCCGTGTCGGATTCACGCACGACCGTGTGATCTGGATCCGACGGTGATGATTAATCCCCGCGTGCGGTTTAATCTGATCCGTTAGATCTCGGCGAAGGGGTACGTTTTAATCTCGTGCGTCCGTTAGTTTTAAAACCCCGCGATTGATCTGGATCGCTCATCGCGTACCGGTTAGATGTTTTAATCCTGGCCGTCCACGTCGACTTACGCGTCCCGCCCCGCCCTCGCGCGTCGGATCTGGATCCGACGGTCCAGATCGACCCAGCGCACGCGCACAGTGCGCGGGTTCACCGTGGGCCTGGCTCACCGTGGACCCGAGGGATTTAAAATTTGAGAATAAATTCCAGAAAAGGTTTAAAACTTGTAAAATTCATATCTAATGCATTTGAACTCTAAAAATTACCATTCCAATTTCAGAAAATTCATAAAATTATTCTCTACATATTTATGCAATAAAAACAGTAGGTTTACTTTGACATTTTCATGTTTATTCAAATAAATGTTTAAATGCCTTTAGGATTAAAATATGAATTCAAATGTTTGAACTTCAGAAAAATTTATATTTATTCCTTTCTATTCATATACTGCAAAACACTAAATTACCATGAACTTTTCATTTCAAAAGTTATTAGGGAACTTAATAGGGGACTATTCACACTTAAACATTTGTTTTCTAAAAAGGACAACCCTTCATTTTAATCCCTTTAAAATTATTTATGAAATAAATTTCAGAACCTTAACAATGGAAATTATTTTACTTTTAATCAAACCAACAGTAACTTATGTGCTATTAATGTAATGTTATATTGTTTGATTGAATGTGTTCTTTTTATTTTGCTTTATTATATTAAAAAAGACTACGACGTCGCCGAGGAGCCGGAATACTTCCCGGAAGTTCCTCCCTCCCCATTCGCTGAACAAGGCAAGTCACCAAACAATTCTTTTGAACATATTGAACCCATGTTTAAATTGACTATCGCTAAAACACATAGGTTATATATGCATTAGTCAAATGAACCCTTACATTATATTTATTTAGGATCCCCCGACCTTGATGTGCAACCCAAGCCATGCTATCTCACCTAACCTCCTTGTCACCGTATGATCAATGATATTAGCTAGTGTCCAATGTATTGACACGGCCGCTATAGGATAAAAATGAGTCGTAGCAAAATGGTTCTATTATATGATCCCCGTCATTTCTTATCCTTGGAAATTCTGTTGGTGATGAGTCATGGTTGTGAGTGTATGCATGGTGGGTTCCGGGTGCAAGCTAGGGCATTGGTTAGTAGCACCCGGGGCACTATAAGGACCGGTCTGAGGGATCCGTTGCAATACACTTTCGTACTAACCACAAGTCTAGTGGGTAAGTCCTAACTAAGGTATGGGTTGTTCCAAACCGAGGCCACCATTTGGAGATGGGTCAAGTTGCACCTGCGGGTGACTTGTACCAATGTGGCGCAAAAGGGGGTGCGACGTTAGCCGGGATGCGGCCCGGCGCGCCGGCGAAACCTAGAGCGGGTGGTTATCGCTTGGAACATCTCATATTGAGGTTTTGGCACGAGTTCCCGTGAAATGGGTCATCTCGTTGGGATGAGTGCGTGCCTTGTGGGTACAGTAGTACATCTCTGATCAGAGTCTTAAATCTTTTCGAAAAGCCGAGCCCACGGTCAAGGGCGGGTTGCGTGACATCCCCCAGTTAGTTTATTTTGAATATGTATGTGCATGATGGATTGACATGTAAGGACTGTTGAGCGAGGTGGGGCTGACTGTACCCCTCGAGTTAGTCGATGTTGATGATGCTCATGTTTACTTTCCGCACGATTAAAATATGATTACACTAAATGCCATAACTGAAACTGCATTATTCTGCAATGTTAGCCATTATCCTTCCTTGTTTATTATCATGCATTATTATTTGCATTTGCGGTGGCTTGTTGAGTACTTTTTGTACTCATACCCGTTGGACCCCACAGAGGATGCTTACTTTGAGGACGGTCTGGAGTAGCGACCCAGTCGATAAGAAAGATTCTGGAGGAGATGTTCGTCATGCCGTTTCTCTTATTTCACTTTACCGTTTTTATTAAAACAATGATGTAATAAATATGGTCTGCGCACCATGAACGTTGTCGTATGTACGATTGTCGCATGATGAACCTCTTGGATTATTGTTTTTCTTACGAAATTCAATAATGTCTCGATTCGTTAAATCGGGGCGCTACACCTTCGGTATAACCCAATCATCGTGTACTGTCGGACCCCTCCGATAGTCACACTCTGCTGCAATAGCCGCAGCAAACAGACCCACCGAACCCTTTGGTGAAACCACCTCCGAACCCCTTCAGAGGGACCCCTTCGAATCAGAGGATAAAATCTATCAATCACTCATCACAGACTCCGAAACCAACCCTTGGTTTCTCAAGATCGTTGAAAGCTAAGTCGGCCAGGTCTCTATCAAAAATGTTCAAAGTAAAACATGAGTTTCTAATGTCCCTAAAACGCTTAATGTAATCGAAAACACTCTCACTAATTTCTGACTAACCGATGTCAAGTGTGAAAGTCTAAGCTCGGTTTCCCCGGCATAAAAGTAATCATGGAACTTATGCTCCAACTGGGCCCAAACCTAAATGGAGTTCGGCGGTAACGGTGAAACCAAGTAAAAGTGGTGCTTAAAATCGATAGAGAAAATAATCTAAGCTTCAACGCATCCGACCCACTAGCTTCACCACATTGCGCTAAGAACTGGCCTATGTGCTCTAGGGTGGTCTTACTACCTTCACCGTCGAATTTTGTAAATTCTCGCACCCTAAAGCCGTGCGGGTATGGGATGGTGTCGAAGTGATCAGGGTATGGCTGGTGATAAGCACTAACCCGACATCTAGGTGTCCAACCCACAACCTCTCTAAACAGCGTGCGAATCCACTCGTCAAGGTCATCTACGCCTCCTGCTTATGCACGTATCTCGTGTGGGGGCACGACACGTGGTGGTATATCATGGTGTCGGCCATGTGAGAAACCATGTTGAAGAATATGGTTTTGATACTCCAGATGTGATGAGTGATTGTCAACGGAAGTCAAAGGAAGAGAAATGAAGACCTACCGTGTCTGAGGTGCGTGTGACTCAGGTACACGGGCAGCGAGCGACAGCCGGGCAGAGGAGCCGCGGAGTCGGGCTGGCCCAATCCGGGTACATGGGCTAGGAGCGGCAGATGATCCACTAGTCTGTTGACTGGGTTTGACTCAGGTACACGGGCGATGAGTGATTGCTGGGCTGAGGAAGCTGTCGGGTCGGGTCGGCCCAATCCGGGTACCCGGTGCGAAGACGGTGGACGCTTTGTCAGTTTCGGCGCAAAACTGACAACCTATGATTATTTTGTTTTTAGGATATTAATATATAGTTTTAAGTCCAGAATATTTTTATTTGAGTCAGTTGACTTTTTTTAAGAATATTTTAGTAATTTTCGGAATTTATTTTAGAGTCAGTGTTAATTTACCCTAGGGGCAAATTAGTCTTTTCATGTATTAGGAGTCGTCTATAAATAGGCCCCTATCCCCCCGGGGATAGATGATTGTTTTCATTTTTACAGATCAATCTACAATCTACAGTCCATTGTTCAGGTTTTGACCTCCACCGAAAAAACTCCTTTCTCCGTCGAAAAAAAATTCTTCGCCACCATCGTCAAAGTTTTCTCGACGCTGCTGGTTTCTTCGGTTGTTTTGTTTGTCGCGCACGTCGGCAGACCAACGGCAGGACTCCCAGACCTCCCCCGGCAAAAGGTCTGGTGTTCGACAGCCTCCACGCACAAGCAAACGAACGGAAGCGTCACAGGATTGCTTTTTGCTTCAAGCGGTGGACCCCACCGGCTGTCACAGCAGAGGCTGCACCGGTCAAAATTTTGCTTTCCAGCGGCAATGATGCACATGGTTCCTGAGCCGAACAAATCCTTCTTGCCATGAAAACAAGCGCACGGCTCTTGATCATTGCAGACCAGCAGGCGTCAGGCGGGCCCCACGTCCACGCAGTGCTTGGCGCTGAGAGTTGCTGCGGTCAGACGTCTTCGCGTGAATATTTGCAGGCGGCCGTCCGGTGCACAGCAACCAGCAGCCTTCCGGCGTGAGTTTTTTCTTCCATGTGCGGGCCCCACGATGGGAGCTGTTCTCCACGGCACAGGAATCGGCAAGGCGCGCTGCAACCTTGGATTGCATGCAGGTTAATTAGTTAATCTGCTAATTTTTAGCTAGTTAGTTAACTAAATATTGATCTATTTTAATTAGCAGTAAAATTCCTTTTGGTATTTTCGTAGATATTATTTATCTGCTAGATATTAATCTTTAATCTGCTTATACGTTATCTCATATTATTTATTTAAATATGTTTGTTTAATCTGCTCATATAAAAGAAAAGAAAGATTTATTAGTCGCAGTAATATTTTTATTCTAGTTTTAACATGCAATATTTTAGGTTTATTTCAGAATTAATTTTTGAATGATCCATGTTTTATTCATTTGATTAGTATTTTATTTCTAGACTGAAATATAAATATCTCGTGATTTATCTAGGTGTTTTATTTACTGCAGTATTTTTATTTAGTTTATCTTTAATATCAGTTAAATTAAGATATCGATCATTTTTAGGCTAGACAACTTTAATTCCAGTAATTTGCTTTGCTAATATTATTTGTCTGGTTAAGTTTGTTTGGGTGCTGGGATTAGATCATAGTTAGCAAGAATTTTTTAGGCGCCCATTCACCCCCCCTGGTCGCTACTTTCGGTCCTACAAGTGGTATCAGAGCGAGGTCAGGGTTTTCTAATATCTTAACCGATTCTAAACCTAGGTAGTGACCATGACGTCTTCTGGCAAAATCCCGTCCCTAGAAGTTTTTGGCTACACTTATCGGACATATGGGAGATTTTTGTTCATCCTACTTTCACCATAGCGACTATTGCTACGGATACTACTGCAGATGTAGTTACCTAGCATCAAAATAATAGTAAAGCGGTGAACATTTTATTTTCTGGTCTAGGTCCTAGTGAGTTTGAGCATGTTAGCCATCTCACTACTGCACGAGAGATCTGGGCTACCCTCCAGGCACACCATGAGGGAACAGCTCAGGTCAAGGCTAGGCTCTACCACACCTACCGGTGTGAGTATGAAAATTTCTCACAAAAGCCGGGTGAGACTGTTGAGGCTTTGTTTTGTCGTTTTCAATCGATCATTAACAAGCTTCGCGTTAACAAGGCCGAGCGTGATCAGCTAGTCTCGGATCATGAACGGGCGCTTAAGGTACTCCATACCTTGGACCCTAAGATCTAGGAGATCAAGGTTTCTTCTATTGTTGGGAGCATGTCTTATGATACCTTGACCATCGCAGAGCTTTTTAGTAAGCTCAAGGCCTCAGAGGTAGATATTCAGTTGAGATCAAATCTCACTGATTCTGGCTCCAAGACTCTGGCACTTGCGACACCGTCTGTTGATCCTACTGCCATGAGCTATACTGATTTTTCCTTGATGTCTATCTCCGAGGAACAACTTGATTTGCTTGGAGATGATGATTTGTGTTTGTTTAACAACCAGGTGCAATGTGTCTATGATAAGCGAATGTTTAAAAGACACGGCACAAAATCTGGATGGTTTGAGTGTGGTGACCTAGGTCATTTCATCGCCGACTGCCCCAAGCAGAAAAATTACAAGAAGGGAATCGGTGGCAACTCCTACAACTCTGGCAAGTATGACAACTCCACTTCCACAAAGGGCAAGCCCAAGACAAGATTCTTTCGAAAGGCTCTGAAGGATTACAGGCGTGAGAACAAGAAGTGAGACAAGACCTTCTTCGCCGAGATGGAGAAGAGATACTCCAAGAGATCCTCGTCTTCCTCCTCGTCTTCAAGTTCAAGTGATGAAGAGATCATGATCAGGAAGGGAAAGGATAGGGACAATCAGGCGGGCCTCTGTTTCATGACCTTCGGGGACAAGCCGAAGAGTCGCTCACGTCACAGCCGAAGACCCCACAAGAGCTTCTACTCAATGGCTCTTAGGGAGAAGAAAGAGAAGGACTCCTCTGATGACTCCGACGACAACGACGATGAGAAGGCATCTTCCTATGAACAAGAAGTTGTTAATTTACTAGAACAGAACCGTCAAGAGTTGAAGTATCAGGAGAAACTTCTTAAAGGGGCTAAGAAGAGGATAGATGAGCTTGAGAGTGAGCTTGCCACGGCGAATGGCAGGATTGAAAGTTTGTCTTCTTCCCCTTGCTTGGGTGATAATGGTGAGTGCCCTAACTGTGAGGTGTTGTTGTGTGACCTGATGACTCTTAAGTCCTGGTACACAGAGAGAGTAGATGAGAGAGACGCTTTGGCCACTGAGCTTGAAAGTGCTCAGCAGGAGCTAAAAGATTCTCATGCCACTGTCGTCACACCTTGTGTAGACTGCCCATCCCATTTAGCTAATATAGCTGAGCTGAGAACCAAGAGTGATGAGTAGTTGAGCGAGTTAGATGGAGTGAGAGCTGAGTTGGAGCAGATGAAGCTAGAGCTTAAGACCTTGTCAGTTCCACCCACTGTTTGTGAGAACTGCTTGTCCATTAGAATGGAGTTGATCAAGCTAAAAGCAGAGAAGTCTGTCGAAGTTGATAAAGAGTGTGAGATCTACTTGTCTCAAGTGGAGGTGTTAGCTTCCTTGAGAGAGGAGCTAGCTGATGTTCAGAACGAGAACTTTTACCTCCGTCGGATCCTGAGTTGGATTAGTGCCAGAGAGCCACAGCTCGGCATGATGATCCAGCAGTTCAAGAGACAGGATGGGTTTGGGGTAGGTTACACCTATACCAAGGCTGATTTTGAGATGGAGTGGAGTAAGATGACTCCCAAACAGAGATATCCCAAGACTCACTCCACTAAGTCCTTTAAGGATAGTCAGTCCAAGGATGGAGTGATCCAAGAACAACCTAAAGCTCCACCTAAGAAGCAGATCTGGGTTCCAAAGCCTAAAACTCTCCACACTTCTCTTGATTCTTTACCTGGACCCTCTCACACCAAACATGCTACACCCAACACAACCAAGCCTAAGAATCCTAAGCCACAACAACATCCCAAGAAGCCTACCTATCACTGTGAGTTTTGTCAGAGAGACGGGCATCTTGAGGAGTTTTGCTTCAGGAGGAAGCGGGTTGAGCGAGCAGATAGAGCTCGAGGTGGGCAGGAGCAGTTCTACCAGCAGGGTGGTAGATAGAGAGTTCCTCGATGTAGAGAGAGGCTAGAGGCTAGGCCACGTCGTGTAGGTGGTGGTAGAGGAGACGGTTTTCATGACCGTGCTCAGGAGGGTGGTTTCCGTTCCGACAGAGTTCCAAATCGTTATGGATACGGTTTTGGATCTCGCGGCCGTGATTTTAGGCAGAACAGAGGACCGCGCTTTGAACCGCGTTTTGGTCTAGACTCATATGATTCCTTCTGTTTTCCTACATATGAGCAGATGGCTCGACACTGGTTTAACACTTTTGCTAAACCTGGCATTGGACCGTTTGCTCCCACTCATGATTATTAATCTTGATTTGGGAGTTGTGTATCCGTTTTAGGATATTTTGAGTCAGTTTTTTCTTTCTTTTTCATTTTATTGAGTCTTTTTGTGTGCGTTCATATCATGCATAATCATCAATCACATTTTGAGCTTGCTTCTGTTATATGATTAATCTGCTTTACTTTCTCCAGCTAGTATATGATTTTAATTACTTGTCGATGATCATGTTTTGTTTCAGTTCACATGATATATCTGATATTTATCATATGCATGGCTTTTATGTTTTAAAATTAAAAAATATGATCACCATGGCTTCTGGTAACTAGCATGTGTAGGCTGAATGCGCTCGCTATCTTTTACATGCCTGGTACCTAGATCCTTACTTAGATGCAGATATGCAACTTGGACATTTATATGCTTTAAATGTGAAAAATGTGTTATAAAAATGATAAAAATTCTGAAAAATGAAAAATTTATGCATTTTTATGATTATCAGAAAAGATCCAGGTGGATTTGCTTTGTCGCATTGAATTGTTCTGGACTGCTTACCATAGCACTTTGGTATGAACTAGGATGGTGTAATGTATGCCAAGCCCAATGTCTTAAGCTTATGATGGTCCAGTTCTAGCCTAGGCTTGACTTGGTCGGTTAGCATAAGGTTTGACATGCAAATAACCCCTAACAGAAATGAAAAATAAAAAGGAAAAAGAAAAAATCTGAAAAATTGAAAAAGATGACAAGTTTGCTGAAGCACTTTGATTTGGACAATGCTTATCTTGGTAGATATCAGTTAGCTTTTGCATCTCATGTTTTACCTTGCTTGTCAACTAGAAAATGTGGTGATGCTTTTGTTTGCAAAAATCGAAAAATGCGTGCTAATGACGCTCTTTAGATATCATCTGTTGCACTGATCATGTCGTGTATCTTAGACAATATATTTTTTGCTATACCTGTTAGGTGTTGTAATTGCAGTCAATCATATCTAAGAAGCATGCTTTTTACACTCCACTTACACCCCATCTGCATTCATGCATATTTTGAGGGGGAGCTGCATTTCAGGGGGAGTTTGTGTCTATGTCTCTTTAGAATGCATTTAGTCTCACTTGATGAGTCCAATTGTCAACAAGGGGGAGAAATTTTGGATATATTTTTTGGCTTTCTCTGGGATTTATTTCAGGGTGAGTTTATCCTTGTTGGTAATTCTGAGATTGCACTTGTTTTTGAGTCTTTATTTTTGGTTAACCATATGACCATTTTTCTTGCTTCTGTTTGGCTTTTGGTCATTATGGTTAAACTTTTATTTTCTTTCTTCTATTTTCTTTTGTCTTTGTTTTCCTGTTTCCACATATTTTGCAGGTTCTGAAGATGAGCTGAAGAGGGTGTTGACAATGCACTCATCAAGGGGGAGATTGAGAAACCATGTTGAAGAATATGGTTTTGATACTCTAGATGTGATGAGTGATTGTCAACGGAAGTCAAAGGAAGAGAAATGAAGACCTCCCGTGTCTGAGGCGCGTGTGACTCAGGTACATAGGCAGCGAGCGACAGCCGGGCAGAGGAGCCGCGGAGTCGGGCTGGCCCAATTCGGGTACATGGGCTAGGAGCGGCAGATGATCGACTGGTCTGTTGACTAGGTTTGACTCAGGTACACGGGCGGCGAGCGATTGCCGGGCTGAGGAAGCTGTGGGGTCGGGTCGGCCCAATCCGGATACCCGGTGCGAAGACGGTGGATGCTTTGTCAGTTTTGGCGCAAAACTGACAACCTATGATTATTTTGTTTTTAGGATATTAATATTCCGAATGAAGCCTTCCAATTTTCAAAGCTCTAAAGGGGTCCAAAAGTTTCAACTGGACGCCGGAGTGCCAGAAGAGCTTCGATGATATCAAAGAGTACCTCAGAAGCCTATCGACACTTACTATGCCCCTCCCGGAAGAAACTCTCCTTCTTTATCTTGCAGCAATTGGCTCCGCAGTAAGTGTAGTACTAGTCAGAGAAGTTGAGCTTAAGGGAAAGCTGGTGCAAAACCCAGTTTATTTTGTCTCAGAAGCTTTGTCCAGAGCAAAGACAAGATACTCCAAGCTCGAGAAATTTGCTTATGCTTTAGTAATGGCCTCGCGGAAGCTAAGGCAATACTTTCTAGCGCATAACCTAATCGTTCCTACCTCGGATCCTCTTGGTGACATGCTTCGGAACAAAGATTCTACGGGTAGGATCAGAAAATGGGCTATGGAGCTAGCCCCTTCGGAATTTCCTTCAAGGCGAGAACAGCTATCAAATCCCAGATCATAGCTGACTTCGTAGCAGAATGGACTCCATCTGCAGTTTGGGCTCCGGAAGAGCCCTCCAAAGGTTTATGGACATTTTTTCTAACGGAGCTTACCAGGCATCTGGTACCGGAGCTGGAGCTATAATAATATCGTCGTCAGGGCAAAAGGTCATGTATTATGTGAGGCTCAACTTTAAGACCACCAATAATATCACAGAGTATGAAGGAATCCTGCTAGGCCTCCGAAAGGCAAAGGCACTTGGAGCAGTAAGGATAATAATTAAAACAGATTCCCAAGTCATCGCAGGGCATGTTGACAAAAGCTTTTAAGCAAGGAACCCACATCTAGCAAAGTATCTGGAAGAAATCCACAAAACAGAAGCAGTATTCAAAGGATTTTCTGTTCGAAGTATCCCTCGAGCAGATAATCAATTTGCAGACATTCTAGCGAAGGCTGCAGCCAGAGCATTGGACCTCCCGGAGGGTGCTTTTTATGAAAAACTAGTCAAGCCTACAGTAAATCAATTACCTTCCGTAGAAGCCCTTTGCATCCTAGCTACAGATTGGCGGGCTCCGATAATGGATGTCTTGCAAAATAGCACAGATTCGTCAAAAGGTCTAGATTTCCGAAGGTTGCAAGCAAGGGCTCGAAATTATAAGCTTGTCAATGGAGTGTTATACAAAGCCGGAGTTTGTGCTCCTCTACTACGGTGCATCTCACAACCCAAAGGCCAAGATATACTTCGGGACATTCACGAGGTTTATGTGGAAGCCACCTAGCCCCTCGTGCTCTAGCAGGAAAGACACTTTGGCAGGGGCTCTACTGGCCGACAATTGTAAGAGATGCGGAGGAGTTGGTTCGAACCTGCCAAGGATGCTAGTGGATGGGAAGACGAAGCCACCGTCCACCAGTACCACTTCAAGTTATTGCCCCGGTATGGCCAATGGCACGATGGGGAATGGATCTCATCGGCCCTTTTCCAATGGAAAAAGGCGGCTTGAACTTTGCGGTGGTAGCAATTGAATATTTCTCTAAGTGGGTCGAAGCAGAACCCCTTACTGACATCACTTCAAGAAATGTGCAAAAAATTTTCTGGCAAAATATTATATGTAGGTTCGGAGTACCAAGGGAGCTGACTGTGGATAATGGAAACCAGTTCGAAGCTGAGACATTTAAAGATTTTATGGTCCATTCGGACCACTCAAGCCAGGTCCACAGGCTTTACCCTATTCAGGCTGCTATTCGGAGATGAGGCCATGACTCCTACGGAGCTCAGAGGTGGATCCCTTCGTGTAGTAGAACCTAGAGATGAAAATGAGAGAAACACTTCACTAGACTTGTCAGAAGAAACATGAGAAACCAAGGGTTGGTTTCGGAGTCTGTGATGAGTGATTGACAAGCTTTTACCCTCTGTTTCGTAGGGGTCCCTCCGAAGGGGTTCGGAGGTTGGTTCTCCGAAGGGGACTTCGGAGGCTGTTTCACCGAAGGGTTCGGTGGGCTTTGGTTGCTGCAGCTATTGCAGCAGAGTGTGCCTGTCGGAGGGGTCCGACAGTACACGATGAATGGTTGTACCGAAGGTCTCGGTACTTTGGGCGGTACACCGGAGTGTGTGCCGAAGGTTGCTAACCCGGAGAGGTCTCCGGAGTACTGGAAACACTTGTCTGCTTGTCTGTGATGCGCAGGGGACTTCGGAGGTGACGGACGGTTCGTAGCAGGTGAACCTGGGTCAAGCGGGAGGCTTGATGCCAGGGGAGCGGGGAGCTCCGTCACGAAGGCTGCGAAGGGGTCTAGGTCGGACCTCGGGTCGAGGTGCACCAGGAGAAGACAGTAAGTGCGGAGCGCGGCTCCGGGTGAAGGTACTCCGAGACAAAGTCCTCGGAGGCGAGGCACTTCGAAGGGTACTCCAGATGGAGTGACTTCGGAGTTTGGTGGATCAAGTCCTCAGCAGAGGCAAAGTGTTCGAAGTGTGCTCTGGATGGAGGCGCTCGAAGGTACCCGACGGAGGTCTCGGAAGTCGAGGTGCATCGAAGGCATGGTCCGGGTGAGGCTCGTCGAGGAGTGTGCTCGGGGAGAGACACTGCGATGAAGGGCTCATGGAATGCTTCATGCGGAGGCCTTGGACAAAGGAGGGACTTCGAAGGGTGGTACTCCGAAGGTGGGGCTTCGGAGTGAAGCAGGCTTCGGAGCAATGCTGGCTCCGGAGTGAGGATGACTTGTGGTACTTCGGCCATGCATGGCTTCGATACACGAACTGACGGAGTTCGAGCTAGGAGTAGCTGCGAAGCCGTGGTGGTCCACTCCGAGGGTGTTGGTGCGAAGGCCCAAGGGCTTTAACGGCTTCGGCTCAAAACCGTCACTGTATCGGAGGCTGACTTCGGTGAATCAAAGGCCATCAGGCTCAAAGCTTCTCACTGAAGCTACCGCACCCCTCGCGTGCGAAGGGGGGCTTCAGAAAGGTCAAAGACTGTAAAGGCTGATAGTGTCTGCTCTGCAAAAAGCTGACGCTGTCCCCTCTGCAAAGCTGACAGAGAAGCCTCCAAATAAAGTTGACTACCTTTTGTACCCCTCAATTCTGATGAGACAAAACCTTTGTAAACCCTAGGGGTAAAGTAGTCAATTCACTTGGGTGAATAGTGGCTATAAATATGGGGGCTGGGTAGGTAACATTGAACACTTTTTGAGCATT
Source organism: Zizania palustris (assembly GCA_019279435.1). NCBI lineage: Eukaryota > Viridiplantae > Streptophyta > Magnoliopsida > Poales > Poaceae > Zizania > Zizania palustris. Next base: position 49,850,361 of record JAAALK010000290.1, on the reverse strand, counting down.
TACTGTTGAGCTCCTGTACTAGCCTCCGCATACTTTGTATTCATCCAGTGAGTTCATTTTTCAGTGTTCCCTGTTCAAGCAGCGAAGTCCTGCTTCTGTGTCAAGTTTCTGCTTGAACTTGTTTGCATACCTCGCTAGTAGTAGTGCACCGAAGGCTGTCAAGGTGAAGTGTGTTTTGTGCGAAGTGTGCGTTTTCAGTGTGCGTTCGCTCTGTGTAACTGGAGGCTAGACCTCGTTGTTTACTAGCGAAGCCCTGATCGAAGCCTATTTTTCTTCTCTGTGTCGAAGCCCCTAGCGAAGTCTGTTAGTGTGCGTCTTGACTTTCGAAGTACGAAGCCCATCACCAGTTGCTGTCGCTAAGTATTTGATCGAAGTCCTCAGGGGGCAGTCCACTCGTGCGAAGGGTGAAGTGTGAAGCCTGCTCGAAGCACCCTGTGTGCGGAGCCTGCACTGACTTAGCTGAGGTGATTTTTCGGGGTTGCGTGTGGAGCGAAGTCTTCTTGGCCTCGGATGTTTACTCCTTGCGAAGCCTGTGTTCGGAGCTGTCAAATACCTCCGAACCAGAACTTCGAAGGTTGTGTTCGAAGCCTATTCCGCAGTAGACTAAATTAAAACAGAAGGCTAATTTTAGCATGAAATTTTAAAAGCTCCCATTCATCCCCCCTCTGGTCACCGTTTCTGGTCCAACAATTGGTATCAGAGCAGGTTAAGATCACCAGTTGATCTTAACCGATTTTGTGATCTCTTGGCGACATGGACAGAGCTAGTAAAATTCCTCTGTTCGATGGGACTGATTTTGCATACTGGAAGGTGCGCATGGAGGCTTACTTGCTAAGCCAAGGAAATGCAATTTGGGAGATTGTGGATTCACAATACTCCATCCCTGAGACTCGCACCTCTCAAACAGAGAAAGATCAGTATAATGCCAACTCCAAGGCTAGAAATATATTGTTCATTGGTTTGAGTTGAAGTGAGTTTGATAGGGTGCAGCACCTTAGGACTGCTAGGGAAATTTGGACCACTCTCACTATTTTTCATGAGGGCTCTACACAGATCAAGGCCAAGCGCCAAAGCACATACAATCAACAGTATCAGCTGTTTGTGCAGGCACCTGGTGAATCTATAGATGCCATGTTTTCTCGCTTTGATGCGATAGTGAGTAACTTGCGGTCCAACGGGACGCTTGCTTACAATGATCATGATAGGGCTATCAAGCTTCTCTATGCTCTTGATCGTAGCATATGGGAAGTGAAGATATCCAGCATTGAGGAGTCTGCAAGTTATGACACATTGACCTGTGATGAGCTCTTCAGCAAGCTGAAGTCCACAGAGATTGCCAAGGCATCTCTTGCAGTGCACAGAAATTCCTTGCCACAGCCGTTGGCATTGGTTTCTAGCACTAGTCGTGGCACCGCTGCAGAACCAAGCACATCCGGTACTTGTGTTCTTGCAGATGGTTTTGCTTTGTCCTCCCTGGTCTCCGTCACTAAGGAGCAGGTGGACACTCTGGATGATGATGAGCTTGCTCTCATTGCCAGAAGGTTCACCCGTTTTCATCATGAGAGACAGGATCAGAGGAGAAGTGGTTTTAGTGGTTGCTTTGAATGTGGCGACACTTCTCATATCAAGGCAAATTTCCCTAAGCTCAAGAGGAGAGATGAGAGTGACCGCCCTAAATACCACAAAAAGGAGAGGAAGCCTTTTGTGAAGGGCAAGCATGGCAAGGTGGCTAAGAGAGTAGCCAAAGCCGCTTCTAGAGCGTTTGTTGCTGCTCTCAGCGACATCAACACTTCCTCAACTGAGGAGTCGAGCTCTGAGGAGGAGGAGTCCCCAAGGAAGGAGGACAAGAAGGACAAGAAGGGACGAGACTTCACCAGCCTTTGCTTCATGGCCGACAGCGATCACAGCGGCGATGAGCTTGACTCATCTGAGGTACCACTATCCTATGACTAGCTTTCAATTAAACTAGATGAGCTGAATGAAGTAGTTCTTGGTCAGGATAGATTGCTTGTGCAAGCCGCTAGAGAAAGAAAAGACCTTAGACTTAGGCTAGAATCTGTTTCTACTGAGTATGCCATGCTTAAGTCTAGAGTTAATGATGTTGATTATGAATCTTGTACTGTAGTCATGGGTGAGCTTGCTCAGTTGCGTTCTGTACATGCTCAAACTCTATCTGAGCTTGAGACTGCACAGAAGCATCTTTTGGTGGTTGATTCTAGACCTCATGATATAATTGATTGCATGAATTGTTCTTTATTGCGCGAGTGCATTAATTTATGTGATAAACATGTTCATGATTTAGAGGCTAGATTGGAGAAGGCCGGTAGTTCTAAGGATGTGCAGCCTGTTTGTGACACGTGCATTACCCTTAAGGACCAGCTAGGCACTGTTAGAGAGCGAGCTGAGAACCTCATGTCTGAAAATGAATACCTCCTTTCCGTGGTTAACAAATGCACTGAGGGAAAGGGTAGGATGGATTTGCTCTTGGCCAAGAGCAAGATGTGTGCTGACGGAGCAGGGTTAGCTCTAGGTTTGGGTTTTGAGAGGATTCCTTCAGATAGTGGAAACAAAACTAATTTTACCTCTCCCACTACCTTAGAGAAAGAGAGAGCTCTGTTAGACACTCCATCAGCCAAAAAGCCTACCCGAGCTCAAAAGAAAACCACTCCTCCTGCCAAAAAAATCCCTCCCAAGAAAACCACTCAGCAGAAGCCCAAGGAGCCTGTGAGAGTTGCTCCTGTGACCCATGAGAGTGCTCCTAGGAGAATTTTTCATTGTTCCTACTGTCAGCGGGCGGGTCATTTGGTTGGGTTCTGTTTTCATCGCATCAAGGATGAGCGACGCTCTCAGGCGATGAGTTACCAGGACATGCATTACCCATCTTTAGGTATGCATGAGTCTGAGTTGTACTATCGTCCTGCTTTTGATGCTCCTCGTGCTTCTCGAAGAGGTTTTGCTCCTCGAGGTGTTCACCATGTTCCATATGGTGGTAGACCCCGGGCGAGTAGCTTTGTACCTCGTCAGAGTAGGAGACCTTGACATGTTGTTCGATCACAGCATGTAGGTAGACCTCGCACTTTGCATCATTCAGATTATCATGTGTGTAGACCGTCTACTTTTACTGTGCCTACTACTCGTGTCACTCAGTGCTGGATGCCTCGTCATTTTTTCACTCACCCCAGCACTGAGCGATCGAGATATTCTTATCATGTGTAGGCGACAGACCGAGGCTTGGAGGGCACGTGGATCATGGACTCCGGTTGTTCACGCCATATGACCGGAGATGCAGCAAGGTTCTCTAGCCTCACCACAACCAAGCAAAGGGAACATATCACCTTCAGAAACAATCGAAGGAGTAGAGTGAAAGGTAAAGGTGTGGTAAGAATCAATTCGAATTTCACTCTCAGAGATGTTGCTTTGGTTGAAAACTTGGGATACAATTTGCTGTCTGTATCTCAGTTGCTTGATGAGGGCTTCGAAGTGCGATTCCATCACGATACTTCGCAAGTACTCAATTCTGATGGTGTTGTGGTTTGTAAGATCTTTAGAGTTGGGAGAGTTTTTGGAGCTGATTTTTCAGAGTCATCTGGTTCTTCTCATTGTCTTGTTGCACATTCTACTTCTGAGCTTTGGAAGTGGCATAGGAGACTAGGGCATATGATCTTTGAGTTGCTCGCTCGTCTGAGTGCCCTAGGTCTAATCCGAGGATTGCCCAAGCTCAAGTTTGAGAAGAATTTAGTTTGCGCTCCGTGTCGACATGGAAAGATGATTGACGCTTCGCATTCGCCAGTCACCACAGTGATGACTGAACAACCCGGAGAACTTCTCCACATGGACACTGTAGGTCCTTCTCGGGTTAGTTCTTTAGGCGGCAAGTGGTATGTATTACTCATTGTCGACGATTTCTCTCGCTACTCTTGGGTCTTCTTTCTTTCCAGCAAGGATGAAGTGTTTTCACACTTTCGGAGCTTGGCTTTGAGACTTTTCACTGAACTCCCTGGTGCATTAAAATTCATTCGAAGTGATAATGGCACTGAGTTCAAGAACAGTCTATTTGTTGACTTTTGCATGGAGCATGGCATAGAACATCAATTCTCTGCTCCGCGGGTTCCTCAACAGAACGGTGTCGTTGAGAGGAAGAACCGCACTTTGGTTGAGATGGCTAGGACGATGCTTGATGAGCATAGGACTCCTAGAAAATTCTGGGCTGAGGCCATGAACACTTCTTGTTACATCTCAAACCGAATCTTCTTGCACTCAATTTTAAACTTGACATCTTATGAGCTACGTTTTGGGAGACAGCCCAAGGTTACTCATCTTCGAGTATTTGGCTGTCGCTGCTTCATCCTAAAACGTGGTAATTTGGATAAATTTGAGTCGCGATCTTCTGACGGGATCTTTTTGGGTTACACTACACATGGTCATTCTTATCGTGTTTATAATTTGGAGACTAACACTGTCATCGAGTCATGTGATGTGACTTTTGATTAATCAACCCCCTCTGTTAGTTCTGCTCTTGAACAGGCAAATGAACACGACATGGAACAGATCCCGGAGATTTTGAGGATGAACCCCTACTACCCTCGACATCAACCCCCGAAGCTGACCCCGCTTCGACCACTTCGGCACAAGGTCCCGAAGCAACTACCTCGACATCGGTCATCTTGGACCACTCCAACGCACAAGTTGAGGGGGAGACTGCATCCCGCCGCGAGGCTCCACATCATGTTCAAAGGATGCACCCTCCCGAGCAGATCATTGGTGAGCTTGATCAAAGGGTAACACGTTCTCGTGCTCATTTCATTGATTCCGCTTTTGTTGCTTCTTTCGAGCCCTTAGATGTTAGTCATGCACTTTCTGATTCTAGTTGGATCAATGCCATGCATGAGGAACTTGAAAATTTTGAGAGAAACCAAGTCTGGACTTTAGTTGATCCTCCACCAAATGTTCATATCATTGGAACAAAATGGATTTTCAAAAATAAACAAGGGGAGGATGGTACTATAGTTAGAAACAAGGCTAGGCTTGTAGCTCAGGGTTATTCTCAATTATAAGGGATTGATTTTACTAAAACTTTTGCACCTGTTGCTCGCCTTGAGGCCATTAGGATTTTGCTTGCCTTTGCGACATCCCGGGGATTCAAACTCTATCAAATAGATGTCAAAAGTGCTTTTCTTAATGGCTTCATAGGTGAAGATGTTTATGTAAAACAACCCCCTGGTTTTGAAAACCCCAAATACCCACATAAAGTCCTTAAACTTCATAAGGCTCTTTATGGACTCAAGCAGGCCCCTCGGGCTTGGTATGATAGACTTAAGTCTTTTCTGCTTGAGCGGGGGTATTTGGTGGGATCTGTTGATAAAACCCTGTTCACTCTCAAGCATGGCAAAGATTTCCTCCTGGTGGATGATATCATCTTTGGTGGCTCTTCTCATGCTTTGGTTGTCGAGTTTGCAGATGCCATGAGCAGGGAATTCAAGATGTCCATTATGGGCGAGCTTACATTTTTCCTTGGTTTGCAAATCAAGCAAGGCAAACAAGGTACTTTCGTCCACCAGACGAAGTACACTGTTGGCGTAAAATATTACGCTAACAGGTTTCTGTAGAAAAGAAACTAACAAACGAAGTGTTTGCGAAGCAAACTGTTCTAAGCCTCCGAAAGGATAATAACTTAGAATAGTTCGAAAGTGTGTATTGATTCACTTGTAATCGGTCCTCATTACAGGATGAAATGGGGGGTATTTATAGGCCTAAACATTAAGGAAAAGACCTATTTACCCCTTTATTACAACCGACATTAAGGAAACTATTCGGTTTCCTTAATAGGGCTAAAATGGTAAAAGACTAATTCAATAGGATAGAAGATAAGTCTTCCATCTTAGCTGGCAGAAAAGATCCTGAAGAGCTTTGGTTCGAAGACATACTTCGAACCAATGCCTGTCTTCGGGCTTCGAATCAGGTTCCAGGCCACCTTCGAAGATGACCTTCGGACAATCTTCGAACTGGTTGGCTGTCTTCATGCTGCTTTGGCAATAACCCCGAAGATGAGATATTTTCCCCCAACAGTAGCCCCTCGAATACGCTTCTCCGTTAGACCTGTAACGTTAGGAGAGCAGTATACGGAAAGAAAAGATAACCAATCATAGGGGTTATTGATTTTTGTTTTATCTTCGAAATATACGAAGACATGAACTTCGAATCAGTCATAAGGTAATTACTTTTCGAATTATCTTAGAACTGACTCAGGAAGTTCGAAAGTCTTTTTAGACTTAGAAAATATAGCCGTTAATTTCTGTTTCTAACGGAGTTATACGAAGCGTTATTTTCGGAGGAAAATAACAGACGGGAATGTGAAAGGGCAGAGCCCAAACGGTAACAAACGGAAAGTTTAGGCTATAAATAAAGAACCTCAAAACTTTACCGATTACCTTTTCACTGCTTCTTCTCAATCGAAAACTTTTTAGCCCTTTGAGTTCTTGAGCCCTAGCCTCCATTCTCTCAGATCGATCCAGCAGTTGCGATGGCGAAGACCAAAGGCTCTGCACCTCCTTCGACCTTGGCTCGTCAACAAGCGGCCGCGGCAGCGGCAGCGGCAACAGTGACGGCGACGCCTTCAATGCAGGCGACAACTTCCATGGCGGCAAAGGGAAAAAATCCCCAAATCGCCGATGATCAAGGTCTGTGCCCTCCATCAACCAAATATCTGGACCAATCCTTTGAATTAGGATTTTCAACCTGCAAAAGAGAGTCCCTAGCAATGACAGTAGGAGGAAACATAGGTGCGGGAGTTATGATTCGAAAACCAGGGAAAGAAAAAATCCCATCACCAAGACTCGGAGAAGTCGTAGTGTTCGAAGCTTTTTTCGAAGCAGGCTTGGGCCTCCCTGCTGTAGATTTCTTAGCTGAAGTCCTCGACTTGTTTCATGTAACCCTCCCCCAGCTGTCTCCGAATGCTGTAGCTAGATTAGCTATCTTCGAGTGGGCTTTGAGAGCCGAAGGTTGTGAGGGGAGGGCTGAAATCTTCGCAGCATTGCACAGAGCAACTTGTCAGCCGAAGACCTTCGTAGGCTCCGGAGGTGAAAAAGTAGTGGTTGCCTTCGGAAGCATCAATTTTAGGCTTCGAGATGAATACGCTCTGCGATTCCCTGCTAAGGCCATCAATGCTAGATGGTATACTGATTGGGTGCTGAAATGGTTCTATGCCGAAGTCGGGGCAAGCAATCCTCTGGCCGGACCTCTTAGAGAAATCCAGTTCCGAAAAGAAGCTTTGGTGCGTCCTGACGAAGGCCAATTCGAAGCCCGTCTGAACTTGCTTGAAAAAGTTAGCCGAAGACTCAGTATGCGAGACTTGGCCGAAGAGTTCATCGGTCTTCAAATTCCTCCGTTGATGGCTGACTGGCCTATTATCTTCGAAGATGATTCCGAAGGTGGTCTTCGCAGAATTAACTTGACTTCAAGTCCTACAGGTAACTTCGAAAACAACATGCATTAAACATATTTACTTCGAAGAAGAACTGACTTGAATTATTGATGTTGTAGAATCTTCAGCCCCTGTTACTTCAGAACAAATTATAAGGGCTTCGGAAAAAATCTTAGGTGCTCCAACTCCGACCGAAAAAGAGTGGCGAATTAAGCTGGTTGGGAGTTGGGAAAGATTTAATAGAGTATGGGGAATGCTGAAACTCGCTCCTCCCCCTCTGATGGATTGGGCACCTTTGGAGAAAAGGCCTCAAAAAAGGAAAGCCGAAGCTGGAACTTCAATTTCAGCAAAAACTCCGGTGAAGAGGGTGGCTCGGAAGCCGAAGAACCTCGCACCTTTAGATCCTTTACCTTCGAGCTCCAGAGTTTCGGTTTCCGATTCTCAAGAAGAAATGGAAAGGTTACTCGTGCGCTTATTGGAAGAGAATGAAGCCCAAAGGGGCGCACAAACCGGAGTACCTGCGAACGTACCGGAGTCCGGAGAAAATGTTGATCAACCAAGGACTTCGGCAGTTCAAGAAGATGTAGCTCAGGACGAAGTTCCTGTGGATGAAAGTGGGGTTGAAGTCACTATAGCTTCGATTCCCGAAGAAGCAACGAGGACTAGCCAGGACGATGCTCCTGTAGTCCATGATTCAACGGCTGATTCAGATGAAGAATTAGCTTTCGATCCACCAATCAGTCCGACAACAACTCCTCCACGGACTGCCGAAGGTAGATTTCGAAGAACTTTTGTATTTATTTGAATTTTTATACTATGTATAATAGTTTTGATTACTTTGCAGAACCCACTCCTATGGAAGAAGTCCGTCAGGAGGAAATAATTCCTGAACCTTCGACGACTTCGGAGCCAGCCCCTAGAGTTACTCAAAAAGGGCCTGGAAGAGGCAAAAGACAAGTAGAGCCCCTGCCTGCTATAAGCTCCGAATCAACTCCGTCTGATTCAACAGACGAGAGCCAATCTTCCAGGGAGGCTCGAACTCCAGTGGCTCCGAAGGCCACAGGCCAAAGTTCCGGTCCTTCATTGAACGAAGATGACCAAGAAGCAATAAGCATGCTCCCCTTGCTGGCTCCTTTCTTAGGGCAAACAACTGGTCTTCGGACTTTGCTCGAACCTTTGGATCGAGCTAGTCGTGAGATAGGGGAGACCGAATTAGTGGCCATCCTGCGCAAGGCTGACAGGACGGAGCTTAATGCCATTATTGAACGTACAGCTTATCAGGTATGAAACAACTGCAAATTATTATAGAATTTATCTTCGAATGAATATTTACTTTGATTTTTACTTTGGCAGCAAACTGTCTTGGCCCGAGCTGCAAGTCTATGCAATGACGAAGAAATCGCTCGGCTTCGGGAAGAAAATAGCACTCTTCGAAGGAATTTTAACATCTCTGAAAGTCGAGTGACTCAAATGGACAATATAATATTAACAGAGCGAAAGGCCAGGCAAAGCTTGGAAGCTGTAAAGAAAGAGCTCGAAGCGGAAAGGATTGTGCTTCGAGCAGAAGTTGACAAACTGCGGGCGGAGCATGCTACTGCGGGGTCTAAGCTCGTCCGGCTTGAAGAGGAAGCTAGCCAATTGTTGACACAGAAAAACACTTTGACCACTGAGAATGCTAGGCTTTCTGGGGTTTTGGACGAAGTTACTTCGGCGAAGGATGCGCTGAACGAAGATAAGTTGAAGTCTGAGAAGGTGGCTGCGGAGATTATGAATCAGTTGTTAGAAGTCCTGGAGTACTTCGGTACTACCGGAATTCTTCCTTCTGATGACAACATCAGCCTTCTGCGCCGGTTGAAAAGGATCCAAGGGGTGGCGAAGCAGATGAAGACAGCGGGCATTAGATACGGAGAACTCTCCGGACATGTGTCTGCTGTTGGTCTACTTCGCTATTACGAGGATTTGGGCCGATCAATAACTCCGGACGCAGGAAGAGGTCCAATCACCTTCGACGACGACCGACTTCTCAAACCTTCCGAAGGTGTAGCTGCTGCTTGGCGGGCCTTCCAAACTTCGTGGAGAGCCGAAGGTCGATCTGCGATCAAGGCTTGGATTGATGAAGGCCAACGCCAGAAGCATGTTCGAAGCCAAGCTTCGAGCAGCCAACCTCCTTCAAACCCACAGGTTTAGGAATTGTTTTAGGATTTTTAACCATGTAAAGCTTTGTGCTTGTAAACATTTATCAATGAAAATCTTGTTTGTTATATTTTTAGGCTTTGCCTCTTATCGAAGATATCGAAGTGTTAGAGCTTAACAGCGAACTTCGCTCACTGTGGAACACCTTCGAACTTCTAAAGAGTTATAAGCGTCCTCGATTCCTTATCCCTCAAGATGACTCCGGCGTTATTGCGCCCGAAGTAATTAAAGACGTATTGTCTTATATTAAAGAGGAAGATAAAGAGATCGACGCAAACACCTCGTCTTCTGAAGACACTAAATGGTCCGAAGACGAAGGTGAAGCCCAAAATAAAAGATCTGAAGATCTTAGAAGCTGGGAGAGAAGTCCCGAACGACTTCGAACATGGGCCGAGCTTCAACAAGAGCAGAAGGATTTTAGAGCTTCGAAGGGGAGGAAGAGAGTTAAACGTAAAGTTCTTAGAACTTCCGATGTTGGAACTAGTCATTCCACCCCTAGCTCTCGGGACCGAAGAGGTCTCCGATTCCTTCTTGGTATAGATACCAATTTTTCATAATGTAATTTGTAAACACATTTATTTCAATAATGAATGCCGATTTAAAATTGTCTCCATATTTACTAGCCCCTCTTTGGGTATAAGCAACTTCGAAATGTATTCAAAGATGGTTATGCGCAAAGAAAAAACTTCGGAGTACAATTTTTTTTGGGGGTTCGGAGCCCCTCTGTCGTTTTAAAGATCTTTTGAAATCTTATGAAATGTCTTCGACTATTTGTAGTCAGAAGAATGGTAACTTGGTACCTTTGTTTGCTTTGTGAAAGAAATCAATTAAGATAACTTCGATGACACTTTAGTGTCTTAAAAAATTTGTCACTTTGGACTTATAAGAACAGACATTCGAAGCTCATGGCTTAAATGCTGTTTTGCTTTAGCCACCTTCGGCTGTTTTTTGCAGAAATCTACCAGCCGGAGCTTGGATTTCGCAGAAATTGTAGCCACCTTCGGCTCTTTTTTGCAGAAGTCTACCAGCCGGAGCTTGGACTTCGCAGAATTTGGCCACTTGGGCTCTTTTTTGCAGAAGTCTACCAGCCGGAGCTTGGACTTCGCAGAATTTGGCCACTTGGGCTCTTTTTTGCAGAAGTCTACCAGCCGGAGCTTGGACTTCGCAGAATTTGGCCACCTTCGGCTCTTTTTACGGAAGTCTGACAAGCTGCAGCTTGGACTCCGCAGATTTTGGCCACCTTCGGCTCTTTTTACGGAAGTCTACCAGCCGAAGCTTGGACTCCGTAGAATGTGGTATTGGCTCTTTTACGGATGCCTACAAGGTATCAGCTTGGGCTCCGGATGGATTTCAGCCACCACACCGGAGGCTTCGACTTTATGGGTTCGAAGTCCGGAAATACAACCCAGCTTAATGACACTTCCCTCTCGATCGACTTCTGTCCCAGCGCGTCCGCTCGGGAAACTAGGAGTGTCAAGGGGAAGGCAACCATCAGGGTGTATGCTTTATTAATTTAGAGGTGATTACAAGCGAATTACAAGGAGCCCTTATGCGAAGTATCGCTTTAGGTGCTCCGCATGCCAAGTATGTGCTAACTCTTCACCTTCTAAATTAGCTAATTTAAATGAACCAGGGCGCCTCGAGCGGACGATTAGATATGGACCTTCCCATTTATTGCCTAACTTCCCTGGTGCTATAATGCTTCGTAGAACAAGATGACCCGGTCTTAACTCGCTGAGCTTAACCTTCGGGTCATACCAAGTCTTCGTCTGCTGATGATACTTTGATAAGTTAGCTACAGCTCGAAGCCTTGTCTCTTCTGACAAATCTAACGAAGCTTGTCTTTCTTCTTCTATGTCTGGTTCGGTGCTGCGAAGTGATCCTCCTTTGAGCTCCGTTGGAGTCATAGCTTCATCTCCGAATAGTAGTCTGAACGGAGTAAAACCTGTGGACCTTGTTTGCGTAGTCCGAATGGACCACAGAATCTTCGGAAGCTCTTCGGTCCACAGTCCCTTTGATAATCCTACTATTCTTCGATTTAGCCCTGATAAGATATTTCCATTGGCTCACTCAACTGCTCCATTTGACTGAGGATGTCTCACTGCAGCAAAACATAGTTGAATGCCTAAGTCTTCGCAAAACTTCCTGAAAGGTTCTGCGTCGAACTGTGTTCCATTATCAACTGTGAGATATCTAGGCACTCCGAACCTGCAAATAATGTTTTTCCAGAAGAATTTCTGTACATTATTCGAAGTGATAGCTGTTAAGGGTTCTGCTTCCACCCACTTAGAGAAATATTCAATAGCTACCACTGCGAACTTCAGATTTCCCTTTGCTAACGGAAAGGGACCAATTAGATCCATACCCCATCTGGCCATAGGCCATACCGGAGCAATGACTTGAAGAGCTGTTGGTGGGCGATGACTCCGTCGACCCATCCACTGACATCCTTGACAAGTGCGGACCAAGCTCTCCGCATCAGCTGTTATTGTGGGCCAATAAAGCCCCTGGCGAAGTGTTTTTCCTGCCAGAGCTCTAGGGGCTAAATGACTTCCACAAAGGCCTTCGTGAATTTCTCGAAGAATTTCTTGGCCTTCGGCTTGAGATATACATCGGAGTAGAGGGGAACATACTCCGGCCTTGTATAATATACCGTTGATTAACTGATAGTTTCTTGCTCTGAGCTTTAACCTTGACAATTGGGGCTCTTCGGGCAAATTCGTTCCTCCTTGCAAGATTTCTATGATTGAATCTTTCCAATCTGCACTAGGAATGCAGAGAATCTCTGCAGAAGCAACTTGTGGCACCGAAGGTATATTGAGCTCCTCATAGAAAGCTTCGTCAGGCACATCCACAGCTCCGGCAGCAGCCTTCGCTAAAATGTCCGCTTGCACGTTTTCGGCTCTTGGTATACTCCGAATGGAAATACCCTTGAAATGTGCTTCGATCTTGCGAATTTCTTCCAAGTACTTTGCAAGCTGTGGATGTCGGACTTGAAAACTTTTGTCTACGTGCCCTGCTACTATCTGAGAATCTGTTTTTATAATTATTCTTGTAGCCCCTAGAGCACGTGCTTTCCGGAGTCCCAATAATATTCCTTCGTACTCCGCTATATTATTGGTAGACTTAAAGTTGAGTCTTGCGGAGTACATTGCTCTTTGTCCTGACGGAGAAATTAATACTGCCCCAATGCCTGCTCCGGATGCTTGGAAAGCCCCATCGGAGTAAATAGTCCAGACTCCGTCATCTGATTTCTCCGGAGTCAACTTCGCAGGTGGAGTCCACTCTGCTACGAAGTCTGCTAGGACTTGAGATTTGATAGCTGTCCTTGCCAGGAAAGATATGCCGAAAGGTGCTAGTTCTACTGCCCACTTTCCAATTCTTCCAGTGGAATCTTTGCTTCGGAGCATATCTCCTAAAGGATACGAAGTTGGTACAATTACATTGTGAGCCAAAAAATAATGTCTTAGCTTCCTCGAAGCCATTATCAGAGCATAAACGAACTTCTCAAGTTCGGAGTATCTTGTCTTCGCTCCTGACAATGCTTCGGATACGAAATAGACAGGATTTTGGACCAACTTCCCATTGATATCAGCTTCTCTGACAAGGACTGCGCTGACTGCTGAGCCTGTGGCTGCAAGATACAGAAGTAGGGTTTCGTCCGCAATAGGCACCGTAAGTGTAGCAAGATTGCTGAGATAATCTTTAATATCTTCGAAGCTTTTCTGACACTCCGGTGTCCATGCAAAATCTTCGGACCCTTTCAAAGCTTTAAAGATTGGCAAGCTCCTCTCCGCAGACCTTGATAAAAACCTGCTAAGTGCGGCCAGACGTCCGGTCAGCTTTTGCACTTGCTTTACATTCTCCGGAGGAGCCATCTTCTGCAGCGCAGTTATTTGAGTAGGGCTAGCTTCAATTCCCCTGCTTGAAACTAAGTACCCTAACAACTTTCCAGCCTTAGCTCCGAATATACATTTTTCGGGGTTAAGGCGGATCCCACATGCCCGAAGGCTATTGAATGTTTCTGCTAAGTCTAGGCTATGTTGGTGCTTTAAAGCACTCTTTATTACAATATCATCCATATAGGCCTCCACATTGCGACCTAGTTGATGACCTAGAGCCTTAGCAACTAATCTTGAAAAAGTAGCTCCGGCATTTCTTAGGCCGAAGGGCATTCTTACATAGCAGAAGACTCCCGAAGGAGTTACAAAGCTCGTCTTGATTTCATCTTCGCGCTTCAACCATATTTGATGATAGCCGGAATAGGCGTCAAGGAAGCTTAGTAACTCCGAACCTGCAGTGGAGTCAACTAGTTGATCAATTCGGGGCATGGGGTAGGGGTCACGTGGGCACGCTTTATTCAAAGATGTGAAATCAATGCACATGCGCCACTTTCCGGAGGACTTCTTCCTGACGAAGACTGGGTTTGCTAACCATTCTGTATGGGCCACTTCTCTGATAATCCCAGCCTTCAACAGTTTCTCAACTTCGTCCTTAGCTAGAGCAGCTCTCTCTGCGGACATCTTCCGGAGCCCTTGTCGAACAGGCCGGGCCTTCGGGTTTACAAGCAAGCTGTGCTCAATAATATCCCGATCGACTCCGGTGATATCTTCGTCAGACCAAGCGAAGACATCCAAATTCTCTTCTACAACCTTTTCCAAAGAAGTTGCAACTTCGGGAGGTAAATCTTTACCAAATTGAAAAGTGTATTCTTTACCATCTTTGACAATGACCTTCGTTGCAATCTCTCCTTCGGGACTTGGTCTTGGAAATGACTTCTTCGAGGCTTCGGAGGAGGCTGAAAAAATTTCTCCATTATCTTGGACATTGTTTACTTGCCTCGGATCAAGAGGAGGACCATGACCATATTCTGCTCTCCGGGCTATGGCTTGATCTCCGAAGATTGTCAGAACTCCTAACTGTGTGGGCATCTTCATGCACAAGTAGTTGTGATGCGCCACTGCTCCGAACTGATTCAACATGCCTCGCCCAAAGATAACATTATAAGCATACGGAGCATCTACCACATCAAAGATAACTTCCTCAGTTCGGGCTAGTAAACCTTCTCCGAAGGTTACTTCCAGGCCTATCTGGCCAAGTGCATCTAGCGGAGGTCCTGCGAAGCCTTGCAGAGGACGAGCCGCTGGGAGGAGATGCTTCCGGGAAATGCATAACTGATCGAAGGCTTGCACAAATATGATATCTGCCGAGCTACCTCCGTCAATTAGCACCCTTCGGACTTCTGTTCCTGCAATATCAGCAGTAATAACCAATGGATCTGCGTGCGGGAACTTGATACCAGCTGCATCCTCCGCAGAGAAAGATATTGGAACATGAGACCACTCCGGCATTGCAGCTGCAGATGACGAAGTCCCAATGTGGCCCACTTCTCGGACATACTCTCTTCGCTGTCTCTTGGACATGCTTCCGAGGGTACCTCCTCCGGAGATAGGGAGAACTACTCTCTTCCCTCTATCTTGCCCTTCTTCTTGCTTCGGAGGTGGCATAACATTGGCCACCGGAGGATGCCTTGCAGCATCAAAATTTTCTATCCGCGCCACAGCCTGGACCGGCTCCGAGCGCACTGCTGCTGCTGGACTTCGGTCGGTACTACCTCGACCCGAAGTTCTCTCCAAGTATTCTCCCCGAAGGGTAAGAATAGCCTTGCAGGTGTCAGTTGCATGGCTTCGGTTCTCTCCATGAATACAGCAAAAAAGGGTCTGGCCTTTGCCAGCCGTTTTCCCTGGCGGCCTCCAGCCGCTGGACTTGTTCCCCGCAGACTGTGGAGCTCTTGGTGTAAACTTCTGCGGGGGTGCAATGTTTAAGACCTCAGAACGAGGGTGCTTTTGCCCTCTTCTTCTATCATGTTGCACTTCGGGGACTGATTCTTGCGGCTGAACCGGAGTCTTGACCTCTGCTTTAACTTCTGTCAACACTGTCGAAGTAGCAGTAGTCCTCCGAAGCCAACCTTCTTCCGACTTCGAATACTCCTCGAAGTACGACATCAACTGTGATACTGTGGTGATGCTCTTCCGATGCAATTTATCCAGAAGGCCTTTATGACTGACACCTTCCCGAGCCGCATCAACCACCGAGGATGTGGACAGCCCCCGAATTTGCGACTTCGTGTGAGCGAAGCGCTTGAAGTATTGCCTCAATGTTTCTCCGGGGAGCTGTTTCACTTGGAAAAGGCTTCCTGTAGACATGGGGGGAACGAAGGTGCCCTGAAAGTTACTTATGAACTTCTTCTTCAACTGTAACCATGACATGATTGATCCTGGTTTTAAAGACCAGAACCATCTCAACGCCACTCCTTCAAGGGCTAACGGGAAGCACTTCGCCATAGTATCTCTGTCTCCGCCACTAGCTTCGATTGCTAGGGCATAAGAGCGTGCAAACTCACTAGGATCTTCGTCTCCGGCATACTTGCAAAGCTTCGAAGCTTTGAACCTCGGATCGAAGCGAACCTTCTGAAGCTCGGGATGCAACGGAGATTCATTGTCGTAAGAGGCGTTCTCCGGAGCTTCGGGATAATCAAGATCGTCGTCTTCATGCACTTCGGGGATAGCTGGGGTGGCTTGAGGACGAAGCCTATTCGCAGCCTCTTGTCGCCACCTTGCTACCTCGGCTTGAAGATTGGCCATTTGAGTGGCCATGTCTCCAAGGCTATCTTCATCTCCTCCGGAAGGACCTTCCGGGTCTTGAGAACTGGTATGATCAGTTCGAATCGGAATGGAGGGTGGCAGAGTGGCTCCGGGCGGTCGGAGTGTAGAAGGGGTTGGTGGAGAGGTTTCGTATCCTCGAGGGATAGAAGCCCCTTGCGGAGTTTGAGGTGGAGGGATAGTCGAAGACCCTCCGACTTCGACTGTGTCGAAGGGTATCTCTCCGGAGATCCGAGAGGACCTCCGAGTGGGATTGCGAGGTGCGCTCCGCTTAGGAGGCATGATGCAAGAGGTTGGTAGAGAACGAAGTTTTTTGGACTAAGTTCCCCACGGACGGCGCCAACTGTTGGCGTAAAATATTACGCTAACAGGTTTCTGTAGAAAAGAAACTAACAAACGAAGTGTTTGCGAAGCAAACTGTTCTAAGCCTCCGAAAGGATAATAACTTAGAATAGTTCGAAAGTGTGTATTGATTCACTTGTAATCGGTCCTCATTACAGGATGAAATGGGGGGTATTTATAGGCCTAAACATTAAGGAAAAGACCTATTTACCCCTTTATTACAACCGACATTAAGGAAACTATTCGGTTTCCTTAATAGGGCTAAAATGGTAAAAGACTAATTCAATAGGATAGAAGATAAGTCTTCCATCTTAGCTGGCAGAAAAGATCCTGAAGAGCTTTGGTTCGAAGACATACTTCGAACCAATGCCTGTCTTCGGGCTTCGAATCAGGTTCCAGGCCACCTTCGAAGATGACCTTCGGACAACTTTCGAACTGGTTGGCTGTCTTCATGCTGCTTTGGCAATAACCCCGAAGATGAGATATTTTCCCCCAACATACACCAAGGACCTGCTCAAGAAATTCGACATGGCCGATGCGAAGCCTCTCGCCACTCCAATGGCTACATCTGTAGCATTGGATCCTGACGAAGATGGAGAAGCCGTAGATCAGAAGGAGTTCCAAAGCATGATCGGCTCCCTCCTATACTTGACTGCTACGAGGCCGGACATACACTTCGCAGTGTGTCTGTGCGCTCGTTTTCAGGCTTCACCACGAGCTTCGCACCGCCAAGCGGTAAAGCGCATTCTCAGGTATCTCAAACATACCCTTGAGTTCGGCATATGGTATTCAGCGTCTTCCTCTTTGTGTCTTCGAGGTTATTCCGATGCGGATTTTGCTGGGTGTAGGATTGATAGGAAAAGTACCTCTGGTACTTGTCATTTTCTGGGTACATCACTGGTTTGCTGGTCTTCCCGCAAACAGTCTAGTGTTGCATAATCGATGGCTGAGGCCGAATATGTTGCTGCAGCTAGCTGTTGCTCTCAGATTTTGTGGATGGTTTCCACTTTGCGGGATTTCGGGTTAGATTATAAGAGTGGTCCACTTTTCTGTGATAACACTAGTGCTATTTGTATTGCAAACAACCCGGTTCAGCATTCTAGAACCAAACACATTGATGTGCGATATCATTTTCTCAGAGATCATAATGAGAAGGGTGATATTGAACTTCAATATGTTGATACCCAACACCAGCTAGCCGATATTTTCACTAAACCCCTCGATGCTTCTCGATTTGCCTACTTGCGTGGGGAACTTGGTGTTTGTCACCCTTACGACATTTTGTGAGGGGGAGCGGTTTTTGATTGACTTGTATATGCTTACTGTGTGTGAAATTGCATTTACATATCTTGCACTTATATGCCTAATTTTAATTCATGAAATCATGACAGCTCAGCTCTTTTTAATTTATCTGAAACATTAATGTGCATGATGTTTTCTTTCCAAACTCAAATCATGCTCACTGCTCAATCTTGTGTCTAGCATGTATAGGCAGGCTTGCTTTAGCTATCTTTTATCTGCTTGATAGCAAGACACTTTTTCTCTAGATGCTAATTTGTGCAACTTGAAAAATTATTCTACGTATTCATGGATAATCATAAAATGCTAAACTAATTATTCATTTAATCAAAATTCAAAAATCCATGATTTACATGCTTCAAGTTAAAAGATCCAGGTGCGTTTGTTTGTCGCACTACTCTATTCTAGACTGCTTACCATTGCACATTGGTCTGAACTGGAATAGTGTAGTGTCTGCCAAAATCATTGCCTTAAGCTTCTGATGGCTTTCATGCCTAGGCTTGGCCTGATTGGAAAGTATAAGGTGGACAAACAAATAACCCTTTGTTGGCGTAAAAGATTACGCTAACAGGTTTCTGTAGATTAGAAACTAACAAACGAAGTGTTTGCGAAGTGAACTGTTCTAAGCCTCCGAAAGGATAACAACTTAGAATAGTTCGAATGTGTGTATTGAATAGCTTGTATTCGGTCCCTATTACAGGGTGAAATGGGGGGTATTTATAGGCCCAAATATTAAGGAAAAGACCTATTTACCCCCCTATTACAACCGACATAGTGGAAACTATTTGGTACCCTTGATAGGGCTAAAATGGTAAAAGACTAATCTAATAAGAAAAAAGATAAGTCTTCCATCTTAGCTGGCAAAAAAGATCTCAAAGTGCCTTAGTTCAAAGATATACTCTGAACCAATGCCTATCTTCGTACTTCGAGCTTGACTTAGGACATCTTCGAAGATGGACGTCTGGGAACCTTCGAATCCATTATCTGCCTTTGTGCTGTTACGGCAATAACCCTGAGGATGGGATATTTTCCCCCAACAGTAGCCCCTCGAATACGCTTCTCCGTTAAACCTGTAATGTTAGGAGAGCAGTATACGGAAGAAAAAATAACCAGGCATAGGGGTTATTAGATTGTAATTCATCTCCGAAATGTACGAAGATATAAAACTCCAAGTCAGTCTTAAGACAATTACTTTCGAACTATCTTAGAACTGACTCAGGAAGTTCGAAAGACTTTTAGACTTAGAAGAAATAGCCGTTAGCTTCCTTCTTCTAACGGAAACTGCAGAATGCGTTAATTTCGGAGAAAAGTAACGGGCAGGAATGCGAAACGGCATGGACTAACGGTAAAAATGTTAAGTCTAGGCTATAAATAGAGGGCCTAGAACTTTCCTGATTACCTTTCCACTGCTCTCTTGCAAACAAACACCCTTTGAGCCCTTTGAGCCCTAGCCTCCATTTTTCCTCCAAAGCAACCTAGTAACTTCAATGGCGAAAACCAAGAGTTCTGGAGCCCCTTCGGCCTTGGCTTGACAGCAGGAGGCCGCAGCAGCAGCGGCTGCGGCGTTGGCGACGGTGCCTCCAACACCCGCAACGACATCCATGGCGGCAGGAGGGGGAAATCCCTAAAATGTTGGTGATCAAGGTCTCTGCCCGCCATCAACGAAGTATTTGGATCAATCCTTCCAACTGGGACCTTCTACCTGCAAGAGAGAAACACTGGCGGTCGCAGTAGAAGGGAAAATTAGTACCGGAGTCATGATCCGCAAACCTGGAAAGGAACTCATCCCGTCGCCAAAGCCCGGAGAAGTGGTCGTCTTCGAAGCCTTCTTCGAAGCCGGCTTAGGCCTTCTAGCAGTGGACTTCTTGGCCGAGGTACTGGATCTGTTTCACGTCACCCTTCCTCAACTTTCTCCGAACGCAGTAGCTCGCTTAGCTATCTTTGAATGGGCGTTGAGAGCCGAAGGCTGTGAGGGGAGGGCAGAGATCTTCGCTGCGCTACACAGAGCTTCATGCCAGCCAAAAAACTTTGTAGGCCCCGGAGGTGAAAAAGTGGTAGTATCCTTCGGAAGTATTAACTTCAGGCTTCGGGATGAATACGCCCTTCACTTTCCTGCTAAGGCCATCAATGCAAGATGGTATACCGACTGGGTCATGAGATGGTTTTATGCCGAAGTTGGGGCGAGCAATCCTCTGGCCGGACCTCTGAAAGACATCCAATTCTGGAAGGAAGCCCTAGTGCATCCAAACCAAGGTCAGCTCGAAGCTCGCCTCAGCCTACTTCAGAAGATCAGTCGAAGGTTGAGCATGCGAGACTTAGCCGAAGAGTTCCTCGGGTTACAAATCTCTCCGCTGATGGCCAACTGGCCTATCATCTTCGAAGAGGATTCGGAAGGCGGTCTCCGAAAAATCACTTCGACTTCGAGTCCTGCAGGTAACTTCGAAGACAACATGTATTATGCATATTCATTCGAAGAAGTAACTAACTTGATTCATTTTTTAGCTTCTTCATCCCCTATTACTTCGGAACAAATCGTAAGGGCTTCGGAGAAGATTTTGGGCGCTCCAACTCCGACCGAAAAGGAATGGAGAATCAAGTTGGTCGGGAGTTGGGATAGATTTAACAGGGTGTGGGGAATGCTGGAAATCGTTCCGCCCCCTTTGATGGATTGGGTACCTTCGGAGAAAGGGCCCAAAAAGAGGAAAGCCGAAGCTGGGACTTCGAGCTCCGCCAAGACTCCGGTCAAGAAGGTGGCTCAGAAACCAAAGAATCCCACACCTTCGAGCCCAAGGGCTTCAGTCTCTGACTCCCAAGAAGATGAAGGGAGGTTGCTTGTGCGTTTGATAGACGAAGATGCATCTCAAAGGACTGCACAAGCCGAAGTACCTGCGAACGTGCCGGAGTCTCGAGATAACCTTGAGCAACCAAGGACTTCAGCAGTTCAAGAGGATTTACCTCAGGGCGATGTTTCTGTGGATGAAGGCGGAGTCGAAGTTACTATGGCTTCGATTCCTGAAGAGGCAACAAGGACGGCTCAGGAAAATGCTCCTGCAGTCGAAGATTTAACGGCTGATTCGGACGAAGATCTCGCCTTCGATCCACCGAACAGTCCATTGATTACCCCTCGCCAAAATGTCGAAGGTAGACTTCGAATAAATCTTTCATGTTTATTTTGTGTATTTATACAATGTATAACACCTTTGTTTTTACAGAGTCCACTCCTGTGGAAGAGGTCCGCCGGGAAGAAATAATCCCTGGACCTTCGATGACTTCGGAGCCAACCCAGAGAGCTACTCAAATGGGACCTAGAAGAGGCAAAAGGAATATAGAACCCCTCCCTACTGCGAGTTCCGGATCAACTCCGTCTGATTCAACAGACGAGAGTCACTCTACCGAGGGGGGCCAGTCTCCAGGGGCTCCGAAGACCACAAGCCAACACTCCGGCCCTTCGCTGAACGAGGATGACCAACAAGCGATAAGCATGCTCCCCCTTCTAGCTCCTTTCTTAGGGCAAACGACTGGTCTTCGGACTTTGCTCGAACCTTTGGATCAAGCTAGCCGCGACATAGGGGAGACCAACTTAGTGGCCATTCTAAGTAAAGCGGACAGGTCGGAGCTCAATGCTGCTATAGAACGCGCAGCTTACCAGGTACAAAGTATCTGTGAAATAACATAGAATTACCTACAAATAAATGTTTACCTTGGTTTTTTCTTTTTGCAGCAAACAGTCTTGGCCCGAGCTACGAATATATCGAATGATCAAGAAATCGCTCGTCTTCAGGAGGAAAATAATATCCTTCAACGGAATATTACCATCTCCGAAAGCCGAGTGGTTCAGATGGACAATATAGTGTCAACAGAGCGTAGGGCCAGACAAGGTTTGGAGGCTGCGAATAAAGAGCTCGAAGTAGAAAGAATTGTGCTTCGAGCAGAAATTGAAAGGATGCGGGCGGAGCACGCTACTGCGGGGACCGAACTTGTCAGACTCCAAGAGGAAGCTAGCCAGCTTTTGAACCAAAAGAATATCTTGACTATCGAAACTGCTAGACTTTCCGGAGTTCTAGGAGAAGTAACTTCGACGAAGGACGCACTGATCGAAGATAAGCTAAAGTCTGAGAAGGTAGCTGTGGAAGTTATGAATCAGCTGCTAGGTGTCCTGGAGTACTTCGGTACTACTGGGACACTTCCTTCTGATGATAACGTTTCTCTTCTGCGCCGGTTGAAAAGGATTCAAGGAGTGGCGAAGCAGATGAAGACAGCAGGCATTTGATACGGAGAACTCTCCGGACAAGTGGCTGTTGTTGGCCTACTTCGTTACTACGAGGATCTGGGCCGATCGATAACTCCGGGCGCAGGAGAGGGCCCAATTACCTTCGACGACGAGCGGCTTCTGACTCCTTCCAAAGGTGTGGCTGCTGCCTGGCGAGCCTTCCAAACTTCATGGAGAGCCGAAGGTCGCTCTGCGATCAAGGCTTGGATCGACGAAGGTCAACACCAGAAGCAAGTTCGGACCCAAGCTTCAAGCAGTCAGCCTCCTCCGAACCCGCAGGTTTAGGAATACCTTAGGATTTTTGGATATGTAAAGCTTTATGCTTATGAACATTTATCAATGAAAATTTGTTTATCATATTTTTAGGCTTTGCCTCATACGGAAGATATCGAAGTGTTAGACATTAACGACGAACTTCGCTCATTATGGACCACCTTTGATCTTCTAAAGGCTTATAAACGTCCTCGATTTTTAGTTCCTCGAGATAACTTCGGTGTAATTACGCCCGAAGTAATCAAAGATATACTATCTTATATTAAAGAGGAAGAAAAAGAGGTTAACTTGAACACTTCGTCTTCTGAAGATGTTATATGGTCTGAAGACGAAGATGAAGTTCGAAGTAAAAAACCTGAAGAACTTGGAAGCTGGGAAAGGAGCCCCGAACGACTTCGAACTTGGGCCGAGCTTCAACAAGAACAGAAGGACTTTAGAGCTTTGAAGGGAGGCAAAAGAGCTAAACGTAAAGTTGTTAGAACTCCCGGCACTGGAACTAGTCGTTCCAACCCTAGCTCTAGAGATCGAAGAGGTCTTCGATTCCTTCTTGGTATAGATACCGATTTTTCATGATGTAACCTGTAAACATATTCGTTCGAATAATGAATACCGATTTAAAATTGTCTCCATATTTACTAGCCCCTCTTTGGGTATAAGCAACTTCGAACTATATTCAAAGATGGTTATGCGCAAAGAAAAACTTCGGAGTACAATTTTTTGGGGTTCGGAATCCCTCTGCAATTTAAAGATCTTTTAAAATCTTATAAAATGTCTTCGACTATTTGTAGTCTGAAGAATGGCAACTTAGTACCCTTGTTTTTTGAAAGAAATCACTTGAGATAACTTCTAGGACACCTTTAGTGTCTTAGATAATTTGTCACTTGGGACTATGCTAACAGACATTCGAAGCTCATGGCTCAAACTCTATTTTGCTTTGGCCACCTTCGGATCTTTTTTGCGAGCTCTGTCGAACCAATGGTTCGAAGTTGGCAATGGTCTCTTTGGACTCTTTTTACGGAAGTCTACCAGCCAATGGCTTGGACTTCGTATATTTTGGCCACCTTCGGCTCTTTTTGCGGAAGTCTACCAGCCAATGGCTTGGACTCCGCATGATTTGGCCACCTTCGGCTCTTTTTACGGAAGTCTACCAGCCAATGGCTTGGACTCCGCATGATGTGGTTTTGGGCTCTTTTACGGATGCCTACAAGCTGGTGGCTTGGACTCCGGATTATGTCAGCCCCCACGTCGGAAGCTTCGAACCAATGATTCGAAGTCCGAAAATATGATTCAGCTTCATGACACTTCCCTCTCGGTCAACCCTGTGGTTCCAGTGCGTCCACTCGGAAGCTGGAGGTTTATGAGGGGAAGGCACTATCTGGACCATATGATTTATTAATTCAGAAGATGATTACAAGTGATTTACAAGGAGCCCTTATGCGAAGTATCGCTTTAGGTGCTCTGCATGCCAAGTATGTGCTAACTCTTCACCTTCTAAATTAGCTAATTTAAAAGAGCCAGGGCGTCCTGAACGAACAATTAGGTATGGACCTTCCCATTTATTTCCTAACTTCCCTGGCGCTATAATGCTTCATAGAACAAGATGACCCGGTCTTAGTTCATTGAGCTTAACCTTTGGGTTAAACCAAGCCTTCGTCTGTTGATGATACTATGATAAATTTGCCACAGCTCGAAGTCTTGTTTCTTCTGATAAATCTAGCGAAGCTTGTCTTTCTTCTTCAATCTCCGGTTCGGTGCTGCGAAGCGATCCTCCTTTGAGCTCCGTTGGAGTCATAGCTTCATCTCCGAATAGTAGTCTGAATGGAGTAAAACCCGTGGACCTTGTTTGCGTAGTCCGAATGGACCACAAAATCTTCGGAAGCTCTTCGGTCCACAGTCCTTTTGCTAATCCTACTATCCTTCGATTTAGCCCTGACAAAATATTTCCATTGGCTCTTTCTACGGCTCCATTAGACTGAGGATGCCTCACTGCAGCAAAACATAACTGAATGCCTAGATCTTCGCAAAATTTCCTAAAAGGTGCTGCATCGAACTGTGTTCCATTATCAACTGTGAGTTGTCTAGGCACTCCGAACCGGCAAATGATATTCTTCCAAAAGAATTTTTGTACATTGTTCGAAGTGATAATTGTTAAGGGCTCTGCTTCTACCCACTTAGAAAAATATTCAATAGCTACCACTGCAAACTTCAGATTTCCCTTGGCTACTGGAAAGGGACCAATTAAATCCATACCCCATCTGGCCATAGGCCATACCGGAGCAATGATTTGAAGAGCTGTTGGTGGGCGATGACTTCGTCGACCCATCCACTGACATCCTTGACAGGTGCGGACTAAGCTCTCCGCATCAGCTGTTATTGTAGGCCAATAAAGCCCCTGGCGAAGTGTTTTTCCTGCCAAAGCTCGAGGGGCTAAATGGCTACCGCAAAGGCCTTCATGAATTTCTCGAAGAATTTCTTGACCTTCGGCTTGAGATATACATCGAAGTAAAGGGGAACATACTCCGACCTTATATAAAATACCGTTGATTATTTGATAATTTCTGGCCCTAAGCTTCAATCTTGAAAGTTGTGGCTCTTCAGGCAAATTTGTTCCTCCCTGTAAAAGTTCCATGATTGAATTTTTCCAATCTGCACTAGGAATGCAAAGAATCTCTGCAGAGGGAATTTGTGGCACCGAAGGTGTACTGAGCTCCTAATAGAAAGCTTCTTCTGGTACATCCACAGCTCCGGCTGCAGCTTTTGCTAAGATGTCCGCTTGCACATTTTCTGCTCTTGGTATACTTCGAATGGAAATACCCTTGAAGTGTGCTTCGATCTTACGGATTTCTTCTAAGTACTTTGCAAGCTGTGGATGCCGAACCTGAAAACTTTTATCTACGTGCCCTGCTACTATCTGAGAATATGTCTTTATAACAACTCTTGTAGCCCCTAGAGCACGTGCTTTTCGGAGTCCCAGTAAAATCCCTTCATACTCCGCTATATTATTGGTGGACTTAAAGATGAGTCTTGCGGAGTACATTGCTCTTTGCCTTGAAGGCGAAATTAATACCGCTCCAATGCCTGCTCTGGATGCTTGGAAAGCCCCATCGGAATAAACTGTCCAAACTCCGTCACTTGACTTCTCCGGAAGCAAAGTTGCAGGTGGAGTCCATTCTGCTACAAAATCTGCTAAGATTTGCGATTTGATTGCTGTCCTTGCCAGAAAAGATATGCCGAAGGGTGCTAGCTCAACTGCCCACTTCCCTATTCTTCCAGTGGAATCCTTACTTCGAAGCATATCTCCCAAAGGATACGAAGTTGGTACAATTACATTGTGAGCCAAAAAATAATGTCTTAATTTCCTCGAAGCCATTATCAGAGCATAAACGAACTTCTCGAGTTCGGAGTATCTTGTCTTCGCTCCCGATAATGCTTCGGATACAAAATAAACAGGATTTTGGACCAACTTCCCATTGAAATCTATTTCTCTGACAAGGACTGCACTGACAGCAGAACCTGTAGCTGCAAGGTAAAGGAGTAGGGTTTCGTCCGCAGTAGGCACCGTGAGTGTAGCGAGATTACTGAGATACTCTTTAATATCTTCGAAGCTTTTTTGACACTTCGGTGTCCATGCAAAATCTTCGGACCCTTTCAATGCTTTAAATATAGGCAAGCTTCTCTCCGTAGACCTTGATAAAAATCTGCTAAGTGCTGCCAGACGCCCAGTCAACTTTTGCACTTGCTTTAAATTTTCCGGAGGAGCCATCTTTTGTAGCGCAGTTATTTGAGTAGGGCTAGCTTCAATCCCCCTGCTTGAAACTAAATACCCTAACAACTTTCCAGCCTTAGCTCCGAAGATACATTTTTCGGGGTTAAGACGGATCCCACATGCTCGAAGGCTATTGAATGTTTCTGCTAAGTCTAGGCTATGTTGGTGCTTTAAAGCACTCTTTATTACAATATCATCCATATAGGCCTCCACATTGCGACCTAATTGATGACCTAGAGCCTTAGCAACTAACCTCGAAAAAGTAGCCCCGGCATTTCTTAAGCCAAAAGGCATTCTTACATAACAAAAGACTCCCGAAGGAGTTACGAAGCTTGTCTTGATCTCATCTTCGCGCTTCAACCATATTTGATGATAACCAGAATACGCGTCAAGGAAGCTTAATAACTCCAAACCTGCGGTGGAGTCGACCAATTGATCAATTCGGGGCATGGGGTAGGGGTCACGAGGGCATGCTTTATTCAAGGATGTGAAATCAATGCACATGCGCCACTTTCTGGAAGATTTCTTTTTGACGAAGACTGGGTTGGCTAACCATTCTGTGTGAGCCACTTCTCTAATAATCCCAGCCTTCAACAATTTTTCAACTTCGTCTTTTGCCAGAACAGCTCTTTCTGCAGACATTTTTCGGAGTCCTTGCCGAACAGGCCGGGCCTTCGGGTTTACAAGCAAACTATGTTCAATGATATCCCGATCGACTCCGGTGATGTCTTTGTCAAACCAAGCGAATACATCTAAATTCTCTTCCACCACCTTTTCCAAAGAGGTTGCAACTTCTGGAGGTAAATCTTTACCAAATTGAAATGTATATTCTTTACCATCTTTAACAATAACCTTCGCTGCAATCTCTCCTTCAGGACTTGGTCTCGGGAAGGATTTCTTTGAAGCTTCGGAAGGGGCTGAAAAATTTTCTTGATTATCTTGCACATTGTTTACTTGTCTTGGATCAAGAGGGGGGCCATGACCATATTCCGCTCTCCGGGCGATAGCTTGATCTCCGAAGACAGTAAGGACTCCTGCTTGTGTGGGCATCTTCATGCATAAATAATTGTGATGCGCCACAGCTCCGAACTAGTTTAGCATGCCTCTTCCGAAGATGACGTTGTAAGCACACGGGGCATCTACAACATCGAAGACTACTTCCTCAGTTCGGGCCAACAAACCTTCTCTGAAGGTAACTTCCAGGCCTATTTGGCCGAGTGCATCAAGCGGAGGTCCTGCGAAGCCTTGCAAAGGGCGAGCCGTTGGAAGGAGATGCTTTCTAGAGATGCACAATTGATCGAAGGCTTGAACAAAAATGATGTCTGCCGAACTGCCTCCGTCAATCAATACTCTTCGAACTTCAATGCTCGCAATATCAGCAGTAATAACAAGTGGGTCTGCATGCGGGAATTTAATGCCAGCTGCATCCTCTGCGGAAAAGGATATCGGTACATGAGACCACTCCGGCATAGCAGCTGCAGATGACGAAGTCCTAATATGGCCCACTTCTCTGACGTAGTCTCTTCGCTGTCTTTTTGACATGCTTCCGAGGGTACCTCCTCCAGAGATGGGGAGGACTACTCTTTTCCCTCGGTCTTGCCCTTCCTCTTGCTTCGGAGGTGGCATAACATTGGCCACTGGAGGGTGTCTTGCGGCTTCGAAGTTTTTTATCCGCGCCACAGCCTGGACCGGCTCCGGGCGCGCTGCAGCTGGAACTCGGTCGGTAGTACCTCGACCCGAAGTTCTTTCTAGATATTCTCCTCTTAGAGTGAGTATAGCCTTGCAAGTATCAGTTGCATGGCTTCGATTTTCACCGTGAATGCATCAGAAAATGGTCTGGCCTTTGCCAGCCGTTTTCCCTAGCGGCCTCCAGCCGCTGACCTTGTTCCCCGAAGGCTGTGGAGCTCTCTGTGTGAACTTTTGCGGGGGTGCAATGTTCAAGACTTCAGAACGAGGGTGCTTTTGCCCCCTTCTCCGATCATGTTCAACTTCGAAGACTGGTTCTGGCGGCTGCGCCGAAGTTTTTACTTCTACTTTTACTTCTTGCAATATGGATGGAGTAGCTGCAGTTCTTCGAAGCCAACCTTCTTCCGACCTCGCATACTCCTCGAAGTATGACATCAGCTGAGAAACCGAGGATATGCTTTTCCGATGAAGCTTATCCAGGAGGCCTTGATGAGTGACACCTTCCCGAGCTGCATCAACTACCGAAGATGTAGACAACCCTCGGATCTGCGACTTCGTATGAGCGAAGCGCTTGAAATATTGCCTCAATGTCTCTCCAGGGAGCTGCTTCACCTGGAAAAGGCTTCCCGTTGACATTGGAGGCACAAAGGTGCCTTGAAAATTTCTTACAAACTTCTTCTTCAGCTGCCCCCGTGAATTAATTGATCCTGGCTTCAAAGACCAGAACCACCTTAATGCCACTCCTTGAATAGCTAAGGGGAAGCACTTTGCCATGGTGTCTCGAACTCCTCCGCTAGCTTCAATTGCTAGGGCATAAGAACGGACAAACTCTCCAGGATCTTCATCTCCAGCATACTTACAGAGCTTCGAAGTCTTAAACTTCGGATCAAAGCGAACTTTCTGTAGCTCAGGATGCAGCGGAGATTCATTATCGAAGGAGGCGTTCTCCGGGGCTTCGGGATAAACGGGTTCGTCATCTTCGGGCACTTCTGGAACTATTGGGACGGCTTGAGAGCGAAGCATGTTCGCGGCTTCTTGCCGCCATCTTGCTACTTCAGCTTGGAGGCTGGCCATTTGAGTGTCCATATTTCCAAGATTGTCTTCATCTCCTCCGGAAGGGTCTTCCGGGTCTTGAGAACCAAGGGGATCAGTTCGAAGTGGGATTGAAGGTGGAAGAGGGACTCCGGGTGGTCGAAGTATAGAAGGAGTTGGCGGAGGAACTCCGTATGTTCGAGGGATGGAAACTCCTTCCAGAGTTTGAGGTGGAGGGAATGTCGAAGGCCCTCCGACCTCAACCGTGTCGGATGGTGCCTCTCTGGAGATCCGAGAGGACCTCCGAACAGGGTTACGAGGTGCGCTCCGCTTAGGAGGCATGATGAAAGAAATTGGTAGAGAACGAAGTTTCTCGGACTAAGTTCCCCACGGTCGGCACCAACTGTTGGCGTAAAAGATTACGCTAACAGGTTTCTATAGATTAGAAACTAACAAACGAAGTGTTTGCGAAGTGAACTGTTCTAAGCCTCCGAAAGGATAACAACTTAGAATAGTTCGAATGTGTGTATTGAATAGCTTGTATTCGGTCCCTATTACAGGGTGAAATGGGGGGTATTTATAGGCCCAAATATTAAGGAAAAGACCTATTTACCCCCCTATTACAACCGACATAGTGGAAACTATTCGGTACCCTTGATAGGGCTAAAATGGTAAAAGACTAATCTAATAAGAAAAAAAGATAAGTCTTCCATCTTAGCTGACAAAAAAGATCTCAAAGTGCCTTAGTTCAAAGATATACTCCGAACCAATGCCTATCTTCGTACTTCGAGCTTGACTTAGGACATCTTCGAAGATGGACGTCTGGGAACCTTCGAATCCATTATCTGCCTTTGTGCTATTACGGCAATAACCCTGAGGATGGGATATTTTCCCCCAACACCCCTGGCATTAAGAAAAGAACAACAAAATTCATTGATCATCAAGTTTGCTTTCATTGCTCCATTTGAACTAGACTTGTCTGTCTAGAGTAGAAATTGACTAGCTTTGCACGGTCCCTGCTTTTACTTGTCTAGTTATCTTGATTGAGTGGTGATGCTTTTATTTCAAAATGATAAAATCACATGCAATCATCATGTTTTTAGAGAAGGTTAAATTGAGCTGAGCACTTGATAATTGGTATTAATGTTGGCATATTTTTGCTTTGTATGTCCCTTCAATTCTGCTCATTTCCAAGCAATGCATCTTTTACATGCTCCTTGATGCTTGCATTGCCAAAGGGGGAGAAATTTGTGAGTTCTCTGTTGCAAGGAGGTACAATTAAATTACTTAGGCGGAGTTTTTATCTTGAAAAAGGGGAGATTTGCCGAAGGGGCTTTTACTCTTTTGAAAAAGGTCTTCGGAGTACTGGAAACACTTGTTTGCTTGTCTGTGGTGCGCAGGGGACTTCGGAGGTGACGGACGGTTCGTAGCAGGTGAACCTGGGTCAAGCGGGAGGCTTGATGCCAGGGGAGCGGGGAGCTCCATCACGAAGGCTGCGAAGGGGTCTAGGTCGGACCTCGGGTCGAGGTGCACCAGGAGAAGGCAGTAAGTGCGGAGCGCGGCTCCGGGTGAAGGTACTCCGAGACAAAGTCCTCGAAGGCGAGGCACTTCGAAGGGTACTCCGGATGGTGTGACTTCGGAGTTTGGTGGATCAAGTCCTCAGCAGAGGCAAAGTGTTCGAAGTGTGCTCCGGATGGAGGCGCTCGAAGGTACCCGACGGAGGTCTCAGAAGTCGAGGTGCATCGAAGGCATGGTCCGGGTGAGCATCGTCGAGGAGTGTGCTTGGGGAGAGACACTGCGACGAAGGGCTCATGGAATGCTTCATGCGGAGGCCTTGGACGAAGGAGGGACTCCGAAGGGTGGTACTCCGAAGGTGGGGCTTCGGAGTGAAGCAGGCTTCAGAGAAAGGCTGGCTCCGGAGTGAGGATGACTTGTGGTACTTCGGCCATGCATGGCTTCGGTACACGGACTAACGGAGTTCGAGCTGGGAGTAGCTGCGAAGCCGTGGTGGTCCACTCCGAGGGTGTTGGTGCGAATGCCCAAGGGCTTTGACGGCTTCGGCTCAAAACCGTCACTGTATCGGAGGCTGACTTCGGTGAATCAAAGGCCATCAGGCTCAAGGCTTCTCACCGAAGCTACCGCACCCCTCGCGTGTGAAGGGGGGCTTCAGAAAGGTCAAAGACTGTAAAGGCTGACAGTGTCTGCTTTGCAAAAAGCTGACGATGTCCCCTCTGCAAAGCTGACAGAGAAGCCTCCAAATAAAGTTGACTACCTTTTGTACCCCTCAGTTCTGATGACACAAAACCTTTGTAAACCCTAGGAGTAAAGTAGTCAATTCACTTGGGTGAATAGTGGCTATAAATATGGGGGCTGGGTAGGTAACATTGAACACTTTTTGAGCATTTACTGTTGAGCTCCTGTACTAGCCTCCGCATACTTTGTATTCATCCAGTGAGTTCATTTTTCAGTGTTCCCTGTTCAAGCAGCGAAGCCCTGCTTTTGTGTCAAGTTTCTGCTTGAACTTGTTTGCATACCTCGCTAGTAGTAGTGCACTGAAGCCTGTCAAGGCGAAGCGTGTTTTGTGCGAAGTGTGCTTTTTCATTGTGCGTTCGCTCTGTATAACTAGAGGCTAGACCTCGTTGTTTACTAGCGAAGCCCTGATCGAAGCCCGTTTTTCTTCTCTATGTCAAAGCCCCTAGCGAAGTCTGTTAGTGTGCATCTTGACTTTCGAAGTACGAAGCCTAGCACCAGTTGTTGTCGCTAAGTATTTGGTCGAAGTCCTCAGAGGGCAGTCCACTCGTGTGAAGGGTGAAGTGCGAAGCCTGCTCGAAGCACCCTGTGTGCGGAGCCTGCACTGACTTAGCTGAGGTGATTTTTCGAGGTTGCGTGTGGAGCGAAGTCTTCTTGGCCTCGGACGTTTACTCCTTGCGAAGCCTGTGTTCGGAGCTGTCAAATACCTCCGAACCAGAACTTCGAAGGTTGTGTTCGAAGCCTGTTCCGCAGTAGACTGAATTAAAACAGAAGGCTAATTTTAGCCTGAAATTTTAAAAGCTCCCATTCACCCCCCTCTGGTCG
The DNA here is from genome assembly GCA_019279435.1 of Zizania palustris. Classification (NCBI taxonomy): domain Eukaryota; kingdom Viridiplantae; phylum Streptophyta; class Magnoliopsida; order Poales; family Poaceae; genus Zizania; species Zizania palustris. The sequence continues at coordinate 49,818,343 of JAAALK010000290.1, read as the reverse complement.
CCGTTTCCGGTCCAACAAAACAAGGCTTCGAGCTGTCGCCAATCTGACGAAGTACCAAGACCAAACAAAAACATGGTATGACCTGAAGATAAAGTTGAACGAGCTTAGGCCAGGTCATTTAGTTTTGCGAAGTGTAATAGCCCCAAGGAAGCTAGGAAATAAATGGGAAGGATCATATATTATCCTACGCTCAGGGCACCCCGGATCGTTTAAATTAGCTAATTTAGAAGGGGAAGAGTTGAAGCATGCATGGCATGCGGAGCACCATAAGCGTTATTACGCTTAGGCACTCCTTGTAATCAATTGTAAAAGTTCCTTTCTAAATAAAGTGGAGGTTCGAATCTTGTTTGCTCTTCGAATATCCCTTACTCCTAGTGGACGAATCAGGAGAACGAAGATGCTTGCGGAGTCAAGCATCTTTCTAAGAACCCGAGCAACAGTCTTCGAACCATTGGTTCAAGGACTCCGTTGCAAGCTTGCGGATTCCAGGCTCCGGCTTGTTAGGATCCATAGAAGAGTCTAACGACTTTAAAAGAACAGATTTCCGGCCTCCGGGTTCGAAGCATCTTTAAAAGAGCCGAAGGTGGCCAACCTGCGGATTCCAGGCTCCGGCTTGTTAGGATCCGTAGAAGAGTCTAAGGACTTCAAAAGAACAGATTTCCGGCCTCTAGGTTCGACGCATCTGAAAAAGAGCCGAAGGTGGCCAGCCTGTGGATTCCAGGCTCTGGCTTGTTAGGATCCGTAGAAGAGTCTAAGGACTTTAAAAGAACAGATTTCCGGCCTCTGGGTTCGAAGCATCTGTAAAAGAGTCGAAGGTGACCAAGCAATAAGGTTTCAAGGCTCCGGCCAATGAGACACTTTTAAAATCCTAAGCGACTAGTACAGGAGCTTGCAAGTATAAATTCAGCTCCGAAACTTATAAACATCATAATACGAATGTATAGTTCGAAGAACTCTACGAAAAAGTAAAGTATGGTTACTGAGTGTTGTGCGAGCCATCAGATTGTTGTGCAAATCATTGTGTCCGATGGACCTTATCGCAATGCGTACGGTCCCCCACCCACAAGGAGGGGCAGGAGAGTAAGGAACAACAAGATGCTTTCGAAGCAATTCATATTAATTTAATAGTCATAATTTTACATCAAGAGAAATTTTGGTCTAAGCCTAGGTAAAATCGGAGACCAATTCGGCCTCTAGAACTACTTCTCACGCTACTTTGACCTCCGAAGCTCGAAGCCATCGAAACTGTCTTTTTAGTTCGAGTGCTTCTTTTCCCCTTCGAAGCTCGCAGTTTCTTCTGCTCCTCTTGAAGTTCAGCCCAAGTCAGAAGCCTTTTGGAGTTATCCTCCGCAGGGTCTTCAGCCTGATACTCCGAGTCAGACCAATCTACATATTCGGAGGATGAAGATGTTTTTTCCTTTTCCTCCTCTTTGATATAAGTTAAGACCTCGTGGTAAACTTCGAGGGCTATCTCTCCTTGATCTCCACGAGGAACAGAGAAGCGTGAGTGGCGGTAAGGCCTTAAGCTTTCAAGGACTGACCACTGCAGATGGAGCCCTTCGTTAATTTTCAGTATTTCAAAGTCAGGCTCCGAAGGACATGGCAAAACCTAAAAGAATAAACATCCAAACAAGTTCCTCGTTTATAAACTTTTCATTCATTAATGCAAGGGGCTTTACAAGATTTCTTATACATATTTAAGCGCCCTATAAGACTAGACCTGCGGGTCGGTCGGCGGAGCAGGAGGTGTAGGAGCTGGCGAAGCTGGAAGCGGAGGCCTTGTTTGCGCTTTCTTTTGCCGATGGGCCTCGTCGATCCAAGCTTTAGTTGTAGCCTTGTGGTCCGTTTTCCAGATTGACCGGAAAGCTTCCCAAGCCGAGGCTACATCCTGCGAAGGACGCAACAAGCTCTCCTTGGTGAAGCCTGTGGGTGTCGAACCCCCAACCGGAGCAACTGAAATCCCAAGGGATTCGAGGTGATGGAGGACTCCGATTCCAGCACATTGTCCAGAGATCTCACCGTACCGGACATCGGAGCCCATCATCAGCGACATCGCCACTTGAATCCTCTTCAGCTTCCGGTCGAGGGGCTCGCTCACCGCAGCAGAAGACGAAGGGCACATGGTGCCGAAATATTCCAAGGTACCCTGAAGGGCATCCAAGGTACTGTTGACATGGAAACGTGCCCCCGCACTTGGGTCAGTTTGACGATCCAAACGTGCACGGATACTTAGGAACAGGCCTAAGCGTGACATGGCACCGATGTCGCGTTTCGACTACCCTTAATAGTGATAAGGGGGGGTGGAGTCGCCGGGCAACCAGATTACACAAAATAATCCAATTAGCTGAAAAAGATAGATTAAATAGAATAAAATCAGCAAACCAGTCGGAGCCCGTCTGGTTCAAAGTCTGGTGCGAAGGGTGCGCCGAAGGGTACCTTCGGCGTCTGGTGCAAAGTGCTCCGCTGAAGGGTGCTTCAGCGTTCGGACTGATCCGGCCGAAGATGGACTCCGAACGGATCTGAACGCGATGATCACCTCCGAACAGCGGGGTTCGGCATGATATCTTTGATAGAGCAATCTACGGGACAATGACGCGAGGGCCAAACGCGAGCGCAACTTCGTCCAGTGCGGAGTATAGTCGTAGTGAAGCCTGTTGCGACGAAGTATGCTGGCAAAGCCTGTTGCTGAAGCCTGCGGTCCCGCTGAAGGGTGTCCTGGGACATCCGAAACCGATCTCTCAGCTCCGGATACCTCCGATGAAGTGGCTCCGAACGTGCGAACCTGCAACAGAGATGATGCGAAGTACCAATTCGGCCTAAGGACCAAATTTTGCTAAGTGTTGCACTAGTAGCGAAGGTAGCAATCTATTACGCAGATTAGTGGATACTTCACAGGCGAAGTACCAAGGTGATAGCAATCTATTATGTAGATTAACAGATACTTCACAGGCGAAGTAACAAGGATTACCACTGTTCCGTAGTGGCCGGCGGAGGGCTTCCAGGCAAACCCATGAAGAGGTACAGGAAAATAAAGGTAAAGTAAATACGATCAAAGCATGGGCTTTGGTTTGGTTTGAGTTGGGCGGTTCTCCACGCCAGCCATGCCTCTCTATTTATAGGGGGTTAACTCCTAATCTAATCTGCTATTAATCCGGCCAGATAGAGATAGAGATTGAGCTGGAAACGCGTCCAACTCTATCTCTGCCGAGGTGGGCTTCGGCCAGGCCCGTCGAGGCCTGCTCCTCGAGCCGAAGCTTCAGTAGCGTGGGCTTCGGCCAGGCCCGTCGAGGCTTTCTCCTCGGGCCGAAGCTTCGGCAGCGTGGGCCTCCGAAGGCTTCCTGGCCGAAGCCCATGAGTTGGCTAGAGGCTTTTGGAGCCCATAGCTTAATGGAATTCGGCCCTCTAGGGCTTCGGATAGACCCTTGGACATGTGTACCTTCGGCCCAAATTACCAAAAATTGATATTTTGATAATGTAGCCATTACTGCCATTTTTTGCTATCAACACATGCCCCCCTGCCTTTTACTGAACTAGTGAACTAAAAGCACAATGAGCTGAAGACGATATCATCCATATCGGCTTTCTGACACTTTTATGATGTTTGCCACACACTTGGGAAATACCTTTTCAAGTATCTACCATTCAAAGCTCTTCAAAACTGCTTTCCATGTAGGGATTCCAACACGTATGCGTTGCTAGGAGCGATTTCGGCTATCTTAAGAGGACCTTCCCAACTAGGTGACCATTTGCCAAACTTGGGACTCTTCGTGCCTAAAGGCAAAATTGTTTTCCATACCAAGTCTCCTATTTGAAACGATTTTGGTTTAACCTTCTTATTGTAGGCTTTAGCTACTCTCTTCTTGTCTACTTCTATGGCTTCTAAAGCCCTTAGTCTCTTATCGGTCACTTCCTCCAGATTATCCTTCAGAAGAGCTTCATACTCATTGACCGATAAGTCGTCTTGCTTTAACACTCTTAAGGAGCCAAGATCTACCTCTACAGGCAGAACGACCTCTTGTCCATATACCAACTCATATGGACTGACCTTGGTGGCACCGTGCTTTGCAATCCTACAAGCCCATAACGCCTCGGAAAGCACTTCATGCCACCTTTTAGGGAATTCTTCGATTTTCTTCTTAATGAGTTTAATTATGGTTTTATTACTAGACTCAGTCTGACCATTGGCCTGAGCATAGTAAGGTGAAGAGTTTATCAACTTAATACCATAATATTCGGCGAAGTCCTTTACTTCTCCAGAAACAAATGAACTACCTTGATCCGTAGTAAGAGTTTGAGGGATGCCGAATATATGTACGATATGCTTTAAAATAAAATCACGTACCTCATTGTGAGTCATGTTCTTGAGAGGTACGGCCTCGGTCCATTTAGTGAAGTAATTTGTCGCCATCAACACGAACTGATGCCCCTTTGAGGAAGGAGGGTAGATCTGGCCGATGAAGTCTAAACCCCAACCTCGAAACGGCCATGGCTTGACAATAGGATTGAGCATTGAGGCAGGAGCTAATTGGATGTTGCCAAACTTCTGACATGCCTCACACCCTCTATAGTACTTGAAACAATCTTTAGTCATAGTCAGCCAATAAAAACCCGCTCTTTTGAGCATCCAACTCATCTTTTGGGCCGACTTGTGAGTGCCGCAAAGCCCCTCATGGACTTCTCCTGTAGCCACCTAGGACTGCTCATGGTCTAAACACTTCAATACCACTCCATCGATGGTTCGACGATACAATGTGTCGTCTACCAACACGAATTTGAACGCTTGTCGCCGAACCTTCTGATCAATCCTCTGGCTAGGGTCTCTCAAATATTGGACGATTGGGACTCTCCAATCGCCCTTACAGGTTTCAGAGGACCTCGCTGGTCCACATTCTGAAAAAACTTCTAAAATACGGAATTCGGGGTGCCCCCCGAGCCATTCCTGCTCCTGTCGAAGCCTGGCCGAGGTGGCCATTCGGAGTGTGCTGGGCCGAAGCTCTTCTGAGGGTTCGGACTCCGGGGAGCCTTCTCCGTCCGAGAGGCTTCGCACCATGGGCTCCAGCGTGCTAGATCCTTTGATCGGCAGAGCACTCCGATCTAGGGCTTTGGCGTGCGGTGGCCTTTGGCGGTTGGACTAAACACCGGCTTCTCCAATACAGAAAATTTTCCTCCCCTGACTTGGTAGCCAGATGCTTGCTGAGCCAAATCATTGGCGACTGAATTGGCTTCTCTTGACACGTGAGATATTTTTAAATCATCAAAAGTAGCAACTGTGTCCAGACATTTGTCCATGTAGCTATTCATCAAACCATTAAAACATTGAGCATTCTTAGCTACTTGTTTTACTACTAATAACGAATCACCATACGCGTGAACATGTTTAGCGCCTACAGACTCTAGTAGTTCAAGACCTAGCAACAAAGCCTCGTATTCGGCTTGGTTATTAGTGGAATAAAACTCCAGTCGGACCGAGGTTTCAAAGCGCATACCATTAGGCGATATGAGAACCACTCCAATACCTTGGCCACTCTTGCAGGCCGAACCATCAAAATAGATTTTCCATGGTACTACCTCAACTAGAGCAATAGCATCACTCCCGCTAACATCTATGTGATGATCAACTATAAAGTTGGCTATGACTTGGCCTTTCATCGCTCTTAGAGGCTCATAGGCCAAATCGTACTCAATCAACGCGTAAGCCCATTTTCCGATTCTTCCACTTAGAATCGGCTTCTGTAACATGTGTTTTATAACATCAGTTTGGCAAACAACAACACATGTAGTGGGGAGAAGATAATGGCGTAATTTGGTGCACGCGTAGTAAAGTGATAAACACAATCGTTCCACAAACGTGTACCTAGTTTCGACGTCCAGCAGGTGGCGGCTCAAGAATGTGATGATGTACTCCTTCCCCTCCACCTCCCGGGTTAGCACGGCTCCAATCACGCTATCTTCAGTGGTGATGTATAGCCAAAATGGAATCCCGGCCTTGGGTGCTCTTACCACGGGTGGTGATGACAAGCACTCCTTGATCTTCTCAAAAGCACTTTGCTGGCTTGCCCCCCAAGTGAACCCGGCTTCATTTTTTAGCCGGAGTATGGGGACAAAGGCATCAATCTTGCCGGACAAGTTGGATATAAAGTGACGCAAATAGTTCAACTTGCCTAGCAACTTTTGCACATCCTTCTTGCATGCTGACGCTGCAATGTTTCTAATTTTTTCAAGTATCTTAGGATCAATTTCTATGCCTCTCTCATGAATCATGAAACCTAAGAATTTACCCGCCGACACACCAAAAGCACACTTGAGTGGGTTCATCTTCAACCCATACTGTCGCATCCTATCGAAAGCAACCTTCAAATCGGCTAAATGGTTTCCCATGGCATCTGATTTGACCACGACATCATCGATGTAAACTTCTAACATGGCACCTAACAAGTCATGAAAGATCAAGTTCATAGCACGATGACACGTGGCGCCGGTATTTTTCAAACCAAAAGTCATGACGACACATTCGAACAAACCGACAAAACCAGGGCATCGAAAGGATGTCTTATAGACGTCCTCTTCGGCCATAAAGATTTGATTATAATCGGCATTGCCGTCAAGAAAACTTAGTACCTTGTGTCCTGAAGCATTGTTGATCAGCATGTCGGCTATTGGCATTGGATACGCGTCCTTCGGAGTGGCTCTATTTAGATCCTGGAAATCAATGCATACATGTATCTTGCTGCTCCCTTTCTTCTCTACAGGAACAATGTTAGCAACCCATTCCGCATACCTGCATGGCCTAATAAATTCAGCCTTGAGTAGTCGCTCCACTTCTTCCTTAACTCGGTCATAGACGGCCGAATTAAAGCGGCGGGGAGGCTTCTTATAAGGGAAAATTACTCACATGCCATTATAATTTTCAGAAATTGCCTATATGCCATTGTCAGTGACTGTGGCGGCCCCCATATGTCAGTGACACATCGATGGCATATTGGCAAACCGCAAAAATTGTAATGGCACAGAAAAAATTAACCCTTCTTATAAGGCCTAAATCCAGACTTGATGGGCAGCCGATGCTCTACGAGCTCGCGGCTTAGCCCTGGCATCTCGCTATACTCCCATGTGAAACAATCGACATACGACCGAAGTAACTTTATTACTTCAGCCTTTTCATCAGGCTGTAAATTTTGGTTTACAAAAGTCGGCCTTGGGATGCTACCATCACCTATGTCGACCTCCTCCAAGGGATCGGCCGACGCAAAACCTTGCCCTAATTTTTCTACTTCACTAAAGTCCTCGGTGGCTTCGGCAATACCGTCTCTATTAGATCGATACTGCTCCACATGAGACTTTAGCCAATCTAGATTATTCTTGCTAGACATGACTATTAATACAAAAATAGCCGTGCTACTCCAGCCAGCTTTATAGACACTAGTACAAACCGTCCTCCGGATACACTAACAAAGTCATAATCCGAAAGATCTCTACCTGATAGACAATCTACTTTGTTATGGACGGCGTCAATCGACACATCGGCCAAAGCTACTTGGGCCGAAGTATCCGCAGGGATGACCTCCGCCTCATCGCCATCCCACTGTATCAAGCACTGGTGTAGGGTAGAGGGAATGCAATAGTTTGCGTGAATCCAGTCGCGTCTGAGCAACACGCTATAGTTACCTTGCACGTCGACAACAAAAAATGTTGTTGGCAATGTCTTGTTGCCCACCATCAACTCCATAGAGAGTACTCCCTTGGCCTCGGAGCTCTCGCCGTTGAAGCCGTTGAGCATCAAGTTAGTCTTCTTCAGGTCATCTTCATCCCTGCCAAGTTTCTTCAACAATGAATAAGGCATTAGGTTAACAGTGGCGTCGCCATCGATGAGCATCCGGGAAATCGGCTTCCCATTGATGTGACCCCTGACATAGAGGGGCTTTAGATGGCGAGCCGAGTCCTCAGGTTTCTCAAAGATGGTGTCGCGCGGACCGAGGTTCAATTGAGTGACCTCGGCCTCGTCCCGTGGTAGGGCGAACTCAGCAGGCAGCGTGAAGATGTCGATGTCCATCACCTGCGGTGCGGGTCCCTCAGAGACGGGCGAGTAATAGTCATCGAGCATGTCGTCGTCGTCGCTTGGACTAGGAGTCGGGTTGATTATCTCAACCGGCTTCTCCCTCCATACCTGCTTTGTAGGTGGTCGAGGGCTGATCTCTTCGAAGATAGCGTCGCGCTCGGTGTCAGCTTTCTTCTCGCGCATCTCCTGTGCCCGCAGCCTTTGTAGGCGTATCTTCTGTGATTTGGACATGCCTGGAGGAGCCCAAGATGGCTGAGGCTTGGTGCCGGGTGCTACTGTTCGACTTTAGTTAATTATGGGCGAAGTGGTACTGTGCCCTTCGGCCTCGGGCATCCTGTGTTCGGAGGGGGCTTCGCTGCGAACCCCATCGGACGGACCGGCCTCATTCGGCCGATCGAACCAAGCTTCGGCGCAGGGCTCGACCGAAGCATGAGACTTACCTTTGTCAGACCTCGGCGATAGAGTCTTCGGGATTGGACTTCCTGAGACCCAACTCTGATGGTTATGGCTTCGGACAAGCTGACTTCGGCCTCCGTGTGCTCGCACCCTTCGGCTTCGCTCTGCATGGTCCGATTCAGAGGCACCACGGATAGTCTATGGATGATGCCCCCCTCCGCTGCGTCTGTTTGCTCCTGCCATCCATAATACTCCGAAGGAAAATAAGATACAGTGTTAGGTTGCGGAGGGTACCCTGACCCGGATACGTACGGAGCCCACGGGGTCCCCGCCCAGTCATACGGCGGAGGCATCGGTGGCTCTAGTGGCCTCGTCCACTGTGAGTCGAAGGTGTCTCGGACCACACCAACGAAGGGTCCTACCAGGCCAGAGGTATGTTCGTCTAGTGCGGGCCGAAGCCTCCCATCGGAGAAGTCCAATGCGGTGCGGGGTTCAGCCATTGGGTGCCGAAGTTGTTGTATAGGGGACCCGACCACTCGGGCTCGAAGCCGTTGTACGGGGGGTTTGGCCATTGTGGCTCGGAACCACCGTGCAGAGCATCAGGCCACCGTGGCCCGAAGCCTTCGTGCGGAGGGTTCGGCGGCTTCAGCCCGAAGCCGCCCTTCAAAGGTCTTAGCCCCTTCGGCTGTTTTAGCTTAGCGTGCGGTCCTGCTTCCTGGGCCCTTCTCTGATGCTTGCTCAACAGCACATAATATGTCACCTTCGGCCTCTTGCGAGCCTTAGCCGAAGGGGTATTAACGTTCTGTTTCCACACTCCTACCTCAGGGTTCTTTGGCACGAGTGTGCGAGTGTGTGGTTCTCCAACAATTACATCTTTCCCTTTAGCAGACTCGGTCTGTTCTGGCCGAATCAACACCTTCTTTTCATCGAGGTCAACGGCGTTGACTGGAAAAGGATCTTTATTCAGCTTCATCTTTGGATCATGGTCTATCTTCAATCGTCCTTCCTCTATGGCCGATTGTATCTGCCATCGAAAAACATTGCAATCATTAGTATTATGAGAATGTGAATCATTCCACTTACAGTATGGATGCTTCTTTAACTCATCAGCAGGTGGGATGACTTGACCCTTAGTTAACCCGAGAAGCTGACTTCTTAAGAGAAAATCAAATATTTTATCACATTTAGTTATATCGAATGAGTTCTTGACTTCACTAAGTTTATTCTTTGTGGGGGATGGCCGTAACTCGAAGCAAGTGACGGGTTTATTTTTAGCATTCCAAACCCATTCGGCCGCGTACATGTCGGCTGAATCCTCTTCCTCTGACTCCTCCTCATCAGAGCGTTCCATGATGTGGATCTCGGCCCTAGGCTTACTAAACGTCTTAATAAATTTCTTATCTTTGGCTCGGCCTTCTTGGACCAGAGCCTGCTGTAGAACTTGGCTAACTTCTAAAAAGTTTTGGTTATCTAACCTTTCTTTAATTTCGGAACGCAACCCGTTAAAAGCTAATTCCGCCAAGTCTCTTTCTGAAATATTAAGGCTAAAACATCGGTTTCTAGTATCCCTGAAACGCTTGATGTACTCAGAGGCGCTCTCACTAGATTTCTGCTTAACCGATGTCAAATGCGAAAGCCTAAGTTCTGTCTCGCCTGTGTAGAAATAACCATGGAATTTTTGCTCTAAATCGTCCCACGTGTGGATGGAGTTCGGCGGGAGCGCCAAAAACCAAGTGAAAGCAGTGCCGGATAGCGAGAGGGAAAATAGTCTAACATTTAGGGCATCTATCCCGCTAACCTCTCCACACTGCGCCAAAAATTGAATAACGTGCTCTAGTGTGGTCTTGCTACCCTCGCTATCGAACTTAGTGAATTCAGGGATCCTAAATAGCGCGTGGACCCGCTCCTCTATATCATCTTGGTATGTTGCTTGTGTGCACCTCTCATGCGTGGGCGCGACACGCGGTGGGATATCGGCGTGTCGGCCATGGGCGTCTTCCCTACGCTTTTTTGTGTGACGTGCTCGTGTCCGGGTGTCTGCGCGTGTGGTGCGGGCAGCGCGGGCATTGGCGCAAGCGGTGTGTGATATGTAATATTAGTATGACCGTAGGTATAATGATTGGTCTCGGCCATAAGTGTTGAAGCCGGAGACATGATTGTGCCAGTGTTGTCGTTATTCCTACCGTATATGTGGTTTGCCGGAGGTGCACTAGCTATAGGAACCGGGGGTACGGCCTCAGTGAAGCCGAACCTCCTAAGAGTCGCCTCTACTTGGGAGCTGACTACCGAATCTAAGCAGTTGGCTAGCGAAGCGCTAACGGCTTGATCTACTTATGCGGCTATTTTTTGCTCAATTTCTAAAGAAGATAAACGAGGCGATACAGGGGTTACTTGGACCTGAGCAAGGTCAGGGGTGACGATGTCGCGCTTGATGAAGCCCGTGCATGTCTTGACGTAGCCCCCAAGCATCATGTCTTGGAGCGCCTTTAGCTTAGCCTCGATCTCTGCTCGGTTTTCTCCGAGGATATCTTCAAGTGTAGGTGACAATATGTTGCGGTTGTCGATATCCGCGCCTCCTATTGCGTCCATCGGTGGTGTAGACGTAGTAGTCGATGTAGATGTACCGGTGGTCGATGTAGACGTACTCATCATGCTGGCATAGCTCATCCCCAGCGGAGTCGCCAAAAAGTGTGTTGACACAGAAACGTGCCCCCGCACTTGAGTCAGTTCCACGATCCAAAAGTGCACGGATACTTAGGGACAGGCCTAAGCGTGATGTGGCACCGACGTCGCGTTCCGACTACCCTTAATAGTGATAAGGAGGGGTGGAGTCGCCAGGCAACCAGATTACACAAAATAATCCGATTAGCCAAAAAAGATAGATTAAACAGAATAAAATTAGCAAACCAGTCGGAGCCCGTCTGGTTTGAAGTCTGGTGCGAAGGGTGCGCCGAAGGGTACCTTCGGTGTCTAGTGCGAAGTGCTCCGCCGAAGGGTGCTTCGGTGTTTGGACTGATCCGGCCGAAGGTGGACTCCGAACGGATCTGAACGCGATGATCACGGCCGAACAGCGGGGTTCAGCGTGATATATCTGATACAGCAATCTATGGGACAATGACGCGAGGGCCACGCGTGAGCACAACTTCGTCCAGTGCGGAGTATGGTCGTGGCGAAGCCTGTTGCGACGAAGTATGCTGGCGAAGCCTGTTGCCGAAGCCTGCGGTCCCGTCGAAGGGTGTCTTGGGACCTCCGAAACCGATCTATCAGCTCCGGATACCTCTGACGAAGTGGCTCCGAACATGCGAACCTGCAACAGAGATGATGCGAAGTACCAATTCGGCCTGAGGACCGAATTTTGCTAAGTGTTGCACTAGTAGCGAAGGTAGCAATCTATTACGCAGATTAGCGGATACTTCACAGGCGAAGTACCAAGGCGATAGCAATCTATTATGTAGATTAACAGATACTTCACAGGCGAAGTAACAAGGATTACCATTGTTCCGTAGTGGCCGGCGGAGGGCTTCCAGGCAAACCAACGAAGAGGTACAGGAAAATAAAGGTAAAGTAAATACGATCAAAGCATGGTCTTTGGTTTGAGTTGGGGGGTTCTCCACGCCGACCATGCCTCTCTATTTATAGGGGTTAACTCCTAATCTAATCTGCTATTAATCCTGCCAGATAGAGATAGAGATTGAGCTGGAAACGCGTCCAACTCTATCTCTGCCAAGGTGGGCTTCGGCCAGGCACGTCGAGGCCTGCTCCTCGGGCCGAAGCTTTGGTAGCGTGGGCTTCAGCCAGGCCCGTCGAGGCTTGCTCCTCAGGCCAAAGCTTCGGCAGCGTGGGCCTCCGAAGGCTTCCGAAGCTTCGGCAGCATGGGCCTCTGAAGGCTTCCTGGCCGAAGCCCATGGGCTGGCTAGAGGCTTTCGGAGCCCATAGCTCAATGGACTTCGGCCCTGTAGGGCTTCGGACAGACCCTTGGACATGTGTACCATCGACCCAAATCACCAAAAATTGATATTTTGATAATCTAGCCATTACTGCCATTTTTTGCTATCAACATGTACGCTCCGTTATTGTAGCATTCTTCGTCTCCGCTGCCTCTAGCCCCGCAGCAGCAGCAGATACCTCAGCCATTCTGGAAAGCAAGGTGCTCTTCTGGGCCATCGCATATTTGAGCGAGCCTTGGAGTTCTACCAGTTGAGCGCTCGAAGTAGCTGCCGCCTACCGGAGCTTCTCCACCTCCGCTCGGAGCACCAAGCACTCGGCTTTGGCTTCTCGGGCCGAAGTTCGGAGTGTGCCGCTGCTTTGCTGTTCGAGCCGAAGGGCTTCGTTGGTAGCGGCCCTAGCCCTCCGTTCCTCAAGGAGCTCTTCCTCCAACCGAAGTGTTTTGTCTTCGGAGTCTTTGAGTGCGGATTGGAGGGTGGTAACCTTCCTCTTAAGCCGATTGGTTTCGACTTCGTTGGAAGTCGCTGTCGCTCTAGCAAGGACAAATTGCTGCAAAAAGAGCAAGTAGGTACCAAGTAGTTATATTTGACAATTAAAGATATTTGTGGTACTTTGTATACCGGAAGGGCAGCCCTTTCGAGGGCTAGATTAAGCTCCGGGGCTCTAGCTTCACTCAAGACGGAGACCAAGTCGGAGTTTATGACTTCTTGGCCTTTCTCCGCCAATGGCTCTAGAAGCGCTCGGAGGCCCGTTCGTTGCTCTAGGAAGGGAGCCAACAAAGGGAGCCAGGACAAAGCCTGGTGGTCATCTGCCATCTCCTCTTCTTCCGAGTTGCTCGCCGAAGGCTCGTTGGAAGAAGGCATTGTCATCGGGGCAGGAGGAAGTCCAAGACTTGTCATGCTTTTTCCCCTTCCTGGTACGAAGGCCGGAGTTGTGACTCCGGCGGAGGTAGATCCTCCTTCGACTGGTGTCCCTTCGGACGGAACCACGTCGGCAGTGATGGCTCCTGCCACCGGGGCCAGGTGACAAGTGGAGCTAGAGTGTACATCGGAGCCGCAACTCCGGGAGAAGCTGGAGCTTCGTCTGCAGCCGGGGCTACGTTACCCTTCGACGCACCTACAACATTGAGGTACTTGATGAACATTTGTGTGTAATAACTGTTGTAGGAATTGAAAAAGGCAAAAGGATAAAAGTCTACCTTCGGAGGTGCCCTGAGGTAAAATTGTAGGGTCCTCCAGGACTTCATACATCCAGAGAATCTCATCGAGGTCGTCCCCCGAAGTCCTCTTCGGTGTAGTTGTCGTCGGAGGCTCGACCTCCGCTGTTATCACCCCAACCACGAGCGAGTTGGGGATAGATGCTTCTAGCTCCAAGCTCGCAGCAACGGGTGTAGGAGTGTGCATCGTGTCCACCTTCACAGCCTCCCGAGCAGGAGCTTCGGTTGTTCCCACTACTTCGTCTTCGTTGCCATCCAGAAGATAGTTCTCAAAGTCTTTTGCCAATTGGGCATCGGAGCCCTTGCTTTCAGAGCCTTTGTTCCCAGAGTCTTCCGAAGCTGAGCTCTGAATACCCAGGGATGAAGCGGAGGATGCTGGGGTCAGCTTAGGAGGAATTTTGACTACTTTCTTCCCCTTCTTGATGGGGGTCTTGCCGGCTTTCTTCGAAGGCTCGGCGGTGGCTTTTCTTTTCTGGGGGGGCACTCCAGCTGGGTTGAAGTCTGGCAGAGGAGGAGGCACCACCATTCTGACGCCCCCCATACTCTGTTGGAGCGTTCCCAGCTCCCAACGAGCTCTATTATTTTTTGTCTCTCGGCCACTGTAGGGGCTCCGAGCACCCGTTCGGTGGCTCTTGTTATCTGCTCCGGGGCTAACGCTAGTGGAGCCGCTGAAAAAAGGTAGCATATTATAAGTATGTTATTTTTCTTCTAACATATTTTTGCATGAAAATCGAAGGCTTACCTAGACTTCGAAGCTCTCCCTCCGAAGCGTGTTGGAACGCTATCGACGAGTCGGCCCAAGGGGTGGAATTCGGAGCGCGATAAACTCTTCGGCCAGGTCCCGCATGCTCATGCGGCTGGCAATTGAAGTTAATAGCCCTAGCCGCGTTGAGAGCAGGCTAGGGTTCGGGGTGACTTCCGCCTCCTTCCGAAACCAGATTTCCTGAAGGGGTCCTGCGAAGGGGGAATCTTCTCCGACCTCGGCGTAGAACCACCGAAGGATCCAGTTGGTGTACCATCGGTCGTTGATGGCCTTCGCCGGAAAGTGCTGAGCGTGCTCCCTCCGCACTTCTGAAGGATGTTATCACCTTGGTGTCTCCAGGGCCATCTTGTGGCTTCGGCTGGCAGATAGCTTCGTGGGTAGCGGCGAAGACTTCTGATCGTCCTTCGCATCCTTCAGCTCGAAGCGCCCATTTGAAGATGGCCAGCCGGGCGATGGCGTTGGGAGACAGTTGAGGTAAGGTAATATGAAACATCTCTAGTACCTCTGATAAAAAGTTGATGACAGGGAGCCCCAGACCCGCTTCGAAGAATGCTTCGAAGACTACAACTTCTCCGCTTCGTGGCCTCGGGGTCGACTCTGTTCCAGGGACCCGAGTTCTCATTCCAGGCCCCAGCTTCTCATCCACGGCTTCTTCGATGGACTCCGCAGTGCTCGTGGACTGGCCGATGAGGAAGCTTTTGGGGATTTTCTTCTTGGATGGAGGGCGGAGCTCTCGAGGGTTCTTGGGCCAAACATCTCCCGGAGCCCCCACCATTGCCGCTACCGCAAAAGCCGCCCAAGCCTGCCTCTGCGCCAAAGTACCCACTGCCGCTGGCATGGTGTGGCTGGTCCTTGCCATGGCTCGATCGCTCAGGAAGTTGAGAGCTTTGGAGGTTGAAGAGAGTAAGTTTAGGATGTTAAGCACGATAAAAGTTCTTGGTGAATTCTAATTCCCCTTTTATAGCCTCCCAATAGTTGTTGCACTTCGATTGCATTCACATTGCAGGTTCGACTTCCATCACTAGCAGGTAGGCCCAGGAAGCAAAACGGTGTGAGTCCATAGTAAATTTCGACCATTACCTTTTCGAGAGTATAACGGCTACTTGTAGAGTAACGACTCCAGATTAACGGCTCCTTACGACGTTTAAACTCCGCAATGGTTCTCTTTCTCACGGAGCGTTCACACAGCAGTTCTGGTGCGAGCTGTTGTCCGGGTGCTTCGGTGTCAAAGGCCTTTCGAATAACTATAATGCCTTCAAATTTCTCTAAGTCTCTGAATATGAAAATATTCCTTGCGTATACTGCTTTCCTACTACACAGGTTAAAATCGGAGAAGCGTATTCGAGGGGCTACTGTTGGGGGAAAATACTCCACCTTCAGGACTTAGAGATTGATAATCAAGATAACTTAACGGCTTCGAAGCCCCAAGCTTATGCCTGAAGATGGTGGAGTTATTAAGTCAAAGAGTGGTTTGGCTTAATATCCGAAGATACCCTCCGTAGGCTATGAAGCTCCGGCGGAGAACTACAAGTCTGATAAGATGTTTGGCTTATCTACTTTCTCCGGGTAGATTTTACCATTTTAACCCTGTTCGGGGTACCGAATAGTTTCCACTATGTCAGTTGTAATTGAGGGGTAAATAGGTCTTTTCCTTAGACTTTTTGCCTATAAATACCCCCTTCTTACCCTGTAATAGGCATCGAATACTCAGCTATTCAATACATAATTTCGGACTACTTAAGCTATTATCCAATTCAGAGGCTTGAGATAGTTCTCAACACAAATTCACTATTTGTTAGTTCTTAATCTTAGAGAACCTGTTAGCGTAACCTTTTACGCCATAAAGGAACATTTGAAATAAGTTATGTCGCTGAAGTGTGTCTGTTTGCTCCACTTGAGTGTTTAAAACACGTTGTACAATCAACGCCTGATACTTCTCGGTGGCGGCAGTACCTAAAATCTCCCCGCCGTCACTTTTAGTCTCCTCATCGTCACCTGCATTGTTAGTACCACCTTCATCAATATCACTAGCACTAACATACCCACCATCCTCAGTAGCAATGAATGTCCGTCTCTGGCTTGGGCAATCTCTCATGAAATGGCCCTTCCCTTTGCAATTCTGGAAAATGACTCCACTAGTTCGACCTGTAGAAGCAACCGATGAGAAACTATTTGCTGGTATGTCTGTTTTACTCTTATCCTCTTGTGGTAGTGAAGATGACGGTGCTGCTGAACGCGACCTAGGTATGAAGGGGAAGTAGACCGTATAGGGGAAGGTAGTGTTGATTTTCCCATTGTAGACGCCACTCTTGTGTCGGTGAAGTTGCTCTTCGACTTCAGCTATCGTCCCTGCAATTCTCTTTCTGCCTTTATAGAAAGGTGAAACAATCTATTGAGAGAATTATATTCCTTATAATCAACTATGTCCTGTATTTCTCTTCTAAAACCACCAAAAAATCTAGCCATTGTACCATCCTCATCCTCAACTACCTCACAACGCAACATTCCTATTTGCAGTTCTTGGTAGTACTCCTCTACAGATTTATTTCCCTAGTTTAAACGTTGTAATTTTTGACGTGAATCACGTTTATAAGTAGTGCGGACAAATCTATCACGCATAGCTCTCTTTAGCCCATCCCATGTGTCAGGTGCTAAGCCTACATTTCATAGCTCATTCCACCAAATAATAGCAAAATCGGTAAACTCACTAGTGGCTTGTCTAACCCTATGAATTTCTGGAACAAGATGAGAGTTAAATTTTTGTTCTGCTGTCATCTCCCAATTCAGATATGTCTCAGCATCATAAGAGCCAGAAAAAGGTGGTATGCTAAACTTAACCTTAGAAAACGAATTATCAGCACGAGGGTTGTTTTCATTATTACTTCCCATACCTTGACGATGTGAATTTCGTTGATGGGGAGGAGGGTCTCGAGCAAGGGGGTGGATATGCTCTTCTTGATTTATGCCATCTACGTCGAGATCCTCAGCTCTATCGTTAGGTGGCGCTTGTTGTTCCTCTATGTTCTTCATCCTGGTGACGAGGGTGGCCATGCTCCTCTCTATCCTCTCCAATATGTTCTCATTATCCTTGTTACTCTTAACGATGTTTGCATTCAGTTCTTGCAGCAACTTTTAAAGTTCGAACTTGGACACACATTCATCTCCATCGCCTTGGTGTGATCCTGCCATGGTTAGTGGAAACACAAAACACAAACAAGCTCACAAGTGCGTTAGTTTCCTATGAACTACTAGGATATGGAGTCGCTCACACTCAAGCGTTTCACCAAGTTCTTGCAAGTTTCTTATCAATCATAGCAGGTGGCACAACCGGTTGGCTTGGGGATGATACCGGTAAAGTCGTGAGTATAGCGATTGCCAGCTGGTCACCATACTGATCAGAAGGAAGGTGGAGCTCGGAAGGCTGATCTTTGGTAGCAAGTATTAGCACAAATCGATAACAATTAGTAAAGCTCAATAATAATCCACAATACTTGTCTTGGTTGCTGGTCTAACTTGTGCTCCTAGAAATGAAAAGAGAAGCCAACTCTAATAACAAAAACACCAAAAACAGCACTTACAAATATAGGTAACAACGCTGAACTTAAACTAGAACAACTTCCTCTTCTTATGCCTCACATAATTTTTTTCTTTTCTTTTTTTTCTCTTTTTTGGCCTCTTTTTTTCTTTTTTCCTCTCTTTCTTTTTTCCCTTTTTTTACAGATTGCTCAAACAATAAGTACTGAACGAGGTACTTGACAAGGAAGAAGTTATGCTGGCTGCAAACAAAAACCCCTCTACTCTGTCATTCCGGCAGAATTTTCCCCCTTACCCCCATCGTAAGCAGCTTTGCGGCACACGGCTAGATGCGTTTTTTCATCCCGATCGTTTTGACGGGTTGTAGAGCTCAAACGGAGTCCGTATGCAAAAGCTATGGCCGTTTTACCGAGGCAAGGTCGAACTGACTCCGAACCGACTCCGACTAGGATTTAGGGTTTGATTCGGATATCCTGGGGCTAAGAAAGTTTATGGCTTTGACTCTCGATCAAGAACACGACCTAAACCAGCAACCCGATATCGACCATGGATCAAAACTCAGCAATACGACACCGTGACGAAATTGCAAAGGCTTAAAATAGTAGGACGATAAGGATAACTTGCCCTAGATGTCTACGACTCTTTTTTTGTGGCTTTTTCTGGAGTTCTAGGAGAACGCGAAGAAAAACCTAAGGGATACGGTGATACCTGATGGGCAACATGGGCTCTGATACCACTTGATGCGCACGGGTGCCCGATCTTCCATCGGAGGGGGTAAACTCGATTGGTGGAGGACTCGACATTGACGATCCATCTTCAGATCAGCACTAATCTGAAACCCGCAATCGCTACACCATGGCTCCATTGGTTATCAACCACGCACGAACGCGATTGACCTCACCAAGAAGGCTTATCCCTACATGCGAATCGAGAACACAAACAGATGAAAGATCGATTTCTCGAGCGGGGTTCCACAATCTGACGAACGTCAGAGTTCAATCTGCAAGGCAGTTCGAAACTAAGCAAAACCCAACCCTAATTCATGACGGCTACAGAGTATTAATACCTAAGGTTTGTATAAAGTCTTCCCTAATGTTGGGCTTAAGGCCCCAAACGGATACAAGGCCCAAAGTGGCCCAAAATGGTGACGCAACACCTTATGACTTGTTTGGATGACACAGAACGTTTCGTAATGAACCAGGACTTGGCACCAGATTCATTGGAAAGATATTTTCGTTATCTTTTCAACACCTCAATCCGCCTCCGTACGAGAAAGTTATGCCCATTTTAATGAAGGGTGTTCTGCTGAAACCGAACCGAAATTGGAGTTTAAAGTGGAATCCGAATTGGATTTTTGCGCCGCCTCTCCCTCTTGTGTTTGATCCAGAAGTGCTTCTCCCAAGTTCCTTAGAGTCAAAATATCACCCATAAATAGCATCACATCCAGATTCATATCATTATGTAAAGTAAGAAACGAACGCACCTCATAATTGGTCCAAGAATGATAGAGTGTTGGATGTCTTTATCATTGTTATCGATGTCCTCATCACTACATGGCTGGTAGGACCGGCCTATGCCAGGTCTCGGCATATTTTCGGTAAAACTACCAAAAGTGATATTTTGATAATTTTGACCATTAATGTCATTTTTTGCTATCAACAGCTACCTCGAGCACTACCCAATGCTGGCGAAGCGCCTCCGAATCCTCAAGAACTTTGACGTCAATATCCGAAGGTTGAGCCTGGGCAGGTATAAAACACCCCCACATTTCCATTAATAAACTAATAAGTTTACTTTACAGGCCTACGACAAAGCATTACAAAACGAAGCCTAAAGAGTATACACCTTTGGAGGCGGAGTGTTTGATCTAGAAGGCGGGCTCCGTAGCCCTACTCGGCACGAGCGGATGGCCCCCTGAAGCTCGAGGACCGCTTCGTGTGTTTGGGCCATCCAAGGCTCGTGAAGGTGACCCCACGCTTTGTGGACCTCGGGTGCAGGTGAGATCATGCAAGGTCCTCCAAAGGCCATCGGATAGCGGAGGTTGCCACTTTGAGGTGATGGAACCCTGCTTCGTGAAGCAGCCGTAGCACTCCTTAGCCGGCCACTCGTCCCACCGTCAGCGCGAAGCTTGTCAAGGTTTCCTCCGTTACAGACACGACCGTTTGGAGAAATTCAAGACAATCCCCGATCGGGTCTTGGTTGCTAAAATTCGGAGCCTGGCAGCTGGTCCCCAAACGACCTAAGACTCCGGTCAAGGCGGAGTTAGCCTCATCGACCCCTCACATAACAATGGCCTCCAAAACTTGTGAGCGGTTTGGAGATTGGAGTTCTCCATCGTTAGCCTCTCGGCAGCCTCCTCTGAATCCTTGTGCGCTTTCTGAAGACTTTAGACCTCTGAAGCCATCTTCTCTAGGGCTTCGGTCGCCCTGACCACTTCGTCCTTCGCTGCCTCGGCCGCCTATTCGTCCTACTTCTACCGTTGGGCAGCCTCGGAAGCATGGCGCCAAAGGTTTTCAACTCCCTCCGCCATGAAGACTTCCCGATGACCCACGGAGGCGGCGGCCACGTGAGTCAATGCGAATGCTTGAGAGGAACAAAAGGAGCCATTTATATCAAGGAAATTTAACAGTGCACAAACCCCTCACGAAGCCTCGCCTACCTGGAGTAGAGCTTCCTTAGTATTTGCGAAAAGGTCTTCGTGGCTATTGCGGCTCAACTGCGCCACCAAGTCACTCCTCGCTAGGGCCACGCTGCCATCGAAGTAGGCATACAACGTCTCCTCCGTAGTTGCCCCCGGCGTAAGGAGGGGCCTCACGAGAGGCGCTTGACTTATGCACGCCTCCGGGGCTAGGCTCTGGTCCACAATCTCCATGGCGGCGGCTTCGGGCCTTTCATGCTCGGCTCTGATAGCATCTAAAAAGAGATCTAGAAGCAAGTTAGCATGGAAGCGTAAGGAGGAGGACAAATCCGGAGGGATACATTCACTCTCCTCAATAGGAGAGAGTTCTACATACTCTGAAGCCACGAAGAGCCCCCAAGTCTCTTCGGCGGGCTTATGACCCCTCGAACTCTGAGCCATGGAGGATGATTTCGGAGCCACTGCTTTCGAGTCTGTGGTGACCACCCTTGGCTCTGAGCCCACAGTCACCGTTTCAGGCCCCGAGCGCTCGACCTCCGCACCTAACGCCACTGTGGGTCCTCTTCCGAGCACAGGGCTCAAAGGCAGCTGCCTCCGAAAGATCTATCGAAGGTTCCATAGTCTCCAAAGGACCCTCGAGACATCGAGGCAGCGAACCGTCCGACTCACCATCATCCGCTCTCTTCCACTTCGAGCCTTCACCCGAAGGCATCGGGTCCGTGAACTCCGGGAGGTCCTGAACTCCTTCGATGCCAAGCCAAGTACATACCCAGTTGTTCCGTTCCTAGGACCCCACCAGGGTGAGCCTCCGGCTCTGCTCTTCTAGTGTCAGAGGCCCCACGACACGCTCGGACGCTATGATGACCTCCTCTAGAGCCCACACTCCATGCGTAGCTACAATAATAGAGACCAATAATCAGTCGTGAGCATAAAAAGAATAAGGGCATTTCGAAGCCTTACCAAGGAACTCTGAAGATACGCCTCTTAGGCCGTTCGAGTCGTAGACCCCGAACAAGTTCTCCGGCCAAGAGCACGCGAGGGGACTGATTCGAAGGGTGATGAACTCTTCGGCTAAGTACCTCATGCTCATCCTTTGGGCCACCCTCCGTAGCAATTCAATCCGAGATTGGATGGTCCCAGAGTCTGACGATACCTTGGCTTGGCGGCGGTATGAGATCAGAGCATTGGTGCTCCAAAGAGGGGGAGTCCGCGCCAACTGAAGCATAGAACCACTCCCGGTCCCACTTCGAGTACCAACGGTTGTTCACCGCCCTTACTGGGAATACGTCCGCGACCTCCATGTGAAGCTAGAAGTTGGCGCTACCAAAGGCCAAAGCCCTCTCCACACCATATGCCCCCTCCTTCCTCTTCGGATGGCAGCTGGCGTCATGTAGATATGCAAAGACATCCGCTCATCCTTCGCACCCCTTGGCCCTCACGACCCACTCGAAGATGGAAAGCTGAGCCACAACATTCGGGGACAGATGAGGGAGCTCGAAGTTGAACATCTTTAGCACTTCGCCTAACATACCTTCGGCAAGGAGCCTGAGCCCGGCCTCGAAGACCATTGCTTCGTCGTGGCGAGGCCAGGGAATAGTCTCGGACCACAGCACCTGGAGGCAAACTTCTTCGGAAACCTTTTCGACGTAAATCCGCTAGATGGACCCCTCCGTGGAGGTCGTGGCTTGCAGCTCCAAGGTCTGCTCGAACTTATCCGAAGGCAAACAAACGTCGAATGCCTCGAGGCGCCTCACTGAAGGACTCTCCGCGGTCACGGCCTCTTGGACTTGGATGGAGCTCGGCCCCCTGCACAAGGCGGGCACCTTCTTCGATGAAGACTTCTTTCGACATCTCGCTAGGGGCTCCGGGCACGAGGGCGCTAGGGGCTTCGTAGAGGAAGGCTAGAAGCTCGAGGGGAGGCTAAGGCTCAAGAAGGAAGCAAATGCGCAGGCGTGTACAGGACGATGGGGCGCTGATGGCCTTTTATAGGTGGTAAAAACCGCCATGTGCTCCCCAGCCAGGATTTTTGATACCCAGAAGCCACCCCCCGCGGTCTATGACCGGTGGGGCCAAGGTAAAATCTAAAGCATCCCATCCAATCTAGCTGTTGGCCCCCGATGCCGTTTGGGCTCCCGAGGATGTCCTATCCGCTCCGACCGTTGGCCCCAGCGCCATTTGTGCTCTCGAGGGCATCCCATCCACTACGGCCATGGGCCCCGGTGCTGTTTGGGCTCCCGATGACGTCCCGTCTGCTCCGGTCGGGCATTTAATGACCGCGCGGTTCGAAGCTAGCCTTTGGGGTCAAGTTATGAAGGCTTACCGTCCGCGAACACCACATCTACGAGCGTCATTTGTCCCAGGGCGCACACACCCCTTCATTGCGAAGGGCTACGTGCGAGGGGCTACTATTGGGGGAAATAGGATTTCCCTAACAAGGATCAAATGACAGTGAGCTTCGAAGGCCCCGAGGGTCGGAGCCTGCTAGGATAGCGAGGCCTGTAATCAGGCCCTAGTCCACCTTCGTACAAAGACCACCGCGAAGGCAAGAACAGCAAGGCTAGATGGGCATTGGGGTCCCGTGCAAGGCCTCCTTTGGGTCCCCTCTCCGAGAGCCACTCCGAAGCCCTCTCGAAGGTCTCCCTCCCAAGACCCTTCCGAGGTCATCTGGCGAAGGCCCTCTAACGAAGTGCTCTAGCGTAGAGGCTATAAAATATCCCAAGACCGCTAAAGCAATATCAGGGGCCCTTACCTCTGATATTGACACATAACTACCACATTTGTAAAAGCTGCACATGTACTCAAATAGTGTTTACCGTTTTACCCCTACGAAGCCCAGTAGTAGGGCACTGTAAGTAGAGAGTAGAATCAGCTTTTTCTTTACTTTATTGCCTATATAAGTAGGGCACCGCCATTATAACAGGGGGACAACCCCATAGTGAAAAATACTACAAACTGGACATAAGGTTATTATTCTCAGAGGAGACATGAACCAGTATAAAAATTCTCTCTCTCTAAGAACCCTTGAGGTTCATGTTCTACACCCTTATTATAGAAACACGTTTGTAGGTAATGCAATTGCGACAACAAGGGGTAATTTAGGTATTTATGAAGTAGAGTACTATGTAGGTAGACCCAAATGACATAAAAGATTGATTGTAAATAGTAATAACATATGAATAAATACCAAAATTTTAATAATATTTCTAACGTCCAAAGAAATAACGGTGGTGACAAAAGGAATTAACTCTAAACCCTAACGTGATTTGGTTAATTTTGAGTTGATATGGTGCGTTGGATCGAGATCTGACAGCTGCTATTCGCTTCGTGCATTGCTTTCTGCTTACCACCGCCTCGGCCGCGCCGCCGACCTGCCGCCGTTTCTCCCCGCGCGCCGAGGCCGCCACTCCCCCCGCCCCCGCCGCCGTCGAAAATCCCATCCTTTGCCTCCTCCTTATTCCGCATCCTGTCCTCCACTCCGCACCGCGAGCGTATTATACGACGTCTACTCCCCGCGGGCACGCCCTATCTACCTCTCCTCGAGCAGCCTCTTCCCCGTGTTGGCGTCGCGATGTCGCTAACAGCCGGAGAACTCGCCGGAGCTCGCGGCGAGGGCGGAGGAGTGGACGTGGGCAGGGTCTTCATAGGCGCTGGCTGCAACCGCGTGGTGAACAACGTCTGCTGGGGACACTGCGGCCTCGTCGCCTTCGGCGCCCAGAACGCCGTCGCCCTCTTTTCCCCTTTGGTCCGCCACTTCGCCGCCTTCTCGTTTGCTTTTCTCTCCCTCTAGTTCTTACTTTCTTAGTACCTAATTTATCTGTCGATTTAACCCATTTGGTTATGCCCGAGCAGAGAGGTGAGATTGTATCGACGCTTCCGGGGCACAAGGCAACGGTGAACTGCACCCTGTGGCTGCCCACGAAGAAGGACGCGCTCCAAGGTACGCCTGTTTATACCTCTGTTCTTATATTTCCTTGTCTTCATATCCTGATACTAGAATAATTTTACTTTATATTTTGGATAATAAGTCTGAAACAACTCGTTTGATATTATTCGTGTTATTATGCTGACCTTTATTTTGTGGCAAAAGTTTTGATTGTATTTCTCCATCATGTTAGTTTGATATGTTTACTGAAAAGTATGTCAAGGAGCTGATTCGTTGAATACTCTTAGGTGATAAGCTATACGTATTTTAGATTACTTTAGACTTTAGGTCGAAGAGACAATTGTTCTGATTCTGATCTCTGAGTTATTCAGTGCTATTCTTTGTTGTTTGTAGTTCGCTGCAGAGAGAGATACTATCTATTATCAGGAAGTGCTGATGGCATTATCATGGCATGGAAAATTGATTCTGGAAAAGGAAAGGTTAATTCTTCTGTCTTCACCTTTTTCTGTAATTGTTATGGCCTCAGAATAATGATTTCAGATCATCTAGTCGAGACTAGTCGTAGGCGCACTGACTAATCGATTAGTCGTGACTAAGCGTGACTAATTGTAGATTAGTCCTTGTACACTTGTACCACACAAAGATGAGAATTTAGTCCACATAAGAGTAGGGAGAGAATAAGAGTGATAGCTATTGTGCACAGAACAGACTACCTAAGTGCCCACTGGCCACAACTGTGCCTAGACCAGACTACCCCCAAGTGCCTACCCTTAAAGACTAGTATGGCTTCCTGGACAAAATGTGACTGCACGGAACATAGTCCACAGTGAGGGTCGTAGAGAAGGACCTCGCCGGTGTGGATCTGACGCCGCCTCGCTGGACTGGACATCTGCTGCCACTGTTGGATCTGGAGAGCCACAGCCGCCGCCGGATCTAGAGAGTTGTAGCCGCTGCTGGATCTGGAGAGGCGCCGCAACCGCTGGATCTGGGGCGTCACCGCCGCTGGATCTGGGGCGTCACCGCCGCTGGATCTAGGGCACCGTCGCCGCCGGATATGGAGCACCGAAGCCTCCACCGTCTCGCGTGCCTCTGCCAGCCGCTAGGATCTCATGCCACCCTCTCTTTCTGAGTTTCTCTCTACCTCCTGTTCTGTGTTGTGTTTTGGCTCTCTCTTTCCCTTTCTTGCGCCTACTTTGTACTGGCGCTCGTGCATACTCATTTTTTTGCTGCTTTTCTGCCAGGCGCTAGCTGCTTTCTCGCGCACTAGTTCCGCACAAGCGCCAAATGAATTTTTAACAGGGCTATAGTAGTCGGCCATGTATTAGTCATATGACTAATCATGATTAGTCGTGACTAATCGGCCAATCAGAAATCTAGTCGTGCATGGAGTGCTGATCGCTCAAAAAAATTCGATCAGGCTGACTAATCACGACTAGTCGGCCGACTTGTAATCAGTGCCTCAGATCATGGGCCGGAGGGCTTGGCCCACCTGTGAGCAGTACCATTGGTACTGTAGCAGCAGGTCTGGCCAAAAAAGGAAACATGATCTCAGAAATCAGGGAATTTGGCTAGAGAAGGAAATAGGTCCAAGGAGATCATATAAGTATCAATTAGATATAGATTTGCTTAGCAAGGAGATCATATATCTACCAATTAAATAGATTTGATTAGCTCTTAATATAGCAAGTCAGGATTTAGTTTGCTATTTCTATTGTTAGAGGGGCTGATCCTGTGTCTATATAAACAGGGCTCCAATAGGAGTTTAGGGGTTGAGTATTCAGTTTAGGCTTAGCCTCCTTGTATCCTTATATGCAAAGGGATAGATTCGATTCAGGATGGAGATGACGTTGACAATATGACTCAGTGTTCTAAAAGGCGCTAGGCGCTAGTCGGGCGGGGACCCGACGCCTAGCGCCTAGGGGCGCCTAGGCGGCGCCTAGAGTTGCCTCCTTTTCTTCTGTTTTACATGTTCCCCTCCCCTCATTCTCCTTAGGCTGGCTCCCCTCCCCTCTCCTCCACCTCCAGACCCCTCCCCTCGCCTCCTCCTCCAGCTCAGGAGCTCCTCTCCTCTCCTCCTCGCCAGATCTGGCCACACGCGATACGCTCGTCGCCGGATCTGGCCGCGCGCGCCGCTCGTCGCCGGATTTGGCCGCGCGCGCTGCTCGTCGCTGGATCTGGCCGTGCACGTGTCTTCGGTCGCCGGATCTGGCCGCGCACGCGTCTTCGGTCACCGGATCTGGCTGCGCATGCATCTCCAGTCACCGGATCTGGCTGTGGGGAGCCACGACGCCACCGCGCCACGCCGCCTAGGCGCCGCCTAGGTGCTTGGGCTGCCCAGCTCGCCGCCTGGAGGCTCCGCGCGGCGCTGGGGTGGCGCCCAACGCCTAATCCCGCCTAGATGCCCGCCTAATCCCGATTTTTAGAACACTGATCTGACTACAACCATACGAGATGTTTGTGTTGCCGTGTCCTTGAGGCAGCACGATCAACCCAACCTCGAGGGTATTTGTTCCTGCAAGCAATCGAAGAACAAGCAAGAACAAGATAAACAAGCAACTCAGATTGATAACAAGGTGTAGTTCTATAATGTGTATCCAGCAAACTAGACGATCACGGGATTACACGGCAAAGTAGTGAGACTAAACTTTGATCTAAACAAAACTCAATCTATAAGTGGCGGCCAGGGGGGTATTTATAAGGTTAGGGATGTGTGGAGATCGGCCAAAGGGAGCCCTAGATGAATACAACTCGGTTACAAGGCCCGTGGGCTTAAACGGTTCAGATTGGAAAAGGAACACGCATTGTTTTGATGATTGTGATCTCCTAAGATAGAATTTGGAGGTGTGGCTGGATCGGTTAGAAAGATGACTTCTCAATCTTTCCAAAAAAACCAAGATCATCCACACTGGAGCTTCCATGTAAAAGTTATGCATGTTTGAATCTGGTGGTCTCAGCAGTCCGAATTGAAAACGTGTAGAACTTTATCTCCACCTTCTCTTGGCATAAAGGTAATGTCCCAAACTTGTATATTATCTTTGGATGGCCTTTACTTGGTCCCCAATCAACTTCCATGATGTTCTGTTCCCTTGATGTACTCAATATGTCGCTTGATCCATATAAGTATTTCTATAATTGAATAGCAACACATTTCATCGTGTAGCATACATTGTTCAAATAAATAAAATGTAAATCTAATATAGAATGCATGCACCTTGGATTGTTTATTATAATGCAAAAGCATAGTCATATTCCAGCCGGTGATGTTCTCATCAGTCCAGGCCCACCCACTTTTTATATCAAATAAGAAGATTAATTCCTACCAATTTCGTGGAAATCCATGTCGGTGACAGTAATTCTTTATATTCATGGTTTTTGCTGCAGTATCCTGGCGCACTGTAATCAGTTGCATTGTACTTGATGGGAAACGTTTCTATGCTAAATTGAGAGTTGACTCAAGTTGTTAAAGAAAATTGTTTTTCTTCTATCTGCATTGCAGTGGTCTCATGAATTGCAATTGCCTGGGATGCACAAGAAAGGGATCACCTGTTTTGCTGGAAGGATGGTATCAGAAACTGTTTCAATTTTTGCCTCCACCTCCTCAGATGGGACTGTGGTCATTTGGAAAATGGAAGATGGGCCAGCTTCTGTTGGTAAGATAACACACAGAAATTATAGTTAGTGCCTAATCCTATTGTTGTATTTGGAACAAATCGAAATTGATTTTAGCTGGTTTCTAAAGTGAGCTCTATTAATTAAGCTATAATTCTGATGACTGCTTGATTTTTTATCTTAAAGCTTAAGGATATGTTCACTGCTGTCCCAGTGATGTAATTTGCTTCCACAGGTGCAGGCAGCTGCAAAGTGTCTTGCTTGCATTCTCTATCTGTTGGTCTGAAACCAATGGTTTCACTTTCATTAGCAGTCTTGCCTGGGCAGGGAGGTCATCTCATTTTGGCAATGGGAGGTTTAGATCACAAGGTCCACATTTATTGCGGGGATCAGTCAGGCAAGGTATGCAACTTGATGCTTTTAGTACTCTTTTTGCTATTCATTCTTGCATTTCTCCTTAGTAGGAATTTCTTGATATGCAGTTCAATAAAGCCTGTGAGCTTAAAGGTCATTCTGATTGGATTAGAAGTTTAGACTTCTCTTTACCTGTGGTGATGGACAGTGAGGAGCACAGTCTTTTCCTTGTTAGTTCATCTCAGGACAGAACCATTCGGATTTGGAAAATGACTTCAAATGCTGTTTCTTTTGGCAACGTGGCATCAAGGAAGGAAGATCTTGGGATGATATCCTATATTGAAGGCCCTTTATTTGTGTCTGGTAATACACATTATCAAGTTTCATTGGAGTCCCTTCTTGTCGGTCATGAGGATTGGGTATATTCCGTAGAGTGGCAGCCTCCTGCACAATTATCTGACGATGAAGCTCATCAGCCAATGAGCATATTATCTGCATCCATGGACAAGATGATGATGATATGGAAACCAGAGAAAAATACTGGTCTTTGGATAAATTCAGTGACTGTTGGTGAGTTAAGTCACTCAGCACTTGGATTCTATGGTGGTCATTGGGAGCCTGAAGGCAAATCCATTCTTGCACATGGCTATGGTGGATCCTTTCATATGTGGAGAGATGTTGGATTGGGTTCTGAAAACTGGCAGCCTCAGATAGTCCCATCTGGTCATTTTGCACCTGTATCTGACTTAACATGGTCAAGACGTGGAGAATATTTGTTATCAGTCAGCCATGATCAGGCAAGTTCTCAGAGAAGATTTAATCCAAACTAATAGAATGTACATATTCTGTTGGTTGTCATTGTCTTACCACTTGCTAATCCTCTTTTGTATCAACGCTAAATATGCAGACAACACGCATATTTGCTCCTTGGAGAAGCCAAGTTAGCCCAGGGGATGTGACTTGTTGGCGTGAAATCGCTCGTCCACAAATTCATGGGCATGATATTAACGGTGTAGCATTCATTCAGGGTACCGGGAACCACCGGTTTGTTAGTGGTGCTGATGAAAAGGTCTCTAGAGTCTTTGAAGCTCCTTTATCATTTTTGAAGACTCTACAGCATGCAACTTTGTTGAAACCTGACAACTCTGAGGATTTTGATGATGTGCAAATCCTTGGAGCAAATATGTCCGCTCTTGGACTTTCACAGAAACCTATATACACACATGGTCAGCAATCATCATTACCTCTTCACAAATATATCACATTCCTTTGTTTGGCATTTGTATCAGTACACAATTTTATTTTTCTGAGTTCTTCATTTGATTGGTAGTTATTCTGTTGGTGGTTGTATTCAGGAGTGAAGGAAACCCTGAGCAGTATTTCTAATGATGGCCCAGATTCCATAGAGACCATTCCTGATGCAGTGCCAACTGTGTTCACTGAGCCTCCTGTAGAGGACCAACTAGCCTGGAATACTCTATGGCCTGAAACTCACAAACTATATGGCCATGGAAACGAACTCTTCTCCATCTGCTGTGATCATGAAGGAAAGCTTATTGCATCATCTTGCAAGGTATTAGTTGGATCATGTTTATTTCTGGGTATCACTGAAATATTTCATTTGGTACTGCAACAGGACTGCAGGAGCTATGCATCCTTGTCTGGCAATAGGGCATTTCTCAATTTGCCCATGTGTGGTGTAGTGACATTAATTGATGTAGTTTATGCTTGTGGTTTGGCTTGACGAATCTGATGAGACTTCCTGGCAGGCTCAATCAGCACCAGTTGCCGAGATCTGGCTGTGGGAGGTTGGAACATGGAAGGCGGTTGGCCGCTTGCAATCTCACAACCTGACAGTTACACAGATGGAGTTTTCTCATGACAATGCTTTTCTTTTGAGTGTGTCTAGGGATCGTCATTTGTCGGTCTACTCAATCAGGAAAACAGGTGAGGACTTCTTTCTATGACCTTGTAGTTTCAACAAATTTGTTGCCTTTTTAAAAATATGGTGTTATAAGTGCAGCTATTTCTTTTGCTTGAACGGATGGTATTTGTTTGTTGTGTAATTCCTTGTTATCATTCCACTTGTGTAACTTTAGATGATGGAGCAGAGCACCATCTTATCGCAAAGCTTGAAGCACACAAAAGAATCATATGGGCATGTTCGTGGAACCCCTTCAGCCATGAATTTGCAACTGGATCAAGGGACAAAACTGTGAAGATATGGGGTGTTCAAGATTCATCTTCTGTCAAGCTACTTGCAACGTTGCCCCAGTTCCGTGACAGTGTCACAGCATTGGCCTGGACGTGCTGTGACCGTGCTCGTAATGCTGGTCTTCTTGCTATTGGCATGGACAATGGAATGATGGAGCTCTGGAACATTTCAGGGGGGACAGCTTCCACAGACAGTAGTAGTTCAGGTTCATCCCCGCTCAGCGTTGCATGCATGCTCCGTTTTGATCCTCTGCTGTGTCATGTGTCAACTGTGCACCGTTTACGGTGGCAGAAATCTGACTCGTCCGATGATAAATCAGCTCTACAACTGGCTTCTTGTGGAGCTGATCATTGTGTAAGGGTGTTTGAGGTCCGTGACGTTTGAGATATTTATGTTCTTGGCAGAACGAAATGCAGAACATAGGCTTAGACATCTGGATTTCATGGCCAAACTGTTATGTGATCGGCAGTTTTTGCGTTGCAGTTATCTTCATAGATGTGTTGTAGTACAAACTCCTTTTTACACGCAAATATTGCTATAAAAAAACATCTCCGTTCATGTGCAATTGTGAGTTGTGACGTTAGTTTCCTTGAAAGACATGTAGCATTGGTTGACTGATAAATAATGCAGGTTATTTGCCTTTGACTACAATTTGGTTTAGCTAGCTTTAACATTGATACACTGTCGAGCAATTTGTGCACCCAGAACCCTATATCATCTCAATGTGCAAAAATCCAACAACCGGATAGAATTCCCTGCGTTTCAACACAAGCAATTTAGTCGGGTACGCAATTACATTCAACATTTTTTAAAAAAAAATAATATTTTTTAAAAAGAAAATTTCAAAATTATATGGTGATCTTGAAAAATTGTAGAAATAGTTACTGGTCGGTACTTGAAGTACGGACTGGATGTCACCTCAGCTTTAGTTAGCACTTGAAGTGCCGACTGGAGCTAATATGGCAGAATCTGATAGGGGAAAACATCTAGTCAGCACATCAACTGACGTGGCACTAGTCGGCACATTAAGTACCGACTGATACCTATTTTTACAATTTTTCAAAATCATCATATAAATTTGAATTATTTTTTAAAAAATATTATTTCCAAAAAAATTCTACATTCAACTATGTTCAGGTTGCTATACATCCTTAGATTCTCTGCTGCCTGAAGCATCCAAGCTCCAGCAGCAACTGAGCAAGCAAGAAGCATCCATATCCAGTCTCTCAAAAATCAAATCCACATCAGTATGCTTTGTTTTGCTTTGGCTTGCCCCAATTTCATGGTCAAAACACTCAAGATTTTGATACAAAACAACAAAAGGAAGAAATAGATATATCTGAATCACTAAAAAACAAGTCACCTTGTACTGCATCTCCTAGCAACAAGAACTCCACATGGAGGAGCAGTGAGCTCAAGGTCACAGAGTGCATACATCCAGTAGGTGTAGTGCCAAAACCAGATGCTTGCCTGCACCTTGAACTTGCCCCTGATGGTGTACACCACTCTGTTGCTCTTCATCTGGTTCAGCATCTCCACGGCCAAGTCCGGCGGCAGCATCACCTGGCTGGACACCATGCGGACGTCGACGATCCGGGACTGGCCCCGCCGCTGCGCGAATGGAGGCAGCGCCTGAGCTGCCATCAGCCTGCCGCGGAAGAAGAGCTCGACGGCCGCCGACCGGAACACCACGTCAATCTTCTGGTTGGGGTTGGAGACGTTGGCGACGAGCGTCATGTCGCCGTTGACATAGGGCGGCGAGCCGACGTACACGGCGTTGAGCGTGGCGCTCGCGGCGTCGAACGACGGCGCCCTGGGCTTCACCACCAGGAACACGATCAGGATCACCACGCCGGCGATGATCAGGAGGATGCTGAAGGCGAAGCAAAAGATGGCGGCGCACCACATCGCCGGCGTCGTCCGGTGCCGCGGCTGCAGGATCAGCTTCGGCGGCTCCGGCTCCGGCGGCTGCGGCAGCGCCGCCGGGTGTTGCTTCATGTTCATGAGCTTGGCTATGATGGTTCTTGGAGACTGGAGGTGGTAAGGAGTCGCCATTTATCCGAGCAGCAGCAGCAAGATCCACACCAAGAAGACGAGAAAAAGATCAATCAGCTCACACCAAAATTGCAGCAATTGCTGGTTTACTTGGGAAAGCAAAAGCTAGACGAGAGCAAGAAGAAGAACAAGGGAATGGAGTAATGATTTAAAAGGAAGATAGCTGGGCTGAGCTTATGGGGATCCAAATTAAAGAGGGAGAAAAAGGAGAAGCTTTTGAAAATTGGGATGGCATGGGGCCATTGCCTTGTGCCTCGCCATTGAAAATTCGACGATAGCTGCTTCGAGTGAATGTGTGAAGTGGGGCTGTGGCTGCCTGCAATTGATAGAACCTGCTTTTTCACACAAAAGCATATTTCTTGAGCTGGGCAAGGATGAAGCTTTAATTATTTGTCGCCTCAGCAAACAGACGATTTGATGCGGCCTGTTTGATGTTGTTTTCTTTCTTGTTAATTCAACCATGATTACACTACTTGGAATGTGCTCTTCCACACATTCTGATATTAGTTGTAAAGAGAAACACAGGGTTTCATACTTTCATGTTAATTTCTTGTGGTCTATGCATCATGTATGAAATATAGCTTCTATCAGCTATATTTTATTGTAGAATGCAACTACTGGCATTCGACTGTCGCAGTCAATTCAGATCTCTGTAATCTTGTGCATAAAGCTCAATATTGACAAATTTACGGCATATGTGAAGTCTGCAAAAGAGAAGCATGCTGTTGGGGAACACAGCAGAGATAAACTAGCACATGTTGCTTAACCTCGAAAAAGGCAAAAGGCAGCACTCATGATAGTCTACACGTTTTTTTCCAAATTAAAGACAGGAATGGGGTTAATTCATGGCTAAGGAACCTCTCTCTCTCTCTCTATATATATATATAGAGAGAGAGAGAGAATCTGCCTCGGTAGATAGTAACAAGAACAATCCTGAGTGAGTCCTGGCTTTAGGCTTCAGTGCCCTTCTTTGTCACTTGTCAGAGATGCAGAAAGATTATGCAGCACTCAGCAGCATTGCACATCTTTACATGGTATCTTTCTTGCACAGGACAGTGTAATATTGACCAATCTCTTAACTCCTCAGGTGTTTTACAGACTTAGCTGTCGAGGTTAACTTAAACTGATGAATCAGACAGGCTGATTAGAAATTATCTAATGATGTTACTGTCTCAGTTCAGTGTGGTTGGCTCGTTGCATTCGGGATTTTGATCGAACTTTCTGAGCAGATAATATTCAGTTCTGTAATCTTGCACATGGCCGGAGCTAGCGAGATTATTATTATTAATTATCTAGTGATTCTGATACGTTATTGTTTATTGTACAGTTCGTGAAGTTATCAGATATTCAGGTTATGTTTATCTGTTTATATCAATTGGAGGCACAACAGAGGTTTATATCAATCATGTTGGATATAACATTACCTGGTCCCTGAATTGGACTCTGTGATTGCATTCCCATATAAGCCAGATGGAAGTAATGTTGTTGTGCAAGACAATACTGCAACCGGGAAAGAGAAAATGGATGAGGACAATAGGGGAGATCCTCACAACCAAGGTTCTGAGGAATCTGACCAGGGGGACAAGAAACTGATAGAACTTCAGATGCAAAACAGTACAAACATGTGAGCGTTACAGAAGAGCCTCATTCTCACTCGGACAAAGATGGTAAAGTGGATATCCCTAAATTTCTAGATGATCTGTCTGACGACGAAGTAGAAGAGCAGAATGAGAATCTGGGTTTGCCTAAGGGGCTTATGAACAACAAACACGCACAAGCGAGAAAGTTTACTGTGGATAATAGTAAGGAGGTGGTTGAAATGATTCTGGACACAGACGACACTAGTGGTGATCGAACAAGGGAGCAGCTGGGGGGACATCGCAATGTTCTCAAAGTGTGGCAGTGGATGTGCCGGACGAGCACGTGGAAGAGATGGATAAAGGGGTGCATAAGAAAAGAACCAAACACAAGAAAATTCCTCCAGTGGCGCAAAGATTTAGCACGAGGATCAAGAGGGATGGTATTCCTATTCAACTCAAAGCACAACAGAGGGCTGGACAGCTAAATGATATGTCAGGTACTTCTAGATTCACATTTTTTAGTAAGACTGAAACTAAAATCCTTGCCAAAATTGCTAATGATTCTGGGGTTTGTTTGGGAAAAACTGAAGATGAGGTCGTTAAGAACATAGATTTATTAAAGGCAAAAGAGCTAGCACAAGCCTTGCTATGTGTGGCAAAACAAAAAGCTTCTTCTAGTTTGGTGAGTAAGAAAGGTGATGTTAATACTGATGTTTCATCCAATTTGTTGGGGGGGATTGGAGAGGAAGGAGAAATCATTGAGGACCTAACTAACACTTGTGATTGAATGAAAATCATATTCTGGAATGTTAGAGGCTTAGGAGGGGGAGGTAAGAGAAGAGTTGTGGCTGAAACAATTAAAGATAATTTGTGTGATAGCATTTGTATACAAGAAACAATGAAAGAAAGTTTTAAGCAGAAGGACCTAGATTTTTTATGTGGACAAAGGGACTTTTGGTGGCTGACTAAGCCATCCAATGGTCGTTCTGGGGGTTTGTTATTAGGAGTTAATCTGGATAGAGCTAGTATTACAGATGTGGATCAGGGGGAGTTTTTTATTAGTGTGACTATGACCATGAAAGACACAAATAAGATGTGGGAGCTTGTGAATATTTATGGGCCTGCGCATGAGGAAGGCAGGGGGAGATTCTTGCAAGAGTTAACATAGAAAATGACCAGGGCTCAGAACCCTATCCTCATGGGGGGTGATTTCAACATTATCGGGCGTCCGGAGGAGAAATCTAGGGGGGTTCCTAATGCTAGATGGATGAGATCTTTCAATGATTTCATTGAGGGTGCTGAATTGAGAGAATTGGATAAGATTGGAGGGAAGTTTACTTGGACAAATAAAAATAATCCGCCCACTCGTGAGGTCCTTGATAGGGTGCTGATGTCTGATGACTGGGAAACTATGTTCCCGACGACTTTATTGTATAATCTTCCTTGGATAGGATCTGATCACAGCCCACTGCTGGTGGATCTAGATAGGAAAAGCAAGAGGATTAAAGGGGGGTTTAAATTTGAAAATATGTGGTTACAGCAAGAAGGTTTCAAAGAATGGATGGAGAGTTCTTGGCCGAAGCGAGTCAAATCAAACATTATGGATCATTGGCATTTTGTTAGCCAGAGCCTTCGGAGGAAAATGAAAGGTTGGGGGGCTAATCTAATTAGCCAAATGAAAAGAGAAAAATCAGCCTTACAAGAAGAGCTCAAAGATTGGGAGGAAAAAGATCTGAATAGTAACCTGACAGCTGATGATTGAGAATGTTATTATAAAAGTGAGGAAACATTAATGGACATTTATCAACAAGAAGCGACATATTGGCATAATAGAAGTGGGCAACAATGGTTGCTACAAGGCGACTGTAATACTGGTTTTTTCCATAAAGTGGCTAATGGGAGGAAAAGGAGATCTCTCATTCTGTCACTTGAAGAGGAGGGGAGGAAAATTACTGATGAGGGGGAACTGAAATTACATATATATTCCTTCTATAAGAGCTTGTTTGGTTCGGAGCAAAACCCTGCTATGCATCTAGATGAACAGATGTGGGGGGAGAGAAGGAGTGTTGGGGGAAAATATCCCATCCTCAGGGTTATTGCCGTAACAGCACAAAGGCAGATAATGGATTCGAAGGTTCCCAGACGTCCATCTTCGAAGATGTCCTAAGTCAAGCTCGAAGTACGAATATAGGCGTTGGTTCGGAGTATATCTTCGAACTAAGGCACTTTGAGATATTTTTTGCCAGCTAAGATGGAAGACTTATCTTTTTTCTTATTAGATTAGTCTTTTACCATTTTAGCCCTATCAAGGGTATCGAATAGTTTCCACTATGTCGGTTGTAATAGAGGGGTAAATAGGTCTTTTTCTTAATATTTGGGCCTATAAATACCCCCCATTTCACCCTGTAATAGGGACCGAATACAAGCTATTCAATACACACATTCGAACTATTCTAAGTTGTTATCCTTTCGGAGGCTTAGAACAGTTCACTTCGCAAACACTTCGTTTGTTAGTTTCTAATCTACAGAAACCTGTTAGCGTAATCTTTTACGCCAACAGTTGGCGCCGTCCGTGGGGAACCTAGTCCAAAAAACTTCGTTCTCTACCAACTTCTTACATCATGCCTCCTAAGCGGAGCGCACCTCGTAACCCTGTTCGAAGGTCCTCTCGGATCTCCGGAGAGACACCATCCAACACGGTTGAGGTCGGAGGGCCTTCGACATTCCCTCTACCTCAAACTCCGGAAGGAGTTTCCATCCCTCGTACATACGGAGTTCCTCCGCCAACTCCTTCTATACTTCGACCAGCCGGAGTTCCTCTTCCACCTTCAATCCCACTTCGAACTGATCCCCTTGGTTCTCAAGACCCGGAAGACCCTTCCGAAGGAGATGAAGACAATCTTGGAGATATGGTCACTCAAATGGCCAGCCTCCAAGCTGAAGTAGCAAGATGGCGGCAAGAAGCCACGAACAGGCTTCGCTTTCAAGCCATCCCAACTGTTCCAGAAGTGCCCGAAAATGATGAACTCGTTTATCCCGAAGCCCCAAAGAACGCCTCCTTCGATAATGAATCTCCGCTACATCCTGAGCCGCAGAAAGTTCGCTTTGATCTGAAGTTTAAGACTTCGAAGCTCTGTAAGTATGCTGGAGATGAAGATCCCAGAGAGTTTTTCCGTTCTTATGCCCTAGCAATTGAAGCCAGCGGAGGAGTTCGAGACACCATGGCAAAGTGCTTCCCTTTAGCTCTTCAAGGAGTGGCATTAAGGTGGTTCTGGTCTTTGAAGCCAGGATCAATTAATTCATGGGGGTAGCTGAAGAAGAAGTTTGTAAGCAATTTTCAAGGCACCTTCGTGCCTTCAATGTCAACGGGAAGCCTTTTCCAGGTGAAGCAGCTCCCTGGAGAGACATTGAGGCAATATTTCAAGCGCTTCGCTCATACGAAGTCGCAGATCTGAGGGTTGTCTGCATCTTCGGTAGTTGATGCAGCTCGGGAAGGTGTCACTCATCAAGGCCTCCTGGATAAGCTCCATCGGAAAAGCATATCCTCGATTTCTCAGCTGATGTCATACTTCGAGAAGTATGCGAGGTCGGAAGAGGGTTGGCTTCGAAGAACTGCAGCTACTTCATCCATATTGCAAGAAGTAAAAGTAGAAGTAAAAACTTCGGCACAGCCGCAAGAACCAGTCTTCGAAGTTCAACATGATCGGAGAAGGGGGCAAAAGCACCCTCGTTCTGAAGTCTTGAACATTGCACCCCCGCAAAAGTTCACACAGAGAGCTTCACAGCCTTCGGGGAACAAGGTCAGTGGCTGGAGGCCGCCAGGGAAAATGGCTGGCAAAGGCCAGACCCTTTTCTGCTGCATCCATGGTGAAAATCGAAGCCATGCAACTGATACTTGCAAGGCTATACTTACTCTAAGAGGAGAGTATTTAGAAAGAACTTCGGGTCGAGGTACTACCGACCGAGTTCCAGCTGCAGCGCGCCCAGAGCCGGTCCAGGCTGTGGCGCGGATAGAAAACTTCGAAGCCGCAAGACACCCTCCAGTGTCCAATGTTATGCCACCTCCGAAGCAAGAGGAAGGGCAAGATCGAGGGAAAAGAGTAGTCCTCCCCATCTCTGGAGGAGGTACCCTCGGAAGCATGTCAAAAAGACAGCGAAGAGACTACGTTAGAGAAGTGGGCCACATTGGGACTTCGTCGTCTGCAGCTGCTATGCCGGAGTGGTCTCATGTACCGATATCCTTTTCCGCGGAGGATGCAGCTGGCATTAAATTCCCGCATGCAGACCCACCTGTTATTACTGCTGATATTGCGGGCACTGAAGTTCGATGAGTGTTGATTGACGGAGGCAGTTCAGCAGACATCATTTTTGTTCAAGCTTTCGATCAATTGTGCATCTCCAGAAAGCATCTTCTTCCAGCGGCTCGTCTGTTGCAAGGCTTCGCAGGACCTCCGCTTGATGCACTTGGCCAGATAGGCCTGGAAGTTACCTTCGGAGAAGGTTTGTTGGCCCGAACTGAGGAAGTAATCTTCGATGTTGTAGATGCCCCATATGCCACAACGTCATCTTCGGAAGAGGCATGCTAAACCAGTTCGAAGCTGTGGCGCATCACAATTATTTGTGCATGAAGATGCCCACACAAGCAGGAGTCCTTATTGTCTTCGGAGATCAAGCTATCGCCCGGAGAGCGGAATATGGTCATGGCCCCCCTCTTGATCCAAGACAAGTAAACAATGTGCAAGATAATCAAGAGAATTTTTCAGCCCTTTCCGAAGCTTCAAAGAAATCCTTCCCGAGACCAAGTCCTAAAGGAGAGATTGCAGCGAAGGTTATTGTTAAAGATGGTAAAGAATATACATTTCAATTTGGTAAAGATTTACCTTCAGAAGTTGCAACCTCCTTGGAAAAGGTGGTAGAAGAGAATTTAGATGTCTTCGCTTGGTCTGACGAAGATATCACTGGAGTCGATCGGGATATCATTGAACATAGTTTGCTTGTAAACCCGAAGGCCCGGCCTGTTCGGCAAGGACTCCGAAAAATGTCTGCAGAAAGAGCTGTTCTGGCAAAAGATGAAGTTGAAAAACTGTTGAAGGCTGGGATTATTAGAGAAGTGGCTCACACAGAATGGTTAGCCAACCCAGTCTTAGTCAAAAAGAAATCTTCCGGAAAGTGGCGCATGTGCATTGATTTCACATCCTTGAATAAAGCATGCCCTCGTGACCCTACCCTATGCCCCGAATTGATCAATTGGTCGACTCCACCGCAGGTTCGGAGTTATTAAGCTTCCTTGACGCGTATTCTGGTTATCATCAAATATGGTTGAAGCGCGAAGATGAGATCAAGACAAGCTTCGTAACTCCTTCGGGAGTCTTTTGCTATGTAAGAATGCCTTTTGGCTTAAGAAATGCCGGGGCTACTTTTCGAGGTTAGTTGCTAAGGCTCTAGGTCATCAATTAGGTCGCAATGTGGAGGCCTATATGGATGATATTGTAATAAAGAGTGCTTTAAAGCACCAACATAGCCTAGACTTAGCAGAAACATTCAATAGCCTTCGGGCATGTGGGATCCGTCTTAACCCTGAAAAATGTATCTTCGGAGCTAAGGCTGGAAAGTTGTTAGGGTATTTAGTTTCAAGCAGGGGAATTGAAGCTAGCCCTACTCAAATAAATGCGCTACAAAAGATGGCTCCTCCGGAAAATTTAAAGCAAGTGCAAAAGCTGACTGGGCGTCTGGCAGCACTTAGCAGGTTTTTATCAAGGTCTGCGGAGAGAAGCTTGCCTATATTTAAAGCATTGAAAGGGTCCGAAGATTTTGCATGGACACCGGAGTGTCAAAAAAGCTTCGAAGATATTAAAGAGTATCTCAGTAATCTCGCTACACTCACGGTGCCTACTCCGGATAAAACCCTACTCCTTTATCTTGCAGCTACAGGGTCTGCTGTCAGTGTAGTCCTTGTCAGAGAAGTGGATTTCAATGGGAAGTTGGTACAAAATCCTGTTTACTTTGTATCCGAAGCATTATCAGGAGCGAAGACAAGATACTCCAAACTCGAGAAGTTCGTTTATGCTCTGATAATGGCTTCGAGGAAATTAAGACATTATTTTTTGGCTCACAATGTAATTGTACCAACTTCGTATCCTTTGGGAGATATGCTTCGAAGTAAGGATTCCACTGGAAGAATTGGGAAGTGGACAGTTGAGCTAGCACCCTTCGGCATATCTTTTCTGGCAAGGACAGCAATCAAATCACAAGTCTTAGCAGATTTTGTAGCAGAGTGGTCTCCACCTGCAAATTTGGTTCCGGAAAAGTCAAGTGACGGAGTTTGGACTGTTTATTCCGATGGGGCTTTCCAAGCATCCGGAGCAGGCATTGGAGCAGTATTAATTTCGCCTTCAGGGCAAAGAGCATTGTACTCCGCAAGACTCAACTTTAAGTCTACCAATAATATAGCGGAGTATGAAGGGATTTTATTGGGACTCCGAAAAGCACGTGCTCTAGGGGCTACAAGAATTATTATAAAGACAGATTCTCAGATAGTAGCAGGGCACGTAGATAAAAGTTTCCAGGTTCGGCATCCACAGCTTGCAAAGTACTTAGAAGAAATCCGTAAGATCGAAGCACACTTCAAGGGTATTTCCATTCGCAGTATACCAAGAACAGAAAATGTGCAAGCGGACATCTTAGCAAAAGCTGCAGCCGGAGCTGTGGATGTACCATAATCTTTCTATGAGGAGCTCAGTACACCTTCGGTGCCACAATTTCCCTCTGCAGAGATTCTTTGCATTCCTAGTGCAGATTGGAAAAATTCAATCATGGAACTTTTACAGGGAGGAACAAATTTGCCCGAAGAGCCACAGTTGTCAAGATTGAAGCTTAGGGCTGGAAATTATCAAATAATCAACGGTATTTTATATAAGGCCGGAGTATGTTCTCCTCTACTCCGATGTATATCTCAAGCCGAAGGTCAAGAAATTCTTCGAGAAATTCATGAAGGCCTTTGCGGCAGCCATTTAGCCCCCCGAGCTTTGGCAGGAAAAACACTTCGCCAGGGGCTTTATTGGCCTACAATAACAGCTGATGCGGAGAGCTTAGTCCGCACTTGTCAAGGATGTCAGTGGATGGGTCGACGAAGTCATCGCCCACCAACAGCTCTTCAAGTCATTGCTCCAGTATGGCCTATGGCCAGATGGGGTATGGATTTAATTGGTCCCTTTCCAGTAGCCAAGGGAAATCTGAAGTTCGCAGTGGTAGCTATTGAGTATTTTTCTAAGTGGGTAGAAGCAGAGCCCTTAACAGCTATCACTTCGAACAATGTACAGAAATTCTTTTGGAAGAATATCATTTGCCGGTTCGGAGTGCCTAGACAACTCACAGTTGATAATGGAACACAGTTCGATGCAGAACCTTTCAGGAAGTTTTGCGAAGATCTAGGCATTCAGTTATGTTTTGCTGCACTGAGGCATCCTCAGTCTAATGGAGCCGTAGAAAGAGCCAATGGAAATATTTTGTCAGGGCTAAATCGAAGGATAGTAGGACTAGCAAAAGGACTGTGGACCGAAGAGCTTCCGAAGATTTTGTGGTCCATTCGGACTACGCAAACAAGGTCCACATGTTTTACTCCATTCAGACTACTATTCGGAGATGAAGCTATGACTCTAACAGAGCTCAAAGGAGGATCGCTTCGCAGCACCGAACCGGAGATCGAAGAAGAAAGACAAGCTTCGCTAGATTTATCAGAAGAAACAAGACTTCGAGCTGTGGCAAATTTATCAAAGTATCATCAGCAGACGAAAGCTTGGTTTGACCCGAAGGTTAAGCTCAATGAACTAAGTCCGGGTCATCTTGTTCTACGAAGCATTATAGCGCCAGGGAAGTTAGGAAATAAATGGGAAGGTCCATACCTAATTGTTCGTTCAGGACGCCCTGGCTCTTTTAAATTAGCTAATTTAGAAAGTGAAGAGTTAGCACATACTTGGCATGCGGAGCACCTAAAGCGATACTTCGCATAAGGGCTCCTTGTAAGTCACTTGTAATCATCTTCTGAATTAATAAAGCATATGGTCCAGATAATGCCTTCCCCTCATAGACTTCCAGCTTCCGAGTGGACGCACTAGAACCGCGGGGTTGACCGAGAGGGAAGTGTCATGAAGCTGAATCATATTTTCGGACTTCGAATCATTGGTTCGAAGCTTCCGACGTGGGGGCTGACATAATCCGGAGTCCAAGCCACCGGCTTGTAGGCATCCGTAAAAGAGCCCAAAACCACATCATACGGAGTCCAAGCCATTGGCTGGTAGACTTCCGTAAAAAGAGCCGAAGGTGGCCAAAATATACGGAGTCCAAGCCATTGGCTGGTAGACTTCCGTAAAAAGAGCCGAAGGTGGCCAAAATATACGGAGTCCAAGCCATTGGCTGGTAGACTTCCGTAAAAAGAGCCGAAGGTGGCCAAAATATACGGAGTCCAAGCCATTGGCTGGTAGACTTCCGTAAAAAGAGCCGAAGGTGGCCAAAATATACGGAGTCCAAGCCATTGGCTGGTAGACTTCCGTAAAAAGAGTCCAAAGAGACCATTGCAAACTCCGAACCATTGGTTTGACAGAGCTCGCAAAAAAGAGCCGAAGGTGGCCAAAGCAAAACAGAGTTTGAGCCATGAGCTTCGAATGTCTGTTAGCATAGTCCCAAGTGACAAATTATCTAAGACACTAAAGGTGTCCTGAAAGTTATCTCAAGTGATTTCTTTCAAAAAACAAGGGTACGAAGTTACCATTCTTCAGACTACAAATAGTCGAAGACATTTTATAAGATTTTAAAAGATCTTTAAATTGCAGAGGGGCTCCGAACCTCAAAAAATTGTACTCCGAAGTTTTTCTTTGCGCGTAACCATCTTTGAATACAGTTTGAAGTTGCTTATACCCAAAGAGGGGCTAGTAAATATGGAGACAATTTTAATTTTAAATCGGTATTCATTATTCGAACGAATATG
The DNA here is from genome assembly GCA_019279435.1 of Zizania palustris. Lineage (NCBI taxonomy): Eukaryota > Viridiplantae > Streptophyta > Magnoliopsida > Poales > Poaceae > Zizania > Zizania palustris. The sequence goes on along the minus strand of JAAALK010000290.1, from coordinate 49,775,116 downwards.
TTTACAGGTTACATCATGAAAAATTGGTATCTATACCAAGAAGGAATCGAAGACCTCTTCGATCTCTAGAGCTAGGGTTGGAACGACTAGTTCCAGCACCGGGAGTTCTAACAACTTTGCGTTTAACTCTCTTGCCTCCCTTCGAAGCTCTAAAGTCCTTCTGTTCTTGTTGAAGCTCGGCCCAAGTTCGAAGCCGTTCGGGCTCCTTTCCCATCTTCCAAGTTCTTCAGGTTTTTTACTTCGAACTTCATCTTCGTCTTCAGACCATATAACATCTTCAGAAGACGAAGTGTTCAAGTTAACCCCTTTTTCTTCCTCTTTAATATAAGATAGTATATCTTTGATTACTTCGGGCGCAATTACACCGGAGCTATCTCGAGGAACTAAAAATCGAGGACGTTTATAAGCTTTTAGAAGATCGAAGGTGGTCCATAATGAGCGAAGTTCGTCGTTAAGGTCTAACACTTCGATATCTTCCGTATGAGGCAAAGCCTAAAAATATGATAAACAAATTTTCATTGATAAATGTTCATAAGCATAAAGCTTTACATAGCCAAAAATCCTAAGGTATTTCTAAACCTGTAGGTTCGGAGGAGGCTGACTGCTTGAAGCTTGGGTCCGAACTTGCTTCTGGCGTTGACCTTCGTCGATCCAAGCCTTGATCGCAGAACGACCTTCGGCTCTCCATGAAGTTTGGAAGGCTCGCCAGGCAGCAGCCACACCTTCGGAAGGAGTCAGAAGTCGCTCGTCGTCGAAGGTAATTGGGCCCTCTCCTGCGCCCGGAGTTATCGATCGGCCCAGATCCTCGTAGTAACGAAGTAGGCCAACAGCAGCCACTTGTCCGGAGAGTTCTCCGTATCGAATGCCTGCTGTTTTCATCTGCTTCGCCACTCCTTGAATCCTTTTCAACCGGCGCAGAAGAGAAATGTTATCATTAGAAGGAAGTATCCCAGCAGTACCGAAGTACTCCAGGACACCTAGCAGCTGATTCATAACTTCCGCAGCTACCTTCTCGGACTTCAGCTTATCTTCGTTCAGCGCGTCCTTCATCGAAGTTACTTCTCCCAGAACCCCAGAAAGTCTAGAAGTTTCAGTGGTCAAGATATTATTTTGGTTCAAAAGCTGGCTAGCTTCCTCTTGGAGTCTGACAAGCTCGGTCCCCGCAGTAGCATGCTCCGCCCGCAATTTTTCAATTTCTGCTCGAAGCACAATTCTTTCTGCTTCGAGCTCTTTATTCGCAGCCTCCAAACCTTGTCTGGCCCTGCGCTCCGTCGACACTATATTGTCCATATGAACCACTCGGCTTTCGGAGATAGTAAGATTCCGTTGAAGGATGTTATTTTCCTCCCGAAGACGAGCGATTTCTTCATCGTTTGATATATTCGCAGCTCGGGCCAAGACTGTTTGCTGCGAAAAGAAAAACCAAGGTAAATATTTATTTGTAGATGAATTCTATGTTATTTCGCAGATGCTTCGTACTTGGTAAGCTGCGCGTTCTATAGCAGCGTTAAGCTCCGATCTGTCCGCTTTGCTCAGAATGGCCACTAAGTTGGTCTCCCCTATGTCGCGGCTAGCTCGATCCAAAGGTTCGAGCAAAGTCCGAAGACCGGTTGTTTGCCCTAAGAAAGGAGCTAGAAGGGGAGCATACTTATCGCCTGTTGGTCATCTTCGTCCAGCAAAGGGCCGGAGTGTTGGCCTGTAGTCTTCAGAGCCCCTGGAGACTGGCCCTCCTCGGAAGATTGACTCTCGTCTGTTGAATCAGACGGAGTTGATCCGGAACTCGCAGTAGGGAGGGGTTCTATATTCCCTTTGCCTCTTTCAGGTCCCATTTGAGTAGCTCTTTGGGTTGGCTCCGAAGTCGTCGAAGGTCCAGGGATTATTTCTTCCTGGCGGACCTCTTCCACAGGAGTGGACTCTGTAAAAACAAATGTGTTATACATTGTATAAATACACAAAATAAACATGAAAGATTTATTTGAAGTCTACCTTCGACATTTTGGCGAGGGGTAATCATTGGACTGTTCGGCGGATCGAAGGCGAGATCTTCGTCCGAATCAGCCGTTAAGTCTTCGACTGCAGGAGCATCTTCCTGAGCAGTCCTTGTTGCCTCTTCAGGAATCGAAGCCATAGTAACTTCGACCCCACTCTCATTCACAGGAACTTCGTCCTGAGGTAAATCCTCTTGAACTGCCGAAGTCCTTGGTTGCTCAAGGTTATCTTGAGACTCCGGAAAATTCGCAGGTACTTCGGCATGTGCAGTCCTTTGAGATGCATCTTCGTCTATCAGACGCACAAGCAACCTCCCTTCGTCTTCTTGGGAGTCAGAGACTGAAGCCCTTGGGCTCGAAGGTGCGGGATTCTTTGGTTTCCGAGCCACCTTCTTGACCGGAGTCTTGGCGGAGCTCGAAGTCCCAGCTTCGGCTTTCCTCTTTTTGGGCCCTACCCAATCCATCAAAGGGGGCGGAACGATTTCCAGCATTCCCCACACCCTGTTAAATCTCTCCCAACTCCCGACCAACTTGATTCTCCATTCCTTCTCGGTCGGAGTTGGAGCGCCCAAAATCTTCTCCGAAGCCCTTACGATTTGCTCCGAAGTAATAGGGGCTGAAGAAGCTAAAAAATGAATCAAGTTAGTTATTTCTTCGAATGAATATGCATAATACATGTTGTCTTCGAAGTTACCTGCAGGGCTCGAAGTCGAAGTGATTTTTCGGAGACCGCCTTCCGAATCCTCTTCGAAGATGATAGGCCAGTTGGCCATCAGCGGAGAGATTTGTAACCCGAGGAACTCTTCGGCTAAGTCTCGCATGCTCAACCTTCGACTGATCTTCTGAAGTAGGTTAAGGCGAGCTTCGAGCTGACCTTGGTTTGGATGCACTAAGGCTTCCTTCCGGAATTGGACTTCTCTCAGAGGTCCGGCCAGAGGATTGCTCGCCCCAACTTCGGCATAAAACCATCTCATGACCCAGTCGGTATACCATCTTGCATTGATGGCCTTAGCGGGAAATTGAAGGGCATATTCATCCCGAAGCCTGAAGTTAATACTTTTGAAGGCTACTACCACTTTTTCACCTCCGGGGCCTACGAAGGTTTTTGGCTGGCATGAAGCTCTATGTAGCGCAGCGAAGATCTCTGCCCTCCCCTCACAGCCTTCGGCTCTCAACGCCCATTCGAAGATAGCTAAGCGAGCTACGGCGTTCGGAGAAAGTTGAGGAAGGGTGATGTGAAACAAATAAAGTACCTCGGCCAAGAAGTCTACTGCCGGAAGGCCCAAGCCAGCTTCGAAGAAGGCTTCGAATACGACCACTTCTCCGGGCCTTGGCGACGGGATAAGCTCCTTTCCAGGTTTGTGGATCATGACTCTGGTACTAATCTTCCCTTCTACTGCGACCGCCAGTGTTTCTCTCTTGCAGGTAGAAGGTCCCAGTCAGAAGGATTGATCCAAATACTTCGTTGATGGCGGGCAGAGACCTTGATCACCAACATTTTGGGGATTTCCCCCTCCTGCCGCCATGGATGTCGTTGCGGGTGTTGGAGGCGCTGTCGCCAACGCCGCGGCCGCTGCTGCTGCAGCCGCCTGTTGCCGGGCCAAGGCCGAAGGGGCTCCAGAACTCTTGGTTTTCGCCATTGAAGTTACCGGGTTACTTTGGAGGAAAAATGGAGGCTAGGGCTCAAAGGGCTCAAAGGGCTCAGAGGGTGTTTGTTTGCAAGGGAGCAGTGGAAAGGTAAACAGGAAAGTTCTAGGCCCTCTATTTATAGCCTAGACTTTACATTTTTACCGTTAGTCCATGCCGTTTCGCATTCCTGCTCGTTACTTTTCTCCGAAATTAACGCATTCTGCAGTTTCCGTTAGAAGAAGAAAGCTAACGGCTATTTCTTCTAAGTCTAAAAGGCTTTCGAACTTCCTGAGTCAGTTCTAAGATAATTCGAAAGTAATTGTCTTAAGACTGATTCGAAGTTTTATATCTTCGTACATTTTGGAGATGAATTAAAATCTAATAACCCCTACGTCTGGTTATTTTTTCCTTCCGTATACTGCTCTCCTAACATTACAGGTTAAACGGAGAAGCGTATTCGAGGGGCTACTGTTGGGGGAAAATATCCCATCCTCAGGGTTATTGCCGTAACAGCACAAAGGCAGATAATGGATTCGAAGGTTCCCAGACATCCATCTTCGAAGATGTCCTAAGTCAAGCTCGAAGTACGAAGATAGGCGTTGGTTCGGAGTATATCTTCGAACTAAGGCACTTTGAGATCTTTTTTGCCAGCTAAGATGGAAGACTTATCTTTTTTCTTATTAGATTAGTCTTTTACCATTTTAGCCCTATCAAGGGTACCGAATAGTTTCCACTATATCGGTTGTAATAGAGGGGTAAATAGGTCTTTTCCTTAATATTTGGGCCTATAAATACCCCCCATTTCACCCTGTAATAGGGACCAAATACAAGCTATTCAATACACACATTCGAACTATTTAAGTTGTTATCCTTTCGGAGGCTTAGAACAGTTCACTTCGCAAACACTTCGTTTGTTAGTTTCTAATCTACAGAAACCTGTTAGCGTAATCTTTTACGCCAACAAGGAGGTTGACTAAAGAAGAAAGTGAGCTCATGATTTCTCCTTTCACCTGGGATGAGTTGGATAGGGCGATTAAATCGATGAAGTCTAACACTGCCCCTGGGCCGGATGGGTTATCTGTCAACTTTTATAAAGCTTTTTGGTCCCGTCTTCGGCCTATTTTCAAGGAAATGCTAGATAATCTGTTGAATGGGGACCTGAACCTAGCCAGGATGAATTACGGGGTGATAGTGTTGCTTCCTAAGACTAAAGATGCAAATAATATTAGGCAGTTTAGACCGATCTGTTTACTCAACGTGTGTTCTAAAATAATTACCAAGGTTTTAACATACAAACCAAAGTTGCCCCCAAGATTATTGATAATAGACAGTCTGCTTTTATTCCTGGTAGGAACATTCTTGAGGGGGTTGTCACTATTCATGAGGTTATCCATTAAATTAAAGTCAAGAATCAAAAAGGGGTGATACTGAAACTTGATTTTGAGAAGGCTTATGATAAAGTGCAATGGGGTTGTTTGATGGAAGTTTTCCATAGGAAGGGGTTTGATAGAAAATGGATTAATTGGATGGAAAAAGTTATTAGCGGGGAAAGAGTAGCAGTAAACATAAACGGTGAGGTGGGGGGTATTTTAGAACTTATAAAGGAGCTAGGCAAGGGGACCCGTTGTCACCTCTTCTATTTAACCTTGTGGGGATGTGCTTTCTGAAATGCTAGTTAAAGCCAGTGAATGTGGTCATCTGAAGGGGGTCGTTCCTCATTTAACAGAGGGGGGAATAACCCATTTACAGTATGTCGACGATACTATCTTGATGATGGATATGAGTGAACAGAATTTAGTGACCATGAAGTTTCTTTTATATTGTTATGAAAACATGTCGGGCATGAAAATTAATTATCAAAAGAGTGAGGTTTTTGGGGTGGGTATCACGGATCTGGAGTTGGATAGAATTGCTGATATTTTTAACTGTAATAAAGGGGAATGGCCGATGAAGTATCTGGGTTTACCGATTAATAAATCGAAACCAAATAAAAGAGATTTTGAGGGAATTATTTCTAAGATGGAGAAAAAGTTATCTTCTTGGAAGACTAGCCAGCTTTCATATGGGGGGAGAATGGTCATGGTTAATGCCTGCCTTAGCAGTATTCCAATGTACACAATGGGTATTTTCCTTCTGCCTGAACATATTTATAAGAGAATGGACTCGGTCCGTTCTCATTTCTTATGGGAAGGGCTAGAAAATAAGAAGAGATATCATATGATGTCGTGGCAAGCTCTATGTGCTCCAAAAAATATGGGGGGTCTAGGTTTCATTGATGTAAGAAGCATGAACCAAGCTATGTTGTGCAAATGGATTTATAATCTGGAAATTGGGCATGATGGCTGTTGCTATGAGATGCTAAGGAAGAAATATAACTTAAACAGAGGGGTTCTACAAGCTGATTTTAGTAAGGTTTCATATTTTTGGAAAAGCTTAGGCAGATGCACAAAATGGGTCCGATTGGGATGTGGTTTTGAGTTGGGTTATGGTCATAAGGTGTCTTTCTGGCATGATGTTTGGGAGGGAGAGGTCCCTTTTAAAGTCAAATTTCATAATTTTTTTGAGGTGTGCTGCGATGAAAACCTAACAGTAGTGGAAGCGGGTTTGGCTTTTCTCGAGAATACGCTGCTCAGACGAAGTCTGCGAGTGGAGGATATGAAGGAGTGGGGGGAATTGGCATCTATCATTAGGGAAAATGGGGAGAAAAGGGGTGTGGATAAACTTATCTGGCTATTGGATAACAAAGGTTTTACTTCTAATTCGGTTTATAGATTCATTATTAATAGGGGTGTGGTCGACGCTGAAAGTATGAGAGTCTGGAAATGTGGGGTTCCTCTTAAAGTGAAAATTTTCACCTGGTTGGTGTTGAAAAGAAGGATCCAAGTGGGGGAACAATTGGGGAAAATGAATTGGAAAGGTGACCCGCATTGCAAACTTTGTGGACAGCTTGAGTCTGTAGATCATCTAGTCTTTGATTGTGGCCTGTCACGGATGCTCTGGATGTTCGTTACAGAAACTTTGGGTTTAGAGCTCGCAGTACTCAGTGTAAGAGGGTTTTTGGATATGGTGGACAATATTAGGGGGTGGCAAAAAAAATGATAGTAATACAGATCCTAGGGGCTATTTCTTGGACGGTGTGGCTTCTTCGCAATGATTTTATTTTCCAAAACAAATTCTGTACTAACGTTTTTTCAGGTGTTTCACAAACTAATGGCATTTCTCACTAAGTGGATTCAACTGGTGTCAGTTCGTCTAAAGGAGTCAGCGCGGTGCTTGGGCTTGCTCCGTGCAAGACTGCAACAACTCATCCGCCTGGAGAATCCGTCAAACTCAAGCACGAATACCTGAACCTGACGCCTGGTTTGAGCAAGAAGAGGGTTGTGAACCGAAACAAGTCTTGATCCCCCGTTAGGCTTTGTGTCCTCAGCTAAAGTGATGTTTAGAGAACGCTTATTGTCTCCTCTTTTGTTGTGTTCCTAGTTATGTTCTTTTGAATTCCTGCCTGTTACCTTTTGGCTTTGGTTGGGTCAATATTGGGCGATACTTTTGGTCTGTAATGTCTTTGTGGTGCCCCTTTTGGTCCTGAGCTTGATGTAAAGCTGGTAACCCCAGCACAACATGGTTCTGTTTTTGATTTCCAATAAAGCAGGGCACTCCTGTCGGGAGTTGCCTTTTTTCAAAAAAAAATGTTTATCTGTTTATGAGTTCGCTAGGTAGTCGTCAGGTCAGGCGATGTTCGCCGGTGGGCGGCAGCGCGTTGCTGTCGTATGCCATGACCGGCGTGCCAGTGGTCTCGTCGCTTGGCACGTAGGAGCAGCTCGCCGATGCCTCCACATGCTCCTGAGCCACCATGCCCTGATGCATCGACAGGTACTGGTCCTCCGGCGCCAGGCAGTGCTGCAACCACCACCAACAAACACGCAGGTGACCTCAGAGCTCGTCGGCGAAAGAAATCAAGTGCCTCCGCTGCCGGCGATCATGGCAAAACCCGTGGAGTGTGGGCAGATGGAGACGGATCGATACGCGTGTGTGGCTCACCGGCATAAGTGGGAACGGCGTGGTGGGGATGAGCGTGGCGAGCAGCTCGGTGCAGGTGTACTCCTGCCGCCACGCGTCGGCGGCAGCGTGGCCTCCCGCGACGCCGTCGACGCACGCCGCGCCGCCGGCCGCGCACGGGTCGCCGCCGTGGTGCAGCCCGGCCACCTGTGAGTTGGCGTCGTACACGCCGTGGTCCCTGTAAGCGAAAACAAAAAAAAAATCGTGACATTACGCACCACGTTTTCTTCGCAAACTGCATGCGACCGCCTAGATTCGCCGTCGGTGATGGCACCTCAGGTAGATCAACGGGTCAGATGCACCGAACATAGGATGGCCAGGATCGGCCCCTCCATCTGGGTCCCACATGGCAGCTTCACCACCAAACGTGCCCATCCCTTCCGCTTGGCCCATGTACATTTGTGTCCCATCTGCCCCCTTCAACAAGATATATATTTCTCAGTAATCGTTTTAATTCTACTAGTACTAATTAAGATAGCTTAGAAATTATTTTTAACGTTTGGATAGAGATAAGGGTTAGGATTAGAAAAAAAATCACTTACTTGCATACTAGTTACGGTTGCGTCGTACGGGGCCATGTGACTGCTCAATAAGTTGTTCTGCAAGTTCATATTTTGGACAGTGACTTTGTTCAGAATTTGAGTTACGAATGCAAGATCTGTTGGTGTGACCTGTCTGTATCAGTGATGGATCAAGTATTTTTTGTTTTTTTTTACTTTTTTTTAAAAAAAAATTGGGGGAAGAGATTTGAAGCATGGAAACTTGTCTCGTTTTACCTTCCTTTCGACGACTCGGGCCAGCACGTCCATGAGAAACTTCTCGCAGCCGTCGATATCGATCGTGGAGCCGAACGCAGCAGGATCTGGCTCAAACAGGCTGCAAGAACATGACCACAAAGTACACATTGCAGCAATGCTGTTTTTGCGTGCCAAATTTTAACTCCGACAATATGTCAAACCTAAGGCGTTCCTCGGTGATTTGTAGCTGTTGCTGGGAAGAATATATTTCCTGCTGAATCTCCTGAATTGCGCAGAAGAAACAAAGGTTTTTCATTGAGATGCACCAAGTAAGGAATGAGGAAGGTGTCATACTGAAGGTTTAAAAGTGAAAACTCTGCTCTGAATTTATTGCCTCAATTTTCTCAGTCATTGCTCCTGGGCTGAAATTTTCACGAAAGAAACATGTATAATTACAAGAGGGAGCAAAATTTTAAACAAAGAATAAGGATAGGTACACATACTTGGTTAGCGGCGTCGTCATTTCGCTCTCGCGCTTGAGCCGCTGAAGCATGCTGATGAGATACTGCATCGAGTTAGCAGCTAAATTACATGATTTGTTCTTACTTTCGAACAAGAATATGATTCTTATTTCTTACTGGATAATTTGCCGCTGATGTCTCTTACCTCTCTGTTCTGGACGACTCTGCCATGATCAAACAACGCAAAGAGAGAAAAAAAAGGTCACATTTCGGCCACTGTTCATCGATTTGTTTCAGGAAAATCAAAGGTGATTCATCGTTGCATTGTGAAACTCACTCTCCCCTATCGTGCTCCGAGAGGTTCAGGTACCGGAGAATCACGTCCTCCACCCTGAACAGTAGCACAGCATAGAATCAGAAGAAGAAGATCTCTGTCGTGGAGGCGGTGAGGCATGCAGGAAGAGCAGGGTACCCGCGGCGGCCGGAGAAGTGGTTGAGGCGGCCAGAGGGGGAGAACATGAGCAGCGCGACGTCGATGTCGCAGAGGACGGAGAGCTCGTAGGCCTTCTTGATGAGCCCGTTCCGTCGCTTGGAGAAGGTCACCTGCCTGTTGGTGGTGTTCTCGATCCTCTTGATGGGCAGCTTCACCCTCCCCATCGCTCGCTGGCCCGCGACGACGTCGTGAGTGCACCCACGTTGAGGAGGATCACCAACAGCTAGCCGGCCGGCGACGATTACTGAATTCACTCCGTGTAAAATCTTCAGACATGGCGAGCTAGTCCGAGGCAATATACACGCAGCTCGAGGCCGGGCTGATCGATCGAGATCGGAGAGGCGAGCGAGGAAGGCGAGGGAGCGTACGTGGCGAGCGCGCGGTCAGGCGGTTATGGCGATCTGATCGTGTGGGCGGCCACGCTCGTCGTAGCGGAGAAGACGGCGCCCAATGCATGTCACCCAACCAACGCAGCTCGCGCCCTCGCAAGCGTATAAAAGAGGGAGAGCGCCTCACTTGTTCGACGCCTCAGCTGGCCATGAGATTTTATAATTTGTTACAGATAAAGAGTAGTTTTATATTTTTGCTACGTGTCATTGATCTAAATGGTTTTATATTTCCTTATTTCAGAGTAGCACGATAAACCACTGAGTGGCCGAGGTATTCTCTCTCATTTTTTCTGTGGCTTTTACATGTTGATTACAAATCTTACACGAGTAATTGAGTGATTTCCCACTAATTATTACAGTACTGATTTGTCTTGTTCAGTGAATCCATGTCGAATGATCTTTGTTAATTTCAGGATTTTAATGGCATTTTAATGTGTTTGATCGCAGAGGTGTAGTCCAGGAGGAAGAGGGATGACAGCTGACACAAAACGCATGGAGTTAGTAAAAATACGCCCACAAAGTAAACTGTGAAATATTTTCTAATCTATACATGTGAAATCCATATGTTCTTGGGTTTGAAATGCAATAATTTAATAGGATTTTCAAATGAATTATTTCAAAGAAGGCCTTAAATTTTGAACCCATTAAGTTCAACTAGTAAGGTGTCCATACTTATTTTATTGCTAAAATAATAAATATCCGAAATAAATTATAAATAGAGATTCAACAATTATTTTTCCGTAATTCAGTTGGAACGAGATGTAAGAAATAATAAACGTATGCAAGAAAAGGGTATTTCTAGAATTTTCAGCGAATCCAACTTCTTATACGCAAAATTTATAGTTTTGCGTGATTTTTCATAAATCCAAGGATTTTTGCGCAAAATTCTTAGTTTCCCTATGATTTTTCAAAAAATTAAGGGTTTTTATGCAAAATTCATACTTCTACACAAAAAACAGAAATTAAAGGACTGAAATGCAATTTTTTTCTTTTTCTTCCGCGTGCATACAAGCATGCATGCAGGGCTGGGCATGATTTTTCAGAAATTTAATGCTTTTTATGCAAAATTCATACTTCTGCGTACAGAAATTAAAAGACCGAAATGCAATTTTTTTCTTTTTTCCTTTTCTTCCACGTGCATACAAGCATGCATGCAGGGCTGGGCGGTTTTGCACGAGCAGGCTTCCCGCCTACATGTATGCAGGCGGGGTGGAGGTGGGCAGTTGGCGGCTTTGCACGGGGCGCCCATGCAGGTCGTGCACGGTTTTGCACGGAGCGTGGGGAGGCATGCAAGGGTAACGTGGACGGAATCTGCAAATCGTCAGTGCTTTATATTAGTATGATAAACCCATGCATGTACTTGAATTTTAAATTAAACAAAATTTTATTAATATGATAAACTCATGCGTGTACTTGATTTTAAATTAAATTCACGTCTAATCGTAACCGGAGACTCAAATCATTTATAGATATTTGGAATGGATAAAATGGTCATCACTCGACGAGCAAAGGCAGATACGGCCGGTGCGCGTCATCGCTCCGCCGCCACTCTATATTTCTATAGGGCTCTGGGCGGCTAAAAACTCTTATAGAAGCATGCATCTAATCAAACACGAAATGACACGGTTGCTGTGTGCTTATTACTTATGAGGTTCTACACTTCTACCTTGCCATGGCCGCTGATAAGAAAAATCCAGTATTCATATCCACAGCTATGGGTGGAGCTAGAAAATATTCAAAAGTATACTACGGGCTGAACTTAATGGTAACAACGAGTCTGAAATATATGAGTTTAGAAAAAATCTATCCATAGATCAAATATGCGATACACTTTAAACCCATACATGTAAAAGTTTGTAGAAGCAGAAGCTAAAAGAAAATCTAAAACTAAATGATACTAGTGGGTTTGAAATCAAAACTGTGCCCTATCCGACCTAAATCATGTATCAAATATGTGAGCAAAATTACCATCTCTACTGAAACTTAACTTGATTTCTATATATATATATATTTTAAAAAAATTTCTAATGGAATTTAAATGATATCAAGTAGCTAACCGGAGGGCTCGAGCTGAGCCAGGCTGCCAGACTTGCTTAACTTCACCCCTACCACCACTACTGGTCCGACCTGCACGCCATTGGCAGCAGCAGAACTTCATGGTCCTAACACTGGCAGGGCACTGAGCTGTAATCCTGTGAAGGGATCGTCCGCTTCCTACATACCAACATGTCCACAACCAGAGCTCTGCCGCTAGCTACGACGACGACACACGCAGAGTCCCACTAGCTACCACTACTGTAGTTGCGCTGTTCGACTTCGACATCACATGCAACGGTGGAGCCCCGGCATGCAGCATCATCGGCTGCATACGTTCAGTAAAACCGTTTCTATACCAGTTACCGATTACCATTGTTATTGCTTTGTTTATAATTCGTTCGGTTATCATAAGCTCAAACTGTCAGACGATGGTAAAGTTAAAAATTATAGTAACTAGTTTAGTTACCGTGGTTTAGAAACATGAGCAGACGAGGCCAAGGGGTGCCAACCTGACGGATCACGTGGAAGAGGGCGCGCGTGCCTGTGTATGAAGCGCAAAGCAAGAGGGCAACACAACACAACGCGGTGCTATGCATCTGCTTTATCAGTTTCTCTAACCCACACAGATACGCGTACTGGCAGCAGCTATCCTTTGCTCCTCGTGTTATCTACAGGTAGAAGATGCATACTGGCAAGCAGCCTTCAGCTCCATCTTCAGAAGTGCTTAGCTAGCTGCCTGCTCTGCTCTCAAAATCTCTGACCGATGGCGTTGCAATGATAAGGTTTAATTTCAGGCATATATGTTTTATCCTATTCTTCAACATTTCTTTCCTTTCCTCAGTTGGTTGCTTGGCTGTGCAACATTTGTTTCCTTTCCTCAGTTGGTTGCTTGGCTGTGCAACATTTCTTTCCACATCTCTTCATCGCCATGGATTGGATGCTGCAACTGTGCAAGAAGATGATGAGACTGATGCTGCCTGGCTCCCTGAATGCCATCTGAGAAGCTTGCCGTTATGACAGGCATGCCTCCTGGTTGGCGTTGAGGGAGCCATGCAGGTTTGCTCAGCTCTGAGTGCATGACTGAAGTCCTGCTGCCTTTCTTCAGGTATGGAAACCTAACCCATTCAGATCTGTCACGACTCTCTGCACCAGCATCATTGTCAATGCATTCTTAGGCTCAAAATCCATTCATCATTGCCCATGCATTATTAGGCTCAAAATCCATTCATGTAACATTTTTTACGATAATATACCTTTCAGCATCTACAATAATGTTCATGCATGTAGATCGAACAGATGAACAAGTTCTGATTCCTAGAATTTAGGAACGCTCCTGTATAACATCAATTGTTTTCGAAACAGCTGTCCAGCTCAATAAAACTAACAGTTTACATATTAGTATTTGGTGGGGAGATCAATCGAGTGCTAATAAGTTTAGCATCAGGTGGTATTCAACACGACAACAAAAGCTTCTACAGAACAATTTAGTATCAGATGATGAGGTCACTCGGTACTAAACATTCTAACTGATTACTCTAAAAATCTCCTGTTCGTTAGGCATTTCTGCCTCTGTTCCATAGTTCCTCTTCCACTTGTATGACCAGTTCGACCACCCAACCAACCACCCATCATCGATTGATAGCGGCCAACGACATGGCAAGCTGACCATGTGATCAACAGAGCAGTGCCGCTAGACGTTGAGTTTATAGTAGTAGGTCTGTTGCCTCCATGGTATCATTTTCCTCATTTTTTGCTATTTTATGATTATGTTGATGGAACACTACTGTTGGGGAAAATGACTCCCGCTATACTTAAAGATTGACCAAGAGCTGATCAAGAGACATTGAATACCGAAGTACCCTCCGAGGACTTCTGAACTTTGACTATAAGATTGCTTCGGAGCCCCTTCACTACATTCGAAGCCCCCCTCCATAAGCTTTGGAGTCCCCATTCACCAAATTCGGAACTTTCTTCGAGGCATTGTGCCTCCGAACCATGTTCACCAGCTTCGAAGCTCCCTCGAAGCATGGTGTCTCTAAACTATGTTCACCAACTTCGAAGCCCCCTTGAACTATGAAGTCTTTGAACCATATTCATCGGGGAGTCTTGAAGGGTCTGAAAACACTCTGGAGTAAGGGGTAAAACTAGTGGCTCTAGTCCTCTCTCACAAGATATATACTTTATGATGTTTATATCGTATTTTACCATGTTATCCCTATGTATTCCTCTGTATATCATTGTTATAGTCTATTGTAAGTAGAGGATAGTTTGGTAACATCCTATTTATGTTGTGCCTATAAATACCCTCTTCCTTACAAGGGGATGGGGATCGACCACTTGTAGTGTCAATGATTACTACTTCTGCACAAAGGTATTATCTATTTCGGAGGCTTTGGGCAGACTTCAAATCCCTATATACACTTCGTACCTGTGTTGAGTTGCGACATCCTCTATAGTTGGTGTAACGATTGCTAAGACGCAACATCCCTATACGGTTGTAGTCGGATTACCAATGTCTCTCTAGTTAAATCAACTTATCCTCCTCTCAAGGAAAGATCGGGATACCCCTTCCCTCATCAACTTGTATCTGAGCTTTCGTTGCTTGGTGAGAGATCTCTATATCGTATTATTTTTTTCCTACAGTCCAAAAAACAACCAATATATATTAGTTTCCCCTTCATCCGAGAAAAAATTATGCCTTTTACTAGTACTATTTAGTTCTGGTTTATTGAGTTTTTAGTTGCATCGGTCACGTTAGAGTGCTGGTCTTAATGCCTAGTTTCGTTTAGAGTTTCGAGTTCTTGTCACATTTTTACCACATTGTTTTGGTCTGTTTATTAAGTGTTTAGGGTATTTTTGTCCCTTAGTTTTTCGGTATAAATCAAATTGGAGTTAGTTTGGTTTATTGGAATTCGAGTAGGATTAGGGTAGGTTGTGCAGGTGCTAATCAAACTATCATATCTCACACATGCAAACTCGGATTGGAGAGTTTTGAGACTTTTTGGAAATCTTACGGTGAGATCTTTCATTCTCCTTTTAGAGTTATCTTCAGATTCAGTTGTTCCCTTTCTATTTTGTATCATACAAGTTCAGGAGTCTTGAAGTGAGATTTCGTGTATACTAAGACTTTTTCATTTGCCGTAATAAAAAAAGAGAAAAAAAGGAGAAGAAAAAAGCAGAAAGGTGCTAAAAAAGCCGCACCAAAAAAAGTGAAGAAAGAAAACTTGTGATAATTAGGAGTTAGCAGTAGATAAATAATTTGATAAATATGAATTTTCTAATGCTCAAATGCTTAGGGTTGCTAGTAAAATATTTACCAGTTCTGCATCTTTTTGGTGGACTTATACGGACAACAGACCTAAAACTTGGCATGAATGCAAAACAATGATGAGAAGGCGATTTATGTTTTCTTATTACAAGCATGCTCTTCATGAGAAATTAGAAAAATTAAAACAAGCTAATAGAACCATTAGATAGTACTACCATAAATTAAAAATCTGCATCATGTACAGTGGTTTAGAAGAATACAATGAAAAAACAATGACTAGATTTTTGAAATGGCTTAATTTTGAAATACAAGTTTTGCTTGCTAATACCACATATAATTATTTAGACCAATTGTTTTTGCTTGCTTGCAATGTTGAGAGTCAGATTTTGCTTGAGTGGATGTGCAATGATAGAAAACAAGAGCTAAGTGAATTATTTGATGATGAAGCTTCTGAATGTTCAATTTTGTTACGCAAAGATGATATGAAATCAAAGAAGCAATAATCCCTTGTACCTCCTATTACTAAAGTTTTGTAATATGTTCATTGCACAAGTCTAAATAAGGAAAATAAGACGGGGGCTATGTTGATTCCATCACTTGAGCAGGTAGACGCCCCATTAGTTTTTGAGGCTGCTAAAGGTAATAATGAGATGAACCAAGGTGAGTATGCTTCTCCTGAACCACATTTGTCCACTTATAATGCTAATTTGGAGCAAACATTAGTGGAACCTATTTATGAAATTTCTTTGTCACAAGATGATTTTGATGTTGTTCCTTTTGATAAAGAAGAGTTGTGCAACACTTCACTTATATCTGTCAAAAAACTATTGAATAAACATGTTGCTATTGAACCATTAAGTGATTTGAAACATGTCGTTCATATTGCTAGTGAAAAGGAAGAACATAAATTGTTATCTTCATTACATACGTGGGGTTATATTGAATTTGATGATCTTTGTGAACTTAGTGTTTTAAATAAGAACTTACTCACTAGAATTGACTTGCCATGTCCTGCTCAAATGAGTTTTCATGTAATTGGCAAATAAAATGATCAAGGAGTATACTTTGTGCATAGAGTTTACATATGTTCAAATTTAAAACTGCATGTAAAGTCTGAAAATAATTGTCTCGAGCAAGGTGTTTTAACTAATCCTATTATCTCGAGAGTCTCTTGTTTTGATTTAAATACACAAGTTTGTTTTCAAGAAGGAGAGCCTTGTTGGCTGCTTAGCAATACCACAATTCCTACTCCAATATCTAAAAGTACATATTCGTTGTTATTTGTTCAAGAGAAGGATTTGGTGAGTTGGTTTTCTCCAATTCCCCACATGTTTAAAGAACAAGAGATACTGCACAATAATGATTCTTTTACTAGAAGTTGCATTGATCATGAACACAAGAACAAACTGAGGATAGTTTGCAGCCAAGAAGGAGAGAATGATGAGGACATCACCGGTCAGGATATAACCATAATAAAAACAAAGGTGCATGCTTTCTATATTCGATTTATAGTTTACATATTTGAGAAAATGTTGCTGCACTGTGAGTTGTTGTTTTCAATTACAAAAATTATTACATGGATCAAGCGACACGTTGTGAGCAAATAAAGGGCATGGAACATCATGTAAGTTGATTGGGGACCAAGTCAAGGCCATACAAATATAATATACAAGTTTGAGACATCAATTGTGTGCCAAGAGAAAGTGGAGATAAAGTTCTACATGTTTTCAATTCGGACTCGGACTATAGAGACAACACCAGATTAAAATGTGCATAATTTTTACATAGAAGCTCTAATTTGGATGATTTTGGACTTTTTGGAAAGCCTGAGAAGTCCTCTTTCGAACAGATCTAGCCACACCTCCAGATTCTATATGAAGAGATCACAATCATCAAAACAATGCATTTTCCATTTCTAGTCCGAACCATTTTAGCCCATGGGCCTTGTAACCGAGTTGTATTCATTGAGGGCTCCCTTTGGCCGACCTCCACATGTCCCTAGCCTTATAAATACACCATGGCCTCCACATTTAGATGGATTTTTGTTTGGATCAAAGTTTAGCCTCGCTACTTTGCCGTGTTATCCCGTGATCATCTAGTTCGCCAGAAACACATTACATAACTACACTTTTGTTACCGAATTGAGTTCTCGTGCATTCTTGTTCTTGTGAGTTCTTGATTGCTTGCATGGATTACCCTCTTGGTTGGGCTGGTCGTGCTTCCATCGAGTTGCGACTGCCTCTGGAGTTGATGTAACGATTGCTAAGGCGCAACGTCCCTAGACGGTTGTAGTCAGATCACCAATGTCTCTCTAGTTAAATCAACTTATCCTCCTCTCACCGAAAGATCGGGACACCCCTGCCCTCATCAAGTGGTATTAGAGCTTTCGTTGCTCGGTGGGAGATCTCTATATTGTATTATTTTTTCCTATAGTCCAAAAAGAGCCAATATATATATATTAGTTTCCCCTTCATCTGAGAAAAAAATGTGCCTTTTACTAGTACTACATAGTTTTGGTTTGTTGAGTTTTCAGTTGCATCGGTCGTGTCGGATTGCTGGTCTTAGCGTCTAGTTTCATTTAGAGTTTTGAGTTCTTGTCATGGTTTTACCACCTTGTTTTGGTCTGTTTATTAAGTGTTTAGGATATTTTTGTCCCTTAGTTTTCTAGTATAAATCAAAATGTAGTTGGTTTTGTTTATTGGAATTCGAGTAGGATTCGGGAAAACTGTGCAAGTGCTAATAAAACTTTCATATCTCACACATGCAAGCTCGGATTGGAGTGTTTTGTTACCTTTTGGAAATATTACAACAAGATCTTTAATTTTCCTTTTAGAGTTATCTTCAAATTTGGTCGTTTCCTTTCTATTTTGTATCGTACAAGTTCAAGAGTCTTGAAGTGATATTTTATGTATACTAAGTTTGTCATTTGCTGTTACAAAAAAGTAGAAGAAAAAAGTAGAAATGAGCTAAAAAGCCGCACAAAAAAGTGAAAAAAGAAAACTTGTGAGAAAAGAGGAGGAAAGCTAGTTCTACCTTTGTCGGTTTGGTGGTATCGTCCATGTCTAGGATCGCATATCTAGTACGTTCTAGCCTTGGATCTACATAGTACCTATTTTGAACAGATTAATGTGGTTCTAGTATTTCCTTTGATAGTTGTTGAAACGAAAACGTGCCCCCGCACTTGGGTCAGTTCGACGATCCAAAAGCGTGTGGATACTTAGGAACGAGCCTAAGCGTAACACAACACTGACGTCGTGTTCTGACTACCCTTAACAGTGGCAAGGGGATGGAGTCGCCAGGTAATCGGATCACACAGAAACAATGCAATTAGCCAAAATATATAAATAAAAATAATCCAATCGGCCGAACGGAGCCTGATTGGTTCGGAGTATACTGTGCGAAGGGTCACTGAAGGGGTCCTTCAACTTTTGGTGCGAACGGTGCACCGAAGATAGCCTTTAGCGTTTTGATTGATCTGGCCGAAGATAGGCTCCGAACAGATCGCGATGTGAAATTGCTCCTGAACGACAGGGTTTGGTGCGAAGCCTCTTGACATGACAAAATCCAACACGGAGCGCTAGCGCGATGAAATCCGGGACGAAGCACTGATGCGATGAAGTCCGATGCGAAGTATCTTCGGTGCACGGGACTTGATCAGACCGACAATAGCGTGATGAATCCGGCACGGACGTACGAAGCAGGGACCCGCCGAAGGGTGCTCTCGTAGCCTTTGAAACCAGCTTCCTAGCTCTGGAAACCTTCGACGAAGGGGGCTCCGAACGTGAAACCTGCAGCAAAGTTAAGATCAAGTGCCAATTCGGCCTGGAGGCCAAATTACTAAGTGTTGCAGTATATAGAACGAAGGTAGCAATATGTTACGTAGATTAATGGATGGTTCACAAGTGGTCCAACAATGTGATAGCAATCTGTTACGTAGATTAGCAGATGATTCACAAGCGAACCAACAAGGCTTACCACTGTTACGGTGTGGTCGATGGAAGGCTTCCAGCGCAAACCCACAGAGGTGTATGAAAAGGTAAAGAAAGTAAAGGTATGGCTCAAACTAGGGTTTGAAGTTGATTTGTGTTGGGGGGGGTCTTATGAACCGGCCTCACCCTTGTATTTATAGGGGCTAGTATTCTTATCTCTAATTCTAATCTGATAAGATTCGGCCTAATCAAGATTAAGGATAAAAACAACCAGAATCTATATCAGACTCCTTATCTGAAGCCTGCCCGAATTGGGCCTTTGGTAGGCCCACTGAAGGGTGCTCCTCGAGCCGAAGCTTCGGTGAAGTAGGCCGCCGGAGGGCCTTCGGGCCGAAGATAGGCTTGTGGAGCAGGCCACTAAAAGGCCCCCAAGGCCCCATGCAGATGGGCCTCCGACACTTTAGGGCTTCAGCCTATGCCAGGACTTGTATATTTTCGACCCAAATTACCAAAATTGATATTTTAACAATCCTGGCCACTAATGTCATTTTTTGCTATCAACACATGCCCCCTGCCTTTTAGCAAACTAAGTGAGCTAAAATCACAACGGGCTAAGGACTATACCTTTCATATCGGCCTTTCGACACTTTAAGCGTTTTGCCACACACTTGGGAAGTATTTTTTCAGATACCTACCATTTAAAGCTCTTCGAAATTGCTCTCCTTGTAGAGATTCTAACAAATATGTATTACCTGGAGTGATTTCTGCCACCTTAAAAGGACCTTCCCAACTAGGCGACCACTTACCAAATTTGGGGTTCTTAGTGCCTAAAGGCAAAATCATCTTCAAAACTAAGTCACCAACTTGAAACAATTTTGGTTTCAATCTTTTGTTGTAAGCTCTAGCGACTCTTATTTTGTCTTTCTCTATAGCTTCTAGAGCCCTCAACCTCTTATCGGTCACTTCTTTCAAGTTATCCTTCAAAAGAGTTTCATATTCATCGACCGATAAGCCATCTTGCTTAAGAAATCTTAATGAGCCAAGATCCACCTCTACTGGTAGAACGACTTCTTGTCCATACACTAATTCATTGGACTAACTTTGGTAGCACCATGCTTTGCAACTCTACAAGCCCATAATGCCTCAGAAAGCACTTCATGTCACTGTTGTAGCAATTGTGTTAGCTACAACACAGGTTTTGCGTGTATATGGTGTATAAAATAAACCTCGAAGGGTTCTCTCAGAAGGAGAAAAGATCTATATTGGTACGGACCTCCCCGAAGGGATAATAGCCATACGTCCAGTTTGTGGTGGTTTTGGCATAGTTTGCCTCTACTGAATCTGTCTATTACAAGGGCTTGACCCTGCTTTTATAGGCACACAGGACAAAGGAAAAGACCTAAATACCCTCTACAAATCATAGGCCTTATAGGGGCAAGAAGGGAAAAAACTAGACTACTGTACAAAGTGCTTTATAGCTTTACATACGTGTCAGATAAACGTCACTTCTAAGCAGCTAAACGACATACCGGGGGAAAAGGGGCTCCCGGTATGGCTCTGCACTGTAGCGGAGTGGAGATATTTTCTTGGTTCGAGGTAGTGGCTAGAGCTCTTCGGGCGGAGGATGCAATTAAGGCTTCGAAGGGCACTTCGAGGTGGACTTCGAAGTATGCTTCTAACTGAACTTTCAATGGACTCCCGAAGATTTAGCTTTGAATTGACCGAAGGAAGCCCGAATGTTTTGCTCCGGAGGGCTCTAAAAGGAGCCCGGAGGCTAACTCCGAAGAGAGCCCGGAGGCTAACTCCGAAGAGAGGTCGAAGGTTAACTCCGAAGAGAGCTTCGAAGAGAGCTCAGAGACTTGGCTTTGGAAGACTTTGGAGGGAGCTTGGAGGCTCGGCTCCGGAGGGCTCCGAAGGGAGTCCGGAGGCTTGGGCTGAATGATGCTTGGAAATAACTTCGGTAGGAAGGATTTGCTCCGACTTCATGCTTTAGCAGTATCAGGCTCCAGGCCAGAGGCCTACGGAGGCTGACGTCATTTGACCCATATTTAAGGGAAAACTTATTCCCCCAACAGTAGCCCCTTGCCCGCAACCCTTTGGAATGAAGGGGTGCGTGTGCCTCTGGACAAATGACAATAAAAAATGTAACTTCATAGAAGACAGGCCTTCAGAGCTTGGACCAAAGGGGGCTTCGACTTGTACAGGTAGTAAATGCCTGCTCTGACTAACAGGATGACCTCAGGGAGACCAAACAGCTCCGCAATGGCTATAAAATTGACCATTACAATATGCCGATTCGCTTCAACTTTGCGTGAGGCCCACCTGTCATAGGCTTCGGCAAGGGAACCATCGGGATTTTTACCGCCTATAAAAAGGGGTTTACCGCATACGACTTCGGCACATTCTCATTTGCTCCTTTCTCAACTCCCAACACGCTTCGCTTTCTTCTCTTCATCTTTAGCTTCGCGCGGAGCCGGCTTCGCAAGCTTTAGTGCCCTACGCACCGAAGCCCCATGAAATGCCGAAGAAGGCTGCGTTGAAGAAGGCCTTGGCACTGGGTGCAAGTTCGAGCTCTGCCTAGGCGCAAGCAGTGGCGGCGGCGAAGCCTACAGCGAGGCGCTTGGGGCCGAGGGACCTTCAGTCGTCGTCGGACAAGTTCGAGCAGACTCTAGAAATGAGGGCTTCGGCCTCAACGGAGGAGTCTGTCTGAAGGGCCTGCGAGGGGAAGATATCGGCGGAGATCTAGCTTCGGGTACCGGAGAAGTCAGAGGCCATACCGAGGCCTCAGGCTGACGAGGTTGTACTCTTTGAAGTTTTCTTCGAGGCCAGCCTTGGGCTGCTGGCGGTGGACATATTGAGCGAGGTGCTGAAGGCCTACAACCTCGAGCTTCCTCATCTGTCGCCAAATGCTATGGCGAGGTTGGCCGTCTTCGAGTGGGCTATGAGGGCCGAAGGCTATGAGGGGCGCGTAGATGTCTTTGTTGCCCTTCATGACGCCAATTTCCAACCGAAGCAGAGGGATGGGGCAGACCGCGTCAAGAGGGCCCTAGCCTTCGGGAGTGCCAACTTCCAGCTTCAGAAGGAATTCCAGGATGCCTTCCCAGCGAGGGACGCCAAAAGCAAGTGGTACTCGAACTGGGACCAAGAGTGGTTCTACGCTTCGGTTGGCGTGAACTCTCCCCTTCGGAGTACCAACGCGCTCATCTCGTACCGACGCGAAGGCCTGGTGAAGACGAGCCCTGACATCCTTCGCTCGAGGATTTTGCTCCTGCGGAGGGTGGCTTCGAGGATGAGCATGAGGGACCTCACGGAGGAGTTCATCACCCTTCGGCTCAGCCCCCTCGCGCTCTCTTGGCCGGAGGGTCTCTTTCAACCTTCGGACTCGGAGGGCCCAAAAGAGGTGCCGACAGAGTGCCTTGGTAAGACTTCGATTTCTTTTCATCTTCATACTTCACAAAATGAACTCGTGCTGACTTGGAGTTTTGATGAAGCCGCTAGCGAAGTAAGGACTCCAGAGGAGGCAATCGTAGTGGCGGAGCACGTCGTCGGGGCCTCGACACCTGAGGAGCAGGCTCAATGGCTCGCTCTGGTGGGGACTTGGGAACACTGGAATAGAGTGTGGGCCTGGCTCGGCGTCGAGGGGGTCCAAGCTCTGCCAGACTTCACCAGCCGTGCACCTTCGGCGAGCGGCTCCAAAAGGAAGAGGGTAGACAACGACGAACCCGAAGCCTCAAGGGTTCACTCGGAGCTCCCAACAATCGAAGCCCCTGCTGTGGAGGAGCCAACGGCTGTGAACCCTGGAACCAGAGTAGATCCAGCAGGGGCTCCGGCGGCAGCCACCGAAGTGGCGACGAGGACCGCTACAACACCCTATTCAGGCATAGGGGATGGGGCTCCACCTGCGCAATGAAGGGACTGGGGAGCACACATCGCTCCCTCCTCCTTCGAAGATATTTCCTCCGACGAAGGTAAACACTTGATCACACTTCTATTTTCATACATGAATATTGACTTGTACTTTTTTGCAGATGTCGATGCCAGTGCGAGGCCTGTCGTGCTAAAGCTGATGGAGGCCTTCAACAGCAGCAGCAGCAGTTCGTTCGAAGAGGATGGAGGGGATGACCGCGATGAAGGGCCCCTTCGGGATGAGGCTGATGAGCGCGTCGAGGTGGTGGACCGTAGTCTGGCTCCATGGGAGTCCGCACCGGAGGAGGCTGTTGCGGAGATAGTTCGGCCTCTGCAGCCGAGGTGGCCTGTGATGGAGGCAGATCTTCACGCGTTCCACGAAGGCTGCATTACTGCAGGGTTAGGGGGCTTGGTGGCACAACACAGCCGCTCGAGACCCTTCGACCTCTTCGCAAACGCGAATGAAGCCATCCTCTAGGTGAGCGAAGTCCCACACAGTCTTCGAGTCGTACTTGCTTTTCAATCAACACTTATGATTTTCTTGAATCTTTTTAGGCCTTCTCGCTGAATGCTGCATCAGCAATCTCCACGGACCATCAGATGGCTGGCTTGGCAGAGGAGAGGGATGCTCTCCGACGCGAGATCTCGGTGGAGGCCGAGAAGCGAAGGCGAGCCGAGGCCTCCGTAGAGACGGTGAGGGCCGAGGCTGAGAAGGCAAGGAAAGTCTTGGTCTCGGAGACAAACAAGCTTCGAGCGACACTTCGGGCTTCAGAGGAGGCCAGAACAAATCTGGCGGTGGAGAACTGTGAGGCCCCGATTTATCAAATAGGAACATTATTGAATTTCCAAAGAAAAACAATAATACAAGAGGTTCATCATGCGACAATCGTACATACGACAGTATTCATGGTACACAGACCATATTTATTACATCAGAGTTTAATAAAAACGATAAAAATAAAAATAATTAAAAAGCATGACGAACGCCTTCTTCAGGATCTTTCTTCTTGACTGGGTCGCTACTCCAGACCGTCTTCGTAGTAGGCATCCTCTGTGGGGTCCAATGGGTATGAGTACAAAAAGTACTCAACAAGCCACCACAAATGCAAGTAATAATGCAGGATAATAAACAAGGAAGGGTAATGGCTAACATTGCGGAAAAGTACATTTTTTAGTTATTGCATTTAGTGTAGTCAAATTTAATCATGCGGAAAAGTAAACATGAGCCTCAACAATATCATCTAACTCGAGGAGTACGTTTTACCTTCTCGCACAACAGTCCTTACATGTCAAACCATCATGCACATACATATTCAAAGTAATCTAACTGTGGGATGTCACGCAACCCGCCCTTGACCGTGGGCTCAGCTTTTCGAAAAGATTTAAGACTTTGATCAGAGATGTACTACTGTACCCACAAGGCACGCACTCATCCCAAACGAGATGACCCATACCACGGGAACTCGTGCCAAAACCTCAGCATGAAATGCTCCAAGCGATAACCACCCGCTCTAGGTTTCGCCGGCGCGCCAGGCCGCATCCCGGCTAACGTCGTACCCCCTTTTGCGCCACGTTGGTACAAGCCACCCGCAGGTGCTGCTTGACCCATCTCCAAATAGTGGCCTCGGTTTGGAACACTCCATACCTTAGTTAGGACTTACCCACTAGACTTGTGGTTAGTACGGAAGTGTATTGCAACGGATCCCTCAGATCGGTCCTTATAGTGCCCCGGGTGCTACCGACCAATGCCCTAGCTTGCACCCGGAACCCACCATGCATACACTCACAATCATAACTCATCACCAACATAATTCCAAGGATAAGAAGTAACGGGGATCATATAGTAGAACCATCTTGCTACGACTCATTTTTATCCTATAGCGATCGTGTCAATACATTGGACACTAGCTAATAACTCTAATCATATGGTGACAAGGAGTTTAGGCGAGATATCATGGCTTGGGTTGCACATCAAGGTCGGGGGATACTAAATATATCGTAGGGGTTTCATTTGACTAATGCGTGTATAACCTATGTGTTTTAGCGATAATTTAATAAAACATAGGTTCAACATGTTCAAGAATGATGTTTGGTGACTTGCCTTGTTCAGCGAATGGGGAGGGAGGAACTTCCGGGAAATATTCCGGCTCCTCGACGGCGTCGTAGTCTTCCCAATATAAAAAGTAAAATAAAATAAATACAACATCCAATCTAAACAATATAAAATCACACAACAAGCATATGGGTTTAAGGTGGTTTAATGTGAAGAAAAACAGAGTTGTTAAGGTTCTGAAATTCATTTTATAAATAATTTTAAAAGGAATTAAAATGAAGTGTTGTTCTTTGAGAAAGGGTTTTAAATGTGAGTAATCTCATTTTAAACATTCTAATCAATTTAAAATGAAAGGTTCATGGGCAATGTAGTGGTATTCAATATATGAACAGAAAGAAAATAAATATGAATTTTACTGAAATTTAAATAATTGAATTTACATTTTTACCCTAAGGGTATTTGAATACCTATTTAAATAAACATGAAAAAGTCTAAAGTAACATATTGTTTTTATTGAACTAATGGGTAGAGAATAATATTATGAATTTTCTGAAATTGGAATGGCAATTTTTAGAGTTCAAATGCGCCAGATATGAATTTTTGAAGTTTAAAAGCATTTTTGGAATTTATTTCTAAATTTTAAACGCCTCGGGTCCACAGTGAGCCAGGCCCACGGTGAACCCGCGCACTGTGCGTGTGCGCCGGATCGATCTGGACCGTTGGATCTAGATCCAACGCGCGAGGGCGAGGCGGGAGAGTTAAAGTGACGTGGACGGCCAAGATTAAAACATCGAACCGGTACGCGATGGACGCTCCAGATTAAACGTGGGTTTTTAAAACTAACGGACGCGCGAGATTAAAACATACCCCTTCGCTCAGATCCGATGATGCAGATTAAACCGCACATGGGATTTAATCGGTACCGTTAGATCCAGATCGCACGACCAGGATCAAATCCGACACGGCACAGGTACTCGACCCGTGCCGGTCGTCTTCTCCGGCGACGGCGAGCGGGCCAGAGGCCACGGCAAGCGACGGCGGTCGTGCTTAAGGTCTAAAATGGAAAGAGGGCACTACGGGGATCACGAAGGTACCCTTGAGGTGACGAATGGTCGACGGAGCGAGGCCGGCGACGAGCGGGGGCGGCGAAGGTGTTCGGGTCCTTGGCGGCGACGGCGATCCGGCGGGGTTCGTCGACGACGGAGTTATGGCCGGGGTCGTTGAGGCCCGTGCGGTCACAGCGATGCGGTCGGCGAGGGCAGAGGGGGACTCCGGTGACGGCGAGCGATGGCTGGAGGACGGGCGGCGGTGGTGCGCTAGAACGCGGAATGCAAGGGCTCTGTTTGTTCCCGCAGCGTGTGAGCGTGGGGGTGAAATGCGGGTTGCCAGGGGGTTTAAATAGGGCCATCAGCGGGGGCAGAGAGGGCGTAATCTACGGTGGCCGGGAATAAAACGCGTTTAAACGCCGGCGAGCTCGGGTTGAGTTCGATTCATCGAACCTGGACGCGAATCGGTCGGGTTTAATTGGGGGAAACGGTCACCGTGGACCGGGGGTGGTAATGGCGGACTCAATTTGAGGGGAGGGGGTCGGGGGCAGGGGATCCGAGGTGCGTTATTGCGTCGGCCGGCGAGGGGAGGGGATTTGGGGGCGGATCTCGCGGGGAAGACGAATCCGACAGGTCGGGGCCACTGACCAGTGAGCGCGAGCGAGTGAGGGTGGCGACTGACGAGTGGGACCGTGGTATCAGGCGCGTGCGTGAGGGGAGGTGATTGGCGCCGACAGGTGGGGTCGGGCTGTCAGCCTGAGGTGGGAGAGGGTGACGGAATGGGCCGGCCGGGAGAGAGAAGGGAGGGGGGGCCCAATACTGTTTCAAAACATTTCCGAATAAAAATAATTCTAGAAAATAGATTAAAATCTTAGGGCTACTTCCAAGGTTGATAAAAATTTATAAAAATTCTCAAAATTATATCATGGCCTTGGGAGTTTATATAAAAATTTTCAGCTCCTGGTTTGGTCATTAACTCTATGTTGTAGTTCAAAAATGGTAGAGAGGGTATTTAAAGGTATTTCCCAAATTAATAAATTCAAGAAATTGAATTAAATAATATTTTTATTTCTTTGAAAATTTGGGGTGTTACAAACCTATCCCCCTTACAAAGAATCTCGTCCTCGAGATTGGAACGTTACTCGAATAACTCGGGGTATTGGGCTTTCAGTTCGTCTTCTTTTTCCCATGTGGCTTCTTCAGCGGGGTGGTTGTCCCACTGAACCTTGCAGAAGCGAACTACATGACTCCTGGTTACTCTTTCTTTGGTTTCCAAGATCTTGATGGGTTTCTCGATGTAAGTCAAGTCTTCTTGGACGTTGAGCTGCTGAAGGTCGGCTTGCTCGGTGGGTACACGGAGGCACTTCTTCAGCTGAGAGACATGGAACACATCGTGAACTCCTGCCAATGATGGAGACAGTTCAAGTTGATATGCCACTTCTCCTTGCCGTCGGAGGATCTGAAAAGGTCCGACGTAGTGGGGTGCTAGCTTGCTTTTCATGTTGAACCTTTGAGTGCCTCGGAGGGGAGTGACCCAGAGATAGACATAATCGCCCTCCTCAAAGGTTAGGTCTCTTCGACGGTTATCGACGTAGCTCTTCTATCGGGATTGGGCTGTCTTTAACCGGTCCCTTATGATCTTGACCTTCTCTTCAGCTTCTCTCAATATATCTGTCCCAAACAGTTGCGATTCTCTGGTTTGATCCCAGAGCAATGGCGTTCTGCACTTACGTCCGTAGAGTGCTTCGAACGGGGACATTTGCAGGTTGTCCTGATAGCTGTTGTTGTAGGAGAACTCTGCATAGGGTAAGTTCTTGTCCCACATTCCGCCAAAGTCTAGAGCACAAGCTCTAAGCATATCTTCCAATATCTGGTTGACCCTTTCGGTTTGACCGTTGGTCTGTGGATGATAGGCGGTGCTAAAGTTCAGCCGGGTGCCGAGTTCCTCTTGAAGGTTCTTCCAAAACTTGGAGGTGAACTGGCTCCCACGGTTAGATACAATTTTCTTAGGAACTCCGTGAAGGCACACGATCCGGGTCATATACAACTCGGCCAGTTTGGCGACAGTGTAAGTTGTCTTGACCAGGATGAAGTGAGCTACCTTGGTGAGTCGGTCGATGATTACCCAGATAGAATCGTGACCAGCTTGGGTTCTGGGCAGTCCAGTGATGAAGTCCATTCCTATCTCTTCCCACTTCCATTCAGGGACGTTGAGGGGTTGAAGAAGTCCGACAGGTCTTTGATGCTCTGCCTTGACTCGCCGGCATGTGTCACACTTGGCCACATACTCAGCTATTTCTCTCTTCATGCTGACCCACCAATATTTTTCCTTCAGGTCTTGATACATCTTTGTACTCCCGGGATGGATGGAGTACAGAGTATCGTGGGCTTCTTGAAGGATGAGGGTCTTCAACTCAGGTTTGTCGGGTACGCAGATCTGGTTTCCGAACCAGATGGTACCATGCTCGTCCTCGGAAAATCCGGGGGCTTTTCCCTTCCTCATGTTCTGCTGGATCTCCAAGATGTCCGGGTCTTCCTTTTGCTTTTCTCGGATTTGATCTATCAAGATAGGCCGAGACTCCAAGGCAGCGAGGTACGCTCGGGTAGTGATCCCTAAGTTCAGCCTTTCCATCTCCTTGTAAAGTAGAGGAGCTTGGTCCTGAATCATGATGGCGTTGCAGTACCCTTTTCGACTAGGCGTCTGCCACCACATTGGCCTTGCCTGGATGATAATGGATGCCCAAGTCATAATCTTTGATTAGTTCCAACCATCTCCTTTGCCTGAGGTTCAGGTCCGGTTGGGTGAATATGTATTTGAGGCTTTTGTGGTCGGTGAAGACCTCACACCGATTCCCCACAAGGTAATGTCTCCATATTTTCAAGGCATGAACCACGGCTGCTAATTCCAGGTCGTGGGTCGGGTAGTTCAGCTCATGCAGCCTTAGTTGTCGGGAGGCGTAGGATATCACCTTCCCTTCTTGCATTAAGACGCATCCCAATCCTTGACGAGAGGCATCACAATAGACGTGGAAGTCCTTCCGGATGTATGGCAAGGTCAGAATAGGAGCTGACACTAGCTTCTTCTTGAGAGTCTGGAAGCTTTCTTCGCAGTCGGGGGTCCATTCAAACTTTATTTCTTTCTGCAACAGTCTGGTCATAGGCTTGGCGATCTTCGAAAAATTCTCGATGAACCAGCGGTAGTATCCGGCCAATCCAAGAAAACTCCGGATCTCGGTCACGGTCGTGGGCTGCAGCCAGTTGGTCACTGCTTCCACGGTGGTTGGGTCCACTGCTATTCCTCCGGCGGATATGACATGGCCGAGGAACTTCACCTCAGACGACTAAAATTCGCATTTGCTGTATTTGGCGTACAATTACTGCTCCCTTAGCTTTCCGAGGGTTAGATGGAGGTGAGTTTCATGTTCTTCTTTGGTTTTGGAGTAAACGAGGATATCGCCGATGAATACCATGATGAACTTATCCAAGAACTCCATGAATACATTGTTCATCATGTTCATGAAAAAGGTCGGGGCATTCGTGAGTCCGAACGACATCACTGTATACTCGTAGAGTCCATAGCGGGAGGTGAAGGCAGTCTTGGGTATGTCCTCTTCTCTAATCCTCAATTGGTGATAACCTGACCTGAGGTCAATCTTGGAAAACACTGAGGATCCCTTAAGCTAATCGAACAGGTCGTCGATCTGAGGCAATGGGTACTTGTTCTTGATTGTTACGTCGTTCAGGGCTCTATAGTCCACGCACATCCTCTTGGTCTTGTCCTTCTTCAAGGCAAAGATGACTGGTGTACCCCAGGGTGAGGTACTCGGTCGAATGTACCTTTCTGCTCTAGGTCTTCGATGTTGCTCTTGACTTCGGCTAGTTCATTAGCGGCCATCTAGTATGGGCGCTTGGAGATTGGAGTGGTCCCGGGGACAAGTTCGATTCTGAATTCGATGTCCCGCTTGGGAGGCATCCTCGGTAGGTCTTCAGGGAAGACGTCCATAAACTCCTTGACTATGGGTACTTCTTCAAGAGCGAGCGAGTGGAGGGATGCTTCGAGCGATTTGCGACTGGTCATCCGAAAGGTGACGGCTGCGCCTTCAGGGTTGGTCACTGTGACGGACTTGTTGGCACAGTCGATCACTCCCTTGTGCTTCATCAACCAATCCATCCCTAGGATGAGGTCGAGTCCAGTGCATTTTATGAGGACTGGCTCGGCCCGGAATAATACTCCTTGGATCTCTATCTGAACCTTAGGGCTGTATAAGCGGGCCAAGGCTCTATTGCCCGGAGTGGCAATCACCATGGGGACGGATAGATGGAGTACATCCAATTCGTTGATTTTCACAAAATCTTCTGAGGCGAAGGAGTGTGTTGCTCCAGAGTCAAATAATATTACGGCTGGTACGGAATTCACAGTGAACGTACCGAGCATGACTTCAGGAGCCTCTTGAGCTTCCTCCGCGTTGATGTGGTTGACGCGGGCACGTATCGCCTGGTTGGGTGCCGCGCCTTGGGGCTGCTTGGGGTGAGGACACTGGTGCGAATAGTGCCCTTCCTTGTGGCAGTTGAAGCAGACGACCGGCCTCCCTTGGCGATCCTTCAAGATCGAGGCCTTAGCGGCTGACGTCGGCTGAGCGGCCGGAGCGGGTGGAGCAGGGCGAGGATGCCCGGCGTTGGATCCACCGGCGGTGTGAGGTGGCCTGTAGGCGGGCCGAGGATGGTAGGCGGGTGCTGGTGGCGGAGGGACGAAGCGAGGCCTCTGAGAGTTCGCCTGCTGATGCTTGAAGGCGATCATCTTCCTCTTCTTGAGGTCCAACCTGTTTTGCTCAGTCTCTTGAATGAGCGCTTTATTGACTAGCCGTTGGAAGTCGGCGTAGTCGGTGGCGACGAGCTGGATGGACAGCTCATCCTTGAGTCCCTAGAGGAACTTGGCTTGGCGGAGGGCGTCGGTGCGCACTTCTTCCGGTGCGTAGCGGGCGAGGCGGTTGAACTCATGGAGGTACTCCATGACAGTCTGACTGCCTTGCTGCAGGTCGCAGAACTCCTGCTGCTTTACCACGATGATACCGGCGGGGACGTGGGCGGCACGGAAGGCGATGGTGAACTCCGCCCAAGTCACCACGTGGTCCTCCAGCTGGGACTCACGGTAGTTGTCCCACCATTCAGCGGTGGGACCCTGGAGCTGATGAGTGGCGAAGACCACTCGCTCCCGGTCGGTGCAGGGGAGGAGGTCAAGCTTCTTTCCAATGGTGCGGAGCCAATCTCCAACCTCCATTGGGTTGGTGGTGCTTGAGAAGATGGGCGGGCGCACGCGCAGAAACTCCGAGAGTTGTGGAGCGGGTGCGGGTGCTGGTGCGCGAGGGGCAGGTTCCCTGTTCTGCAGTCGGTCCAACTGAGCTTGTTGGTGCTGCATCTAAGTGAGGAGGGCGGTGATCAGCTGGTTCTGATTCGCCATCATCTCCGCCAAGGTAGGATGGTTGGCGGATGGCGACCCAGACCGACGTGGGCCCGTTGCACCCCAGTTGGGTACAACACCCTCGAGCGCATCACGGCTTCCTCCTTCTCCGTTGTTGGAGCCGGTGTTCTGGTGGTCGACCATCTTCTGAATATATGATGTTATAAGGCAGAAAGATGACAATACAATTAACGAAAGTAGCTCATAAAGCTCATGCATATAAACCAAGTGGTAAAAATGTTTATTACAATCAAGCCCTTATTCTACCCACAACACACTCGTTGTGGATAGCACACATACAAAAATTATTTTATTAAACTTTTGCGGCCTCTAGCGTCTACTCGCCACCGGAGGCGGTCTCCGTGCTCTCGGAACCACGAGTACGCGGCTCCAGAGGGATGGTGGGCTCGAGAAAGTTCTCGATGATGGGGTCAGAGATGAGGCCGGGGCACGGTGCAAGGGCGCTGGTGGAGGGTCTGGCGGGGGAGGGGTGTGGCGGGATCCTCTTGGGGCGAGGGAGGGGCTCACGGATGGGCTTCTTCTTCCTTGGAAGGAGAGGGACCATCTCCGCGATGTCCTTCTGCAGATGCATAATCTTGCGCTGCAGCCCGCCGTTCTATTGGATCAAGTTCTTCGTCTCCTCACGAAGAAACTCAACCGCCTCATGGTGCTCATCGGCATCGAGCACCGCCTCGGTATGGAGGTCGTCCATAGCCTGTAGAAGACGCGACTGCCGGGCCATGACCGGATCATGCACGGAGTGAACTCCGAGGTAGATGCTACGGTGGGCGCCGGGAGTACGCTTCGGCACAAGCCGGAAGGACGAGTTCTGAAGACGATCATCATAGATCATCCTCAGCTCCATGAGGGCCTGGAGGGTGCTCGTTGGCACGCGACGTCGAAAGTCGGGCCCCCAAGTGCGGTGGTGTAGGGTGGCAGGTGCTCTCCGGAGCCGTGGATGGTGAGGGAGATGTCACAAGGTCCGGCGAACTCGTCGGGGTACACTCCTTGGAATTCGGGCTCAAAGAGGAACCCGAGGAATGTGAGCATCATACGAAGCTCCCTGACGAAGCCCTCGTAATGGCGGCAGTAGCTGTGCACTTGGTATACAGGCATCTACAAAACAACAAGTTGAATGAAAGTGAGGGGAGAAACAAGTTTATAAAGTAGGTTTTCGAGAAATAATTTCCTGCGGCTAATGGCTATGCGGGTCTGTTTGGCTTCCTACAGTCAAGTCGGCTCTGATACCATCTTGTGAGGCCCCGATTTATCAAATCGGAAAATTATTGAATTTCCAAAGAAAAACAATAAAACAAGAGGTTCATCATGCGACAATCGTACATACGACAGTATTCATGGTACGTAGACCATATTTATTACATCAGAGTTTAATAAAAATGATAAAAATAAAAATAATTAAAAAGCATGACGAACGCCTTCTTCAGGATCTTTCTTCTTGACTGGGTCGCTACTCCAGACCGTCTTCGTAGTAGGCATCCTCTGTGGGGTCCAACGGGTATGAGTACAAAAAGTACTCAACAAGCCACCACAAATGCAAGTAATAATGCAGGATAATAAACAAGGAAGGGTAATGGCTAACATTGCGGAAAAGTACATTTTTCAGTTATTGCATTTAGTGTAGTCAAATTTAATCATGCGGAAAAGTAAACATGAGCCTCAACAATATCATCTAACTCGAGGAGTACGTTTTACCTCCTCGCACAACAGTCCTTACATGTCAAACCATCATGCACATACATATTCAAAGTAATCTAACTGTGGGATGTCACGCAACCCGCCCTTGACCGTGGGCTCGGCTTTTCGAAAAGATTTAAGACTTTGATCAGAGATGTACTACTGTACCCACAAGGCACACACTCATCCCAAACGAGATGACCCATACCACGGGAACTCGTGCCAAAACCTCAGCATGAAATGCTCCAAGCGATAACCACCCGCTCTAGGTTTCGCCGGCGCGCCGGGCCGCATCCCGGCTAACGTCGTACCCCCTTTTGCGCCACGTTGGTACAAGCCACCCACAGGTGATACTTGACCCATCTCCAAATGGTGGCCTCGGTTTGGAACACTCCATACCTTAGTTAGGACTTACCCACTAGACTTGTGGTTAGTACAGAAGTGTATTGCAATGGATCCCTCAGACTGGTCCTAATAGTGCCCTGGGTGCTACCGACCAATGCCCTAGCTTGCACCCGGAACCCACCATGCATACAATCACAATCATAACTCATCACCAACAGAATTCCAAGGATAAGAAGTAACGGGGATCATATAGTAGAACCATCTTGCTACGACTCATTTTTATCCTATAGCGATCGTGTCAATACATTGGACACTAGCTAATAACACTAATCATATGGTGACAAGGAGTTTAGGCGAGATAGCACGGCTTGGGTTGCACATCAAGGTCGGGGGATCCTAAATATATCGTAGGGGTTTCATTTGACTAATGCGTGTATAACCGATGTGTTTTAGTGATAATTTAATAAAACATAGGTTCAACATGTTCAAGAATGATGTTTGGTGACTTGCCTTGTTCAGCGAATGGGGAGGGAGGAACTTCCGGGAAATATTCCGGCTCCTCGACGGCGTCGTAGTCTTCCCAATATAAAAAGTAAAATAAAATAAATACAACATCAAATCTAAACAATATAAAATCACACAACAAGCATATGGGTTTAAGGTGGTTTAATGTGAAGAAAAACAGAGTTGTTAAGGTTCTGAAATTCATTTTATAAATAATTTTAAAAGGAATTAAAATGAAGTGTTGTTCTTTGAGAAAGGGTTTTAAATGTGAGTAATCTCATTTTAAACATTCTAATCAATTTAAAATGAAATGTTCATGGGCAATGTAGTGGTATTCAATATATG
Organism: Zizania palustris; assembly: GCA_019279435.1. NCBI lineage: Eukaryota > Viridiplantae > Streptophyta > Magnoliopsida > Poales > Poaceae > Zizania > Zizania palustris. The sequence continues at coordinate 49,740,777 of JAAALK010000290.1, read as the reverse complement.
AACAGAAAGAAAATAAATATGAATTTTACTGAAATTTAAATAATTGAATTTACATTTTCCCTAAGGGTATTTGAATACCTATTTAAATAAACATGAAAAAGTCTAAAGTAACATATTGTTTTTATTGAACTAATGGGTAGAGAATAATATTATGAATTTTCTGAAATTGGAATGGCAAAATTTAGAGTTCAAATGCGCCAGATATGAATTTTTGAAGTTTAAAAGCATTTTTGGAATTTATTTCTAAATTTTAAATGCCTCGGGTCCACAGTGAGCCAGGCCCACGGTGAACCCACGCACTGTGCGCGTGCGCCGGATCGATCTGGACCGTTGGATCTAGATCCAACGCGTGAGGGCGAGGCGGGAGAGTTAAAGTGACGTGGACGGCCAGGATTAAAACATCGAACCGGTACGCGATGGACGCTCCAGATTAAACGTGGGTTTTTAAAACTAACAGACGCGCGAGATTAAAACATACCCCTTCGCTCAGATTCGACGACGCAGATTAAACCGCACATGGGATTTAATTGGTACCGTTAGATCCAGATCGCACGGCCAGGATCAAATCCGACACGGCACGGGTACTCGACCCGTGCCGGTCGTCTTCTCCGGCGACGGCGAGCGGGCCAGAGGCCACGACGAGCGACGGCGGTCGTGCTTAAGGCCTAAAATGGAAAGAGGGCACTACAGGGATCACGAAGGTACCCTTGCGGTGACGAATGGTCGACGGAGCGAGGCCGGTGACGAGCGGGGGCGGCGAAGGTGTTCGGGTCCTTGGCGGCGACGGCGATCCGGCGGGGTTCGTCGACGACGGAGTTATGGCCGGGGTTGTTGAGGTCCGTGCGGTCGCAGCGGTGCGGTCGGCGAGGGCGGAGGGGCACTCCGGCGACGGCGAGCGACGGCTGGAGGACGGGCGGCGGTGGTGCGCTAGAACGCAGAATGCAAGGGCTCTGTTTGTTCCCGCAGCGTGTGAGCGTGGGGGTGAAATGCGGGTGGCCAGGGGGTTTAAATAGGGCCATCAGCGGGGGCAGAGAGGGCGTAATCTACGGTGGCCGGGAATAAAACACGTTTAAACGCCGGCGAGCTCGGGTTGAGTTCGATTCATCGAACCTGGACGCGAATCGGTCGGGTTTAATTGGGGGAAACGATCGCCGTGGACCGGGGGTGGTAATGGCGGGCTCAATTTGAGGGGAGGGGGTCGAGGGCAGGGGATCCGAGGCGCGTTATTGCGTCGGCCGGCGAGGGGGGGATTTGGGGGCGGATCTCGCGGGGAAGACGAATCCGACAGGTGGGGGCCACTGACCAGCGAGCGCGAGCGAGTGAGGGTGGCGACTGACGAGTGGGACCGTGGTGTCAGGCGCGCGTGTGAGGGGAGGTGATTGGCACCGACAGGTGGGGTCGGGCTATCAGCCTGAGGCGGGCGAGGGTGACGGGATGGGCCGGCCGGGAGAGAGAAGGGAGGGGGGGCAATACTGTTTCAAAACATTTCCGAATAAAAATAATTCTAGAAAATAGATTAAAATCTTAGGGCTACTTCCAAGGTTGATAAAAATTTATAAAAATTCTCAAAATTATATCATGGCCTTTGGAGTTTATACAAAAATTTTCAGCTCCTGGTTTGGTCATTAACTCTATGTTGTAGTTCAAAAATGGTAGAGAGGGTATTTAAAGGTATTTCCCAAATTAATAAATTCAAGAAATTGAATTAAATAATATTTTTATTTCTTTGAAAATTTGGGGTTTTACAAACCTATCCCCCTTACAAAGAATCTCGTCCTCGAGATTGGAACGTTACTCGAATAACTCGGGGTATTGGGCTTTCAGTTCGTCTTTTTTTTCCCATGTGGCTTCTTCGGCGGGGTGGTTGTCCCACTGAACCTTGCAGAAGCGAACTACATGACTCCTGGTTACTCTTTCTTTGGTTTCCAAGATCTTGATGTGTTTCTCGATGTAAGTCAAGTCTTCTTAGACGTTGAGCTGCTGAAGGTCAGCTTGCTCGGTGGGTACACGGAGGCACTTCTTCAGCTGAGAGACATGGAACACATCGTGAACTCCTGCCAATGATGGAGGCAGTTCAAGTTGATATGCCACTTCTCCTGGCCGTGGGAGGATCTGAAAAGGTCCGACGTAGTTTATACAAAAAATTTCAGCTCCTGGTTTGGTCATTAACTCTATGTTGTAGTTCAAAAATGGTAGAGAGGGTATTTAAAGGTATTTCCCAAATTAATAAATTCAAGAAATTGAATTAAATAATATTTTTATTTCTTTGAAAATTTGGGGTGTTACAAGAACTCTGAGCTTCGCGTAGCTGGCCATTGTCTAGAGAACTTAGTGGTCCAAGGTGTCGATGAAGCCACTTAGAGCTTGACTACAATCCTTGAACGAATAGGGACTGAGTGCCGGGCTCCGGACTTTAGCCTTCAAGACCCAGTTGAGGATCATGTTGAGTTCCTGAAGACTGCGGCTGCGATGGTGGAAGAGTCAATGAAGGGCTTCGCTTTGATGGCCAGCCGAGTGGCGGGCCAAGGAGTGCTGCAGATGCTTCATGACACGGGGTGCAACCACCTCAAGGCGGTGACCTCGGTGACTTCGGTGGCCTTCGAAGGCCAGCACTTGGTGGCGCCCCATTCGGACATCCAAAGAGCATGGCGCCACCCTCAAGAACCTTGGAAGGCCCAAGGCTGCGAACCAGTCCTCAACCTCCAACGGGCCCTCCTCCTTCGCCGAGCTACGGCACAAGCCTCGCCAGCTCAGCCTTCGCCGTCGAAGCCTCCAACTCCGAAGGTGTAGACCTCCTTAGGCTCCTTGTAATTCTTAGCTGTAGGGTTGTAAAAACTCATGTGCATTTTCGGCCCAAATTTCCAAAATTGATATTTTATTTTGACAATCTTAATCATTGGTGCCATTTTTTGCTTTCAACACATGTCCCCTGCCTTTTAGTGAACTAAGTGAACTAAAAGCACAACAGGCTAAAGACGATACCTTCCATATTGGCCTTACGACATCCTTTAAGCTGTTTGCCACACACTCGGGAAATACCTTTTCAAGTATCTACCATTCAAAGCTCTTCGAAATCGCTCTCCTTGCAGATATTCTAACACATATGCATTGCCAGGAGCGATTTCGGCTATTTTGAAAGGGCCTTCCCAACTAGGTGACCATTTACCAAACTTGGGACTCTTAGTGCCTAAGGGTAAAATCGTCTTCCAAACCAAGTCGCCTACTTGAAATAATTTTTGTTTAACCTTTTTATTGTAGGCTTTAGCTACTCTCATCTTGTCTATTTCTATGGCTTCTAAAGCCCTCAATCTCTTATCGGTCACTTCTTCTAGATTGTCTTTCAAAAGAGTTCCATACTCGTCGACCGATAAGCCATCCTGTTTTAACACTCTTAGAGAGCCAAGATATACTTCTACAGGTAGAACGGGTTCTTGCCCATATACCAACTCGTATGGACTAACCTTGGTAGCAATGTGCTTTGCAATTCTACAAGCCCATAGCGCCTCGGAGAGCACTTCATGCCACCTTTTAGGGAATTCTTCAATTTTCTTTCTAATGAGGTTAATCATGATTTTATTACTAGACTCGGCCTAACCATTGGCTTGAGCATAGTAGGGCGAAGAGATTATCAACTTAATACCATAATATTCGGCAAAGTCTCTCACTTCTTTAGAAACAAATGAACTACCCTGATCTATAGTGAGAGTTTTGGGAATACCGAATCTATGTATAATGTGTTTCAAGATAAAGTCAAGTACCTCGGTGTGAGTCATGTTCTTGAGAGGTACGGCCTCGGTCCACTTGGTGAAGTAATCCGTCGCCATCAACACGAACCGATGCCCTTTTGAGGAAGGAGGGTGAACTTGGCCGATGAAGTCTAAACCCCAACCTCGGAACGGACATGGCTTGACAATAGGGTTAAGTAATGAAGCAGGAGCTAATTGGATATTGCCGAACTTTTGACACGCTTCACATCCTCTATAGTATTTGAAGCAATCCTCAGTCATAGTCGGCCAGTAAAAACCCGCTCTTTTAAGCATCCAACTCATTTTCTGGGCCGACTGATGAGTGCCACAAAGTCCTTCATGGACTTCTCCCGTAGCCACCTAGGATCGTTCATTGTCTAAACACTTCAACAATACTCCATCAATAGTTCGGCGATATAGTGTATCATCTAGCAATACAAACTTAAACGCTTGCCGCCGAACTTTTTGATCAACCCTTTAGCTAGGGTCTCTCAAATACTGGACGATTGGAGTTCTCCAATCACTCTTGTGGACTTCTGAGGGTTTTGCTAGATCTCTCCCTAAAAAAATGCCTAAGCTATTGATTTCGGAGTGCCCCCCCGAGCCCTTCTGGCTTTTGCCGAAGCCTGGCTAGACTGGCTGCGTGGAGCGCATTAGGCCGAAGCCCCCCGCTGGAGGGTCCTCGCTCCCGGAAGCCCTCATCGTCCCGAGGACTTTGGCTCACGGTTTCCAGCATGCCAGACCCTTCGGTGGGCGGAGTACTCTGGGAACTTGGCGCGTGGTAGTCTCCGGCAGCTGGAGGGGTCCGACCCAGAGGGTGCGCCTATCAGAAGACACTGGCTTCGGCAGTGAGACCAAACATCAACTTCTCCTGTACAGAAAATTTTCCTCTCCTGACTTGGTAACCAGATGCTTGCTGAGCCAAATCATTTGCAATCGAGTTGGCCTCTCTTGACACATGAGAAATTTTAAAGTCATCAAAAGTAGCAACTATGTCCAGGCACTTATCCAAGTAGTTGTTTAGCAAGCCATTAAAACATTGAACCCTTTTTGCCACTTGTTGCACCACTAACAGGGAAACACCATACGCATGAACATGTTCAACACCCATGGATTCTCAATTCAAGCCCTAGCAGTAAAGCCTCGTATTCAGCTTGGTTATTAGTAGAAGGAAACTCTAAGTGAGCCGAGGTTTCAAAGTGCGCTCCGCTAGGTGATATGAGAACCACTCCAATACCTTGGCCATTTTTGCAAGCTGAACCATCAAAGTAAAGTTTCCACGACATTATCTCAATCAAAGCAACATTGTCACTCCAACTGATGTCTATGTGGTGATCAACTATAAAGTTGGCTACAATCTGGCCTTTCATAGCTCTTAGGAGTTCATAGGCCAAATCATATTCAATCAAAGCGTAAGCCCACTTTACGATTCTTCCACTTAGAATCGTATTTTGCAACATGTGTTTTATAACATCGGTTTGGAAAACGACAACACATGTAGTAGGGAGAAGATAGTGGCACAACTTGGTTCACGCGTAGTAAAGTGATAAACACAAACGTTCCACAAACGCATACCTGGTCTCGGCATCCAACAGGCAGCGGCTCAAGAACGTGATGATGTACTCTTTTCCTTCTACATCCTGGGTTAGCACGACCCCGATCATGCTATCTTCAGTAGCGATGTACAGTCGAAACGGAATCCCGGCTTTGGGTGCTCTCACCATGGTGTCACGCCCTGATTTAATAAATCAGGACCTTTATTGAAATTCCATAGAAAATCAATAAACCAAGACATTCATCATGCGACCACGTACAATACAAGCAATCATTCATGGTTCGTAGACCGTATTAGTACAAAAGTGAATAAAGATGAAGAGAAACTAATAAATCAAAGGGTCCTAGATGAATGCCTCCTTCCAGTCTCGCCTTGACTGGGTCGCTACTCCAGACCTTCATCCTCCTCGTAGTAGATGGGCTCTGGTGGTGTAAGTCAATGGGGGTGAGTACAAACGTACTCAGCAAGCCACCAGATGAAAATATAATGCAGAGTAATAACAAGGGAGATAGTGGCTAATTTTGCGTAAAATCATAATTTGTAAAGCAATTAAATGTGATCAGTTTATTAGTACTGAAATGTAAACATGCGTATGCATCATCATCTTCTAACTCGAGGGGTACAGTCAGCCCCACCTCGCTCAACAGTCCTTACATGCCATGAATAACTCAACCATTCAAACAATAGTAAACTAACTGCGAGTAGTCACACAACCCGCCCTTGACCGTGGGCTCGGCTTATTGAAAAGATTAAATACTCTGATCAGAGATGTACCACTGTACCCACAAGGCACACACTCATCACTTACACCAAAGTGTAACGAGATGACCCATACCATGGGAACTCGTGCCAAAACCTTCCATATGGCCCTCCTCGACCTGACAGCACCCTCTTATGGGTTTCATATGGTGTCCCGACGCGTCGAGCCTCACCATACCCCCCCTTGAGCCACGTCGGTACAAGTCACTCGCAGGTTGCCCCTTGCCCCCTCCACTATGGTGCATCGAGTCGGATTGTTCCATACTTTCAGTTAGGACTTACCCATTAGACTTGTGGTTGGTACGGAAGTGCTTTGCAACAGATCCCGCAGACTTTTCCTTATAGTGCCCCGTGTGCGGCCAACCAATGCCCTAGCTTGCACCCAGAACCCACCATACTTATAACATAGCCAACTCCAACAGAGTCCAGAGACGAGAATAACGGGGAAATTTCATATAACAGAATCCATCTATCTACGACTCATTCTTTTTATCCTATAGCAGTTATGCCGGTACATTGGGCACTAGCTAATACTTTTATATTAGAGTGACAAGGAGTTATGGCTCAATAAGCATGGCTTAGGTTTGCACACAAGGACGAGGATCTAATAAATATAGTGTAGGACTTGATATTTGACTAATGCAATATTATCCTATGAGTTATAGCGATAATTTATTAAAACATGGGCTCAATGATGATCAAAATGGGGGTTGTGAATTGCCTTGCTTAGCAAATGGTGATGGAGGAAGCTCGGGGTAAAACTCCGGCTCCTCGACGAACTCGTAGTCTTCTCGATACGGAAAAGGTAAACAATACATTCAATAAACAAATAAAATATCACAAAACAATAAGCATACAAGTATTAGGGGTTTTAATATGTGAAATAAAGTTTTATTGTTCTGAAGTTATGTGAATATTATTAAAGATTGGAGTTTTGGGATTTCTCCTACCTTATTTCATGAATTAATAATTTATCCCTAAGGGGTTTTTATTCATTTATTTAATAAGAATATTTTGTTCCAAAGTAACATACTGTTTTTATGGCTTAAACATATAGAGAATAAAATGCTGAGTTTAACAAAATTTAAATGGTGAATTTTGGAGTTAAAATGAGCAAGTTATGAATTTCCAAAGTTTAAATCAATTTCTGGAATTTTATTTAAACAGAAAATGGGATTTAGTCCATGGTGAGCCAGGCCCACGGTGAACCGCGTTACTATGCATGTGGACCGGATCGATCTGGATCGTCCGATCCAGATCAAGCGACCAGGCACGAGGCGGGAGGGTTGAGTGAAAATGGACGGTCCAGATTAAAACGTCCCGAAACGGTACACGTGGATGCACGAGATCGAGTCAACCTTTTTAAGTCATGATCGACGGCTCTGATCGCCTGGTACCGGTTTGACCGGATCCGAGGGCCTGGATCAAATCCCGAAGGGATTTAATCGTAGCCCTCCGATCGTGATCGGACGGCCAGGGTGCCGTCCAGCACGACACGGACGTAAGGGGGCACGTACCCCCTTCATCTCCGGCTCCGGCGGGTTCTAGCGCGGCGGCGAGGGTCTAAAGGCTTAGCTTACGCCGGAAATGGAAAGAGGAGAGTGAGGGGAGTGCGATGGTACCAGAGATGGTGACGGCGGGCGACTGGTGGCGACCGGCGGCGAAGGTAGACGGCGATGGCCCTTCGGGTGCTCGACGGCGACGGCGATCCGACGGGTTCCACGGCCAACCGAGGGGTGGCCAAGGACGAGCGGGCTCCGGCGGTCACAACGGTGGCGACGGTGTGGACGGAGGTGGTCCGAGGCGGCGACGAGCGGTGGCCGGAGGTGAAGCAGGAGAGGAGACCGAAAAACGGAGCAGGGCGCTCTGATTTCGCTTGGGCAAGGGCTACGTTGGTGTGGGCAGAGGGCGGTGACCAGGGGGTTTAAATAGGAGGGGTCGCCGGCGTCCAAACGGAAGGGAACCGAGGGTTCCCATGAACTCCGGCGAGGTTCCAATTCCCCTCGGATAAGCTTCCATAAACCCGATTACGCGTGAACTAAAGATGGAAGGGGGTCGCGGTGGTTTGAGGAAGGGATCCTAGGGCGGATCTGGTCGGATCGGGGCGGCCGGCGGCGTGGAAACAGAAGGGGGTCGCCGAATAAGGAAGGGGGGATCCCCTTCCAACGAAGAAGACGAAGCTGACAGGTGGCCCCCACCTGTCAGCGGGCGAAGCAGAAAAGGAAGGGCCGACAGGCGGGCCCGGTCGGTTAGGGGGAGAGAGGTGCGTGGCGGAGGCTGACGGATGGGGCCAAGCGGGGCGCGGGCGGGAGAGAGAGACGGGAGGCGGCGCCGACAGGTTGGTCCCACCTATCAGTGACGCGAGCGCTGGGCTGGGTTGGGCCGAGGCAAATTGAGGGTTGAGGCCCATTTAGATTTATAAATGTTTTCTGATTTAAAATAAATCCAGTAATTCCTTTATTTGATTAAGGGTTGAATCACTGTTGATAAAAATTTGTAAAAATTCCTAAAATTATGTCTTGGCCTCTAGATTATTCCATAAAATTTTGAAGTCCAAATTTTGAATATTTCTCCCTGTTTGGCTTTATTAGGGTTCTTTTAGGGTTTTCTTTAATTATAAAATCCAGAAATTCCTTAAATAATATATTTCTTTTATTTTATTTCTTTTTAAATCTTGGGGTGTTACACACAGGCGGTGATGACAAGCACAACTTGATTTTCTCAAAGGTACTTTGCTGGCTTGCCCCCCAAGTGAACTCGGCCTTGTTCTTCAGCCGGAGTATGGGGACAAAGGCATCAATCTTGCCAGACAAGTTAGATATAAAGAGATGCAAATAATTCATCTTGCCTAGCAACTTTTGCACATCTTTTTTGCATGTCGGCACCGTAACGTTTCTAATCTTCTCAAGCCTCTTGGGATCAATATCTATGCCTCTTTAATGAATCATGAAACACAAGAACTTACCCGTCGACACGCCAAAAGCACATTTGAGTGGGTTCATTTTTAAGCCATACTGTCGCATCCTATCAAAAGAAACTTTCAAATCGGCTAAATGGTTTCCCATAGCGTCCGATTTGACTACAACATCATCAATGTAAACTTCTAACATAACTCCTAGCAAGTCATGAAAGATCAAGTTCATAGCACGCTGATACGTGGCGCTAGCATTTTTCAAACCTAAAGTCATAACGACCCACTCGAATAAACCGAAAAAACCAGGGCATCAAAAGGCTATCTTGTAGACATCTTCTTCGTCCATAAAGATTTGATTATAACCAGCATTTCCATCAAGTAAACTTAGTACCTTGTGTCCTGAATCATCGTTGATTAGCATGTCGGCTATCGGTAGTGGATACTCGTCCTTCGGAGTGGCCTTGTTCAGATCCCTGAAATCAATACATACTCGTATCTTGCCGCTCCCTTTCTTCTCTACAGGCACAATGTTAGCGACCCATTCTGCGTACCTGCATGGCCTAATAAATCCAGCTTTGAGTAGTTGCTCTACTTCTTCTTTAACTCGGTCATAGACGACCGAGTTAAAGCGACGAGGGGCTGTTTATAAGGTCTAAATCCGGACTTGATAGGTAGCTGATGCTCTATGAGATCGCGGCTTAGTCCTGACATCTCGCTATACTTCCATGTGAAACAATCGACATACGACCGAAGCAACTTTATTACTTCGGCCTTTTCATCAGGCTGTAAATGTTGGTTTACAAAAGTCGGCCTCGGGATGCTACCATCACCTATGTCAACTTCTTCTAAGGGATCGGCCGACGCAAAACCTTTTCCTAATTTCTCTACTTTGCTAAAGTCCTCGATGGCTTTGGCGATACCATCTTTAGTAGATCGATACTGCTCTACACGAGACTTTAGCCAATCTAGATTACTCTTGCTAGACAAGACTACTAATATAAAAACAGCCGTGCTAACCAGTCGGCTTTACGGACACTGGTACAAAACGTCCTCCGGACACGCTGACAAAATCGTAATCTGAAAGATCTCTACCTGACAGACACTCTACCTTGTTGTGAACGGCGTCAACTGACACATCGGCCAATGCCACTTGGACCGAAGTGTCTGCGAGTATGACTTCTACTTCATCATCGTCCCACTGAATTAGGCACTGGTGCAGAGTAGAAGGAATGCAGCAATTTGTGTGAATCTAGTCGTGCCCAAGCTGCACGCTGTAGTTACCTTGCACATCGATGACGAAGAATGTTGTTGGCAATGTCTTGTTGCCTACTATCAACTCCATGGAGAGCACGCCTTTGGCCTCGGAACTCTTGCCGTTGAAGCCGTTGAGCATCAAGTTGGTCTTCTTCAGATCGTCCTCATCCATGCCAAGTTTCTGCAATAGCGAGTAAGGCATTAAGTTAAAAGTGGCGCCACCGTCAACAAGCATCTAGGAAACCGGCTTTCCATCAATGTGACCCCTGACATAGAGAGGCTTTAGATGGCGAGCCAAGTCCTCGGGCTTCTCAAAGATAGCATTGCGCGGGCCGAGGTTCAACTAAGCGACCTCGGCCTCATCCTGCGGCAGGGCAAACTCGGTGGGCAGTGTGACGATGTTGATGTCCATCACCTGGGGCATGTATTCCTCATCATCGCTCGGACTAGGATCCAGATTGGTTATCTCAATCGGCTTAACTCTCCATATCTGTCTCGCAGTTGGTCGAGGGCGGATTTCTTCAAAAATAGCGTCGTGCTCATCCTTGGCCTTCTTCTCGCGCATCTCCTGTGCCCGTAGTCGTTGTAGACGCCTCTTTTGTGATTTGGACATTCCTAGAGGTGCCCAAGATGGTTGTGGCTTGGTGCCAGGTGCCACTGCCTGGTTCCTATCAACTCTAGCTGAAGTGGTACTACCCACCTCGACCTCGTGCACTCTGTATTCGGAGGAGCCTTCGCTGCGGACCCCGACAATCGGACCGGCCTCGTTCGGCCGATCAGACCAAGCTCCGGCGCGGGCTTCGGCCGAAGCAAGGAACTTACCTCCATCAGACTTCGGCGATGGGGCCTTCGGGATTGGGACTTCCTGAGACCCTACTCTGACTGTGATAGCTTTGGACTCCTTGTCCTTTGCCCCTTCACGCCCATACCCTTCGACTTCGCTAAGCTGGCTCAGAGGTACTACAGACAGCCTGTGGACGATGCTTCCCTCCCCTGTGTCTGTTTGTACCTGCCATTCATAATACTCCAAAGGAAAACAAGGCATAGCGTTAAGTTGTGGAGGGTACTCTGGCTGTGATACATATGGAGCCCACGGAGTCCCCGCCCAGTTGTACGGTGGAGGCATCAGCGGATCTAGTGGCCTCGCCCACTGTGAGCTGAACCCGTTACTCGGGGGGGGGGTTCGATAGAGTCAACGGTGTCTCAGACCATATCAGTGAGGGGTCCTGCTAGGCTAGAGGTATGTTCGGCCAGTGTGGGCCGAAGACTCCTATCGAAGGGTTCGTCTAGAGCGGTGCGGGGTTTGGCCATTGGGGGGCGAACTTGCTCCGCATGGGGTTCGGCCATTGGGGTCCGAAGTTACTATATGGGGGATTCGGCCACTGAGGTCCAAAGCCACTGTACGGAGCGTAAGGCCACTGTGGCCCGAATTCACCATGCGGAGGGTTCGGCCATTGGGGTTCGAAGCTATCATGAGGAGGGCTCAGCCACTGTGGTTTGAAGCCACCCTCCGAATGCCTTGGGTCTTTTGGCTGACTTAGTTTCTTAGTGCGGGGCCTGTTTCCTTGGATTTTTTTGGTGCTTGTTTAACATCATCTTATATGTTATCTTCGGCCTCTTGCGAGCTTTAGCATAAGGAATGCTAACATTTTGCTTCCACACTCCCACCTCGGGGTTCTTAGGTATGAGTCTGCTTGTGCGCGGCTCTCCAACAATTACCGCCTTCCCTTTAGTCGACTCGGCCTGTTATGGCCGAATCAACACCTTCTTCTCGCCGAGGTCGATGACGTTGACGGGGAAGGGATCTTTGTCCAGCTTCATCTTTGGATTGTGGTCTATTTTCAATCGTCCTTCTTCTATGGCCGATTGAACCAACCGCCGAAAAACATTGCAGTCATTAGTATTATGTGAATGTGAATCATGCCACTTACAGTATGGATGTTTCTTCAATTCATCAGCAGATGGAATGACTTGGCCTTTAGGCAACTTGAGAAGCTAGTTCTTTAAGAGAAAATCAAATATTGTCACACTTAGTTATGTCAAATGAGTACTTGACCTCGCTAGGCCGATTCTTCATGGGAGACGGTCGTAACTTGGAGCAAGTGATAGGTTTACTCTTAGCGTTCCAAACCCATTCGACCGCGTACATGTCAGTCGAATCCTCTTCTTCTGATTCCTCCTCATCAGAGTGTTCCTTGACGTGGATTTCAGCCCTAGGCTTGTTAAACGTCTTAATAAACTTTTTATCTTTGGCTCGGCCTTCCTGGACCAAAGCCTACTACAAGACTTGGCTAACCTCTAAGAAGTTCTGGTTGTCTAGTCTCTCTTTAATCTCAGAACGTAACCCATTAAAATCTAGCTCCGCCAAATCCCTTTCTGAAATATTAAGGTTGAAAGCCTAAAATGCTTGATGTACTCAGAGACGTTCTCGTTAGATTTCTACCTAACCGATGTCAAGTGTGAAAGCCTAAGTTCTGTCTCACTTGTGTAAAAGTAGTCATGGAATTTTTGTTCCAATTCATCCCACGTCTGAACGGAGTTCGGCGGGAGCACCGAAAACCAAGTGAAAGCGGTGCCGGATAGCGAGAGAGAAAATAGTCTAATTTTTAGAGCGTCTGACCCGCTAGCTTCTCCACACTGTGCTAAAAATTGTCTAACATGCTCTAGTGTGGTTTTGCTACCCTCACCATCGAACTTAGTGAATTCGGGGATTCTATAGCCGCGGGGGTAGGGTATTGTATCGAAATGGTTAGGATATGGCTTCCGGTAAACCCTGGGCCGACCCCTAGGCACGAAGCCGGCACATTCCCTAAATAGTGCGCGTATTCGCTCTTCTAGGTCATCTTGGCCTGCTGCCTGCGCACGTCTCTCATGTAGGGGCGTGACACGCGGTGGGATATTGGCGTGTCGGCCATAGGCCTCTTCCCTATGCGCTAGTTGTACGACGTACTCGAGCCTAGGCGCCTGTGCATGTGGTGCGGGCAGCGCGGTCAGGGCCGGTACTAGCACAGGTGGTGGTGCGTGGTACACGATGCTAGCTTGGCCATAAGCATAATGACTAGTCTTGGCCACGAGTGTTGAGGCCGGAGATGTAATGGTCTTGCCAGTGCTACCATTAGTTCTGTTGTACACATGATTTACCGGAGGTATACTAGCAATAGGGGCTGATGGTACAGCCTCTGTAAAGCCGAACCTCGTAAGTGTCACCTCTACTTGGGAGCTAACTGTCGAATCTAAACAATTGTCTAGCGAAGCGCTAATGGCCTGATCTACTGATGCGTCTATTTATTGCTCAATCTCTAAAAAAGATAAACGAGGTGATATGGGTGTTACCTAGATCCGAGCAAGGTCGGGAGCAATGATGTCGCGCTTGATGAAGCCCCCACGTGTCTTGATGTAGCTCCCAAGCATCATGTCTTGGAGCGCCTTCAACTTTGTCTCGATCTCTGCTCGGTCTTCTGCGGGAATATCTTCAAGAGTAGGTGTTAGGATGTTGCAGTTGTTGATATCCATGCCTCCTATGGTGTCCATTGGCGGTGTAGACATAGTAGTCATTGTAGATGTACCGACGGCCGATGTAGACGCACCCGTCATGTTGGCGTAGCTTCTCCCCAGCGGAGTCGCCAAAAAGTGTGTTGACACGAAAACGTGCTCCCGCACTTGGGTCAGTTCGACGATCCAAAAGTGTGCGGATACTTAGGGACAAGCCTAAGTGTAACACAGCACCGACATCGCGTTTTGACTACCCTTAGCCGTGGTAAGGGGGTGGAGTCGCCAGGTAATCAGATCACACAAAATAATCCAATTAGCCGAAAGAAATATATAAAACAGAACAAACCAGCAAACCGAGCAAAGCTCGATTGTTCGAAGTATGGTGCGAAAGGAATCGCCGAAGTGTACCTTCGACGTCTGATGCGAAGTGTCCCGCTGAAGGGTACCTTCGTCGTTCGGACTGATCCGGCCGAAGATGAACTCCGAATGGATCTGGACGCGACAATCACCTACGAACAGCGGGGTTCGGCGTGAAGTCTCCAACACAGTACGATAAACGCATGAGTGTTGCTTCGTCCGGAGCGGAATACGAGCATGGTGAAGCCTGTCGTGATGAAGCGTGCTAGCGAAGCGTGTTGACGTGCAGTCGAAGCAGGGATCTCACCGAAGGGTGTTCTCACAACCTCCAAAACTGATTTCTCAGCTCCGAATACCACCGGCGGAGTAGCTCCGAACGTAGGTAACCTACAATAGGGAAGATTCGAAGTACCAATTCGGCCTGAGGACCGAATTCTGCTAAGTGTTGCACTAGTGGTGAAGGTAGCAATCTATTACGCAGATTAGCGGATACTTCACAGACGAAGTAACAAGGAGATATCAATCTATTATGTAGATTAACGGATACTTCACAAGCGAAGTAACAAGGCGATAGCAATCTATTACGTAGATTAATGGATACTTCACAAGTGAAGTAACAAGGATTACCACTGTTCCGAAGTGGCCGTCGGAGGGCTTCCAGGCAAACCCACGAAGAGTACAGAAAAGTAAAGATAAAGTAAATACGATTCAAAGCTAGGGCTTTGTGCTTGATTTTGTGGGGGGTGCCTCTGAACCGGCTTCGCCCCTATACTTATAGGGTCTAGACTCCTAATCTATTAGTCTAATCTGTTATGACTCAGCTGAATCACATGTAGAGATAAACATTTAGTCAGAATCAGATCTAACTCTATCTCTGCCCAAAGTGGGCCTTCGGCAAGGCCCGTCGAGGTCTGCTCCTCGAGCCAAAGCTTCGGCGGAGTGGGCCTCCGAAGGCCTCCTGGCCGAAGGCTGTGGGCTGGCTGGAAGCTTCTGGAGCACGTAGCCCAGTGGTCCTTCGGCCCTGTAGGGCTTCGGCCTAACCCGGGACATGTGCATTATCGGCCCAAATTACAAAAATTGATATTTTGACAATCTTAATCATTGGTGCCATTTTTTGCTATCAACAGGAACAAAGGAAATAAACGTAATGAGGCGGCCATCATTATTAAAATAGGTTTCCATAACATCCCTATCCCTGAAGAAGTCCTTCAAGAGCGAAATGGAGGCGACCCGGTAGAGACCACCAAAGGTCCCATTGTCGGTCCAACCGCTGCCCTAGGGCCGGTCTGACCGGCCTACTACGGTCGGTCTGACTGCCCTTTGTCAGGCTCCCAACACCATCTAGTCTAAATGGCCTTGTGAGGCTGGTCCAATCGGCAATGTACAGGAAGATGATCAAGATATGCGCAAAATGATCGAGGCTAATTCGGGTATTTCCCATTCGACTCAAAATTCTAGGAGTAAGTTTGTGGCCCTGGGATCGAAACCGCAACCTTCGTGGGCACCTCCGAGAATTACCAAGTCTTAAAATAGATGCCTACAACATCTTCGGGCCAAACATCTTAAAGAGAAGAAAGCCGAAGAGTTCAAGGGTAATTTACTCAACGAGTCCAATTCTTTAGCAGGACCACGACAGGTGTGGAGACCTAAGTTCATTGATGAGCTAACTTCTAGCCTCGTTGAGTAAAGAATAGATCCCACAAGGACTAGGGGGGAAAAGTAATAAGAATACTAAAGGCCGAGTTGATAGAGAAATTCAGCATTTAGTCCCCTAGTTCGTGAATTTATATTGGTCATACAGATCGTCCTAAGGAGTTCACAAATTCTGAGTCAAGAGATGGATGATTTATGGTAGGTGAACAAATAAAGAGTATTGGGAATACTGCTCGTGGCTTGCTGTGCTATTAGCTCACTAAGATTGCTAAAAGATAACGGGGGCATGTGTTGACACCCAAATTTGGCATTAATGGTCGAAATTGTCGAAATATCAAGTTTTGGTAATTTGGGCCAAAAATATGCCTTCCCTGGAACAGGACGGTCAGACCGGCCCAATGGGTCCAGTCAGACTGGCCCAAGTCTAGAATTAGAGATAAAGTTTGATTTCATACTGTTTTTATCTATAAATAAATCCTAACCACTTTTGGCCAAATCCTACTCAGTTTAGGAGTCGGGGAACATGAGACCAAACCCTATAAATATAGGGGTGAGGCCAATTCAAAGGTTATCTCCACAGATCAACTCAAAACCCTAGTTTTGAATCGTACCTTTACTTTTCAATCTACCTTTTTCCCTAGCATTACTTTACTCCTAGCAAATTGTACGTACTTCGCCACGCTACAGCGAGTTCTTCATGGGTTTGATCCAAAAACCTTATGTTTCACCCTCATACAGGTTTTCTATCATTTTATCGGGTTTTACTAGTAATTTGGTCTCCTGACCTAATTACAGTAGTTTTTTGGTGTTTTTGCAGTGTTTCATCATCACCATCTTCTCCAAGAAGTTTGGTCGTCATCCATCCACAGCAAGACGGTCACCGGAGCCCCAGAGATCATTTCTAGGAGCCATCGGTCCGACCGAAGGCCACCCTTCAGTTCGACCGGCCTGTGCCACGCCATCACCAAGAGCACAAACATGTAACAGTCCGACCAGACGTATAAGGCCGGTCTGACCGGACCTCATAGAGGGATTCGGGGCGCTCCACATCAACGCCGGAGGGCACCCCCGAGCGGCACCCGTACCCTTCTGTCCGACCGGGCGCCGGATGCTGGTCTGACCGGCTGGGAGACCGAACCCCCCCTTCGGTTGTCTCCACGACGCACTCCAAAGGGCACCCTTCACACACCCTTGGTTGGACCAGGATTCACCCCCTCCGGTCTGACGACCGAAGGCCAAAGCCCCCTTCGGCCAATACTTCGCACTGGAGGCTGCTTCACGTCGCAGCAAGTGAACCTGGGTCAAGCGGGAGGCTTGATGCCAGGCGAGCAGGGAGCTCGGTCACGAAGGCTGCGTGGGGTCGAGGTTGGTCCTCGGGTGTAGGACCGAAAGTAGCGACCAGAGGGGGGGTGAATGGGTGCGTAAAAAATTCTTTCGAATCAATGGCCTACTCCCAACACCCAACGCACCTCAAAAGACTTAGCAGGAAAAACGTAAATAGATCGTCAAAGTATAAATGTATCTAGCCTATAAACAACCGGTGTCCTAGTCAAAGAAACACCAACACAGTGCTTAAAGGCAGATTAGCAAAGCATTTTAAAAAAACTAGGCAGATCAAGGTTCACAGAAATAACTCATCACAACAATTAATTTGAGTATACGTAAAAAGTGATGAGTCTTACTGTTCAAACATTTGTCTCCTGTTCGGTACTTGTCGAAGCCTGTAGAGTCGAAGTCTGCTTCGACATCCTTTGTCGAAGGCTGACGAAGTCGAAGCCTGTTCGGAGGATTCGTGCAAAGCCTAAGTAGTAGATGTCGAAGCCCGTGTGAAGTATGCAGTATCGAAGCTTGTATTGAACGACCCGAAGCCTGCTTCGAAGTTGACGTGCAAAGGCCGACGGAGTCGAAGCTAGTTCGAAGTGGTTATGCGAAGCCCGCCTCTTCGAAGTGTATACTCCGAAGAGCAGAAACGTAATGATAGTGAAGAGTGCTCAGGCGAAGTCAGCAATTAAACAAACACCTTCGAACCAACCCACACTCCGAACCAGAAAGCACAAAAATCGAAGTTACTCAAGAATTACCGAAGCTGTTAGACCTACAGCAACACAGGCTTCGCTTTCTAAGATTTTCTTCGAACACGTGAAATCTGAGAACTTTGACTCAACCAGTACTTTGCTTGCAGAGCAAAGGAAGTTCGAAGCCTGTAGCGAAGCTTGCACAGAAAAGCCACGAAAGCACTGTCGAAGCTTGTATTTCGAAGAACCTTCGCAAAGCCAGCTTCAGACCGAAGTTCACAAAGGCAGAAAACAAGAATCGAAGTATGCTTCGAAACAAGAGACTTCGAAGTCGAAGTGCCTTCGCATGGGGACTAGAAAACATACCTTCGCATAACTCAGGAAAAACTTCGCATTAGACTTCGAACGAGACACATACAAAGTAGTCTGCCTTGATAGAGCCAACGTGGAGCGATGCCTACTTCGATAGGAACAATAGAAGGGAAAGACAACTGGCGAAGGCTGTGGATAAAAAACCTTCCGCACACTACTAGCACAAGCTAGGTAGCCTTTGAACTCTGCCGCTAGTAAAGCAGGCTGTTCATAGGCCTGCTGCAACTATGAGACAAGACAAAACAGCAAGAAATCCATAGTGTACAAAAAGCAAAGAATCACACCATAAAACCGATGCACAAACTTTTGCTACTGTGATCTCCTCATGTTCAAAGCAGTACTCAAGTGCCTAGCATATAGCTAGAACCAGAACCAGATAACTAGGTACTACTTTATGAAACAAGACATGCCAAATTTTAAATATCTAGGAAGAAATCGATCGGTAGAACAAAAAATCCCGTGCGACAGAAGAACTGGATAGGCACGCAAAATGAGAAGAATAAAATCGCAGCGTGATGTTCTGTGATTCGGTGAGAAACAAATCACGAAACAGACGAACCAGTGAAGAACAGAGGCAAGAAACTGGTGGCGGCGCTCTCACGGAACAGGAAGAGAACGAACAGAATAAAGCCAAAAGTGACCCAAACTTTAGTGAAAGTAAACTTGATTTCAGACTGGGTAACCCTAACCCTAGGGATTGGTGCCCTATTTATAGGTAGCCCAATAGCCTAGGAATATTCCAACAGACCCTTAGGGTTTTTTTACATACACTGAAATATATGGAAAAGACCAAACTACCCTTAGGATATTTTTACAGACTCAACTGACTGACTGTGGGCCTAGGGACAAAATAGTAAACTCCTATTTACAGATGACTTATCCGGAAGCAGAGATTTCGTAGCGACTACGGCTTCGCTCCAGGACGGTCCATTCCAAGATCAGCGGTCGTCAGTTTTGCGTCGAAACTAACAAAGCGTCCACCGACTTTGCACCAGGTACCCGGATTGGGCCGGCCCGATTCCACAGCTCTCTCAGCCCGGCAATCACTCATCGCCCATGTACCTGAGTCAATCCTGGTCAACAGCCCAGTGGATCCTCTGTTGCTCCTAGCCCATGTACCCGGATTGGGCCAGCCCGACTTCGCGGCCCCTCTGCCTGACAGTCGCTCGCTGCCCGTGTACCTGAGTCACAAGCGGCCCAGACGCAACATGTCTTCTCCTCTCTTTGTGTCTTCTTTGACTTCCGTTGACAATGACTCATCACATCTGGAGCCATGAGGCCCACACTCTTCAGCATGGCTCCTCAATCTCTCCCTTGATGAGTGCATTGTCAACACTTCTCTTGATCAGCTCTCCAGTACCTGTGAACACACGTGTAAACACGAAAACAAAGCACAAGAAAACAAAGAAGAAGAAAATAAAGTAAAAGTTTAACCCTGATGACCAAAAGCCAAACAAAAGCAAGAAAGCGGTCATTATGGTTAACTAAAAATAAAAGCTCAAAACGAGTGCAATCTTAGAATTATCAACAAGGATATCAAAAGAGTAAGGACAAACGGGACAAAAACTCCCCGTGAAACAAATCCCAGAGAAAGCCAAAACTCCCCCTTAAACTCTTCTCCCAAAATTTCTCCCCCTTGTTGACAATTGAACTCATCAAGCGAGACTTAATACACTCTAAAGAGACACAGACTCCCCCTGAAATGCAACTCCCCCTCAAAATATGCAATGAATGCAACTGGGGTGCAGGTGGAGTGAAGAAAGCATGCTTCTCAGATATGATTGACTGCAATTACAACATCTAACAGGTATAGCAAAAGACATACTATCTAAGACACATGGCATGATTAGTGCAACAGATGATATCTAAAGAAAGTCATTTAGCACACATTTTTCAATTTTTGCAAACAAAAACATCACCATATTTTCCAGTTGACAAGCAAAGTAAAGCATGAGATGCAGAAGCCAATTGATATCTACCAAGATAAGCATTATCCAAAACAAAGTGCTTCAGCAAACTTGTTGTCTTTTTAATTTTCAGGTTTTTTTTTCATTTTCCTTTTTCATTTTTGCCAGGGGTTATTTGCATGTCAAACCTTATGTTGACCGACCAAGTCAAGCCTAGGCCAAAAATGGACCATTAGAAGCTTACGACATTGGTCTTGGCATACACTACACTGTCCTAGTTCATACCAAAGTGCTATGGTAAGCAGTCCAGAACAATGCAATGCGACAAAGCAAACCCACCTGGATCTTTTCAACTCAAGCATAAAAGGAAGGAATTTTCATTTTTCTGATTTTTCATCATTTTTATAGCACATTTCCATGTTTAAAGCATAAAGATGTCCAAGTTGCATATTTGCATCTAAGTAAGGAACTAGCTACAAGGCATGTAATAGATAACAAAAGCATTCAGCTTACACATGCTAGTTACCAGAATCAATGGTGATCATTTTTCAATTTTTAAAGGATAAAAGCCATGCATATGACATATATCAGACATATCAAGTGAACTGAAGCAAAGCATGATCATCGACAAGTAATCAAAAGCATGTACCAGCTAGAATAAGTAAAGCAGATCAATCATATAACAGAAGCAGGCTCAAAGTGTGATATGTGAATATGGATGATATGAACACACACAAAAATACTCAAGAAAAGAGTAAACAAGAAAGAAGACTGACGCAAAATATCCTAGAAAGGATACACAACACCCAAATCCCCTCGCAAACGCTCAAAAGTAGACTGATCTAGGGGTTTGGTGAAAATGTCAGCAAACTAATGATGAGTATCAACATGATCAAGGTCAATGACACCTTTCTCATATTGATCCCTCAGAAAGTGAAAGCACACATCAATGGAGGGTGGCAGAGTGGCTCCGGGCGGTCGGAGTGTAGAAGGGGTTGGTGGAGAGGTTTCGTATCCTCGAGGGATAGAAGCCCCTTGCGGAGTTTGAGGTGGAGGGATAGTCGAAGACCCTCCGACTTCGACTGTGTCGAAGGGTATCTCTCCGGAGATCCGAGAGGACCTCCGAGTGGGATTGCGAGGTGCGCTCCGCTTAGGAGGCATGATGCAAGAGGTTGGTAGAGAACGAAGTTTTTTGGACTAAGTTCCCCACGGACGGCGCCAACTGTTGGCGTAAAATATTACGCTAACAGGTTTCTGTAGAAAAGAAACTAACAAACGAAGTGTTTGCGAAGCAAACTGTTCTAAGCCTCCGAAAGGATAATAACTTAGAATAGTTCGAAAGTGTGTATTGATTCACTTGTAATCGGTCCTCATTACAGGATGAAATGGGGGGTATTTATAGGCCTAAACATTAAGGAAAAGACCTATTTACCCCTTTATTACAACCGACATTAAGGAAACTATTCGGTTTCCTTAATAGGGCTAAAATGGTAAAAGACTAATTCAATAGGATAGAAGATAAGTCTTCCATCTTAGCTGGCAGAAAAGATCCTGAAGAGCTTTGGTTCGAAGACATACTTCGAACCAATGCCTGTCTTCGGGCTTCGAATCAGGTTCCAGGCCACCTTCGAAGATGACCTTCGGACAATCTTCGAACTGGTTGGCTGTCTTCATGCTGCTTTGGCAATAACCCCGAAGATGAGATATTTTCCCCCAACAGTAGCCCCTCGAATACGCTTCTCCGTTAGACCTGTAACGTTAGGAGAGCAGTATACGGAAAGAAAAGATAACCAATCATAGGGGTTATTGATTTTTGTTTTATCTTCGAAATATACGAAGACATGAACTTCGAATCAGTCATAAGGTAATTACTTTTCGAATTATCTTAGAACTGACTCAGGAAGTTCGAAAGTCTTTTTAGACTTAGAAAATATAGCCGTTAATTTCTGTTTCTAACGGAGTTATACGAAGCGTTATTTTCGGAGGAAAATAACAGACGGGAATGTGAAAGGGCAGAGCCCAAACGGTAACAAACGGAAAGTTTAGGCTATAAATAAAGAACCTCAAAACTTTACCGATTACCTTTTCACTGCTTCTTCTCAATCGAAAACTTTTTAGCCCTTTGAGTTCTTGAGCCCTAGCCTCCATTCTCTCAGATCGATCCAGCAGTTGCGATGGCGAAGACCAAAGGCTCTGCACCTCCTTCGACCTTGGCTCGTCAACAAGCGGCCGCGGCAGCGGCAGCGGCAACAGTGACGGCGACGCCTTCAATGCAGGCGACAACTTCCATGGCGGCAAAGGGAAAAAATCCCCAAATCGCCGATGATCAAGGTCTGTGCCCTCCATCAACCAAATATCTGGACCAATCCTTTGAATTAGGATTTTCAACCTGCAAAAGAGAGTCCCTAGCAATGACAGTAGGAGGAAACATAGGTGCGGGAGTTATGATTCGAAAACCAGGGAAAGAAAAAATCCCATCACCAAGACTCGGAGAAGTCGTAGTGTTCGAAGCTTTTTTCGAAGCAGGCTTGGGCCTCCCTGCTGTAGATTTCTTAGCTGAAGTCCTCGACTTGTTTCATGTAACCCTCCCCCAGCTGTCTCCGAATGCTGTAGCTAGATTAGCTATCTTCGAGTGGGCTTTGAGAGCCGAAGGTTGTGAGGGGAGGGCTGAAATCTTCGCAGCATTGCACAGAGCAACTTGTCAGCCGAAGACCTTCGTAGGCTCCGGAGGTGAAAAAGTAGTGGTTGCCTTCGGAAGCATCAATTTTAGGCTTCGAGATGAATACGCTCTGCGATTCCCTGCTAAGGCCATCAATGCTAGATGGTATACTGATTGGGTGCTGAAATGGTTCTATGCCGAAGTCGGGGCAAGCAATCCTCTGGCCGGACCTCTTAGAGAAATCCAGTTCCGAAAAGAAGCTTTGGTGCGTCCTGACGAAGGCCAATTCGAAGCCCGTCTGAACTTGCTTGAAAAAGTTAGCCGAAGACTCAGTATGCGAGACTTGGCCGAAGAGTTCATCGGTCTTCAAATTCCTCCGTTGATGGCTGACTGGCCTATTATCTTCGAAGATGATTCCGAAGGTGGTCTTCGCAGAATTAACTTGACTTCAAGTCCTACAGGTAACTTCGAAAACAACATGCATTAAACATATTTACTTCGAAGAAGAACTGACTTGAATTATTGATGTTGTAGAATCTTCAGCCCCTGTTACTTCAGAACAAATTATAAGGGCTTCGGAAAAAATCTTAGGTGCTCCAACTCCGACCGAAAAAGAGTGGCGAATTAAGCTGGTTGGGAGTTGGGAAAGATTTAATAGAGTATGGGGAATGCTGAAACTCGCTCCTCCCCCTCTGATGGATTGGGCACCTTTGGAGAAAAGGCCTCAAAAAAGGAAAGCCGAAGCTGGAACTTCAATTTCAGCAAAAACTCCGGTGAAGAGGGTGGCTCGGAAGCCGAAGAACCTCGCACCTTTAGATCCTTTACCTTCGAGCTCCAGAGTTTCGGTTTCCGATTCTCAAGAAGAAATGGAAAGGTTACTCGTGCGCTTATTGGAAGAGAATGAAGCCCAAAGGGGCGCACAAACCGGAGTACCTGCGAACGTACCGGAGTCCGGAGAAAATGTTGATCAACCAAGGACTTCGGCAGTTCAAGAAGATGTAGCTCAGGACGAAGTTCCTGTGGATGAAAGTGGGGTTGAAGTCACTATAGCTTCGATTCCCGAAGAAGCAACGAGGACTAGCCAGGACGATGCTCCTGTAGTCCATGATTCAACGGCTGATTCAGATGAAGAATTAGCTTTCGATCCACCAATCAGTCCGACAACAACTCCTCCACGGACTGCCGAAGGTAGATTTCGAAGAACTTTTGTATTTATTTGAATTTTATACTATGTATAATAGTTTTGATTACTTTGCAGAACCCACTCCTATGGAAGAAGTCCGTCAGGAGGAAATAATTCCTGAACCTTCGACGACTTCGGAGCCAGCCCCTAGAGTTACTCAAAAAGGGCCTGGAAGAGGCAAAAGACAAATAGAGCCCCTGCCTGCTATAAGCTCCGAATCAACTCCGTCTGATTCAACAGACGAGAGCCAATCTTCCAGGGAGGCTCGAACTCCAGTGGCTCCGAAGGCCACAGGCCAAAGTTCCGGTCCTTCATTGAACGAAGATGACCAAGAAGCAATAAGCATGCTCCCCTTGCTGGCTCCTTTCTTAGGGCAAACAACTGGTCTTCGGACTTTGCTCGAACCTTTGGATCGAGCTAGTCGTGAGATAGGGGAGACCGAATTAGTGGCCATCCTGCGCAAGGCTGACAGGACGGAGCTTAATGCCATTATTGAACGTACAGCTTATCAGGTATGAAACAACTGCAAATTATTATAGAATTTATCTTCGAATGAATATTTACTTTGATTTTTACTTTGGCAGCAAACTGTCTTGGCCCGAGCTGCAAGTCTATGCAATGACGAAGAAATCGCTCGGCTTCGGGAAGAAAATAGCACTCTTCGAAGGAATTTTAACATCTCTGAAAGTCGAGTGACTCAAATGGACAATATAATATTAACAGAGCGAAAGGCCAGGCAAAGCTTGGAAGCTGTAAAGAAAGAGCTCGAAGCGGAAAGGATTGTGCTTCGAGCAGAAGTTGACAAACTGCGGGCGGAGCATGCTACTGCGGGGTCTAAGCTCGTCCGGCTTGAAGAGGAAGCTAGCCAATTGTTGACACAGAAAAACACTTTGACCACTGAGAATGCTAGGCTTTCTGGGGTTTTGGACGAAGTTACTTCGGCGAAGGATGCGCTGAACGAAGATAAGTTGAAGTCTGAGAAGGTGGCTGCGGAGATTATGAATCAGTTGTTAGAAGTCCTGGAGTACTTCGGTACTACCGGAATTCTTCCTTCTGATGACAACATCAGCCTTCTGCGCCGGTTGAAAAGGATCCAAGGGGTGGCGAAGCAGATGAAGACAGCGGGCATTAGATACGGAGAACTCTCCGGACATGTGTCTGCTGTTGGTCTACTTCGCTATTACGAGGATTTGGGCCGATCAATAACTCCGGACGCAGGAAGAGGTCCAATCACCTTCGACGACGACCGACTTCTCAAACCTTCCGAAGGTGTAGCTGCTGCTTGGCGGGCCTTCCAAACTTCGTGGAGAGCCGAAGGTCGATCTGCGATCAAGGCTTGGATTGATGAAGGCCAACGCCAGAAGCATGTTCGAAGCCAAGCTTCGAGCAGCCAACCTCCTTCAAACCCACAGGTTTAGGAATTGTTTTAGGATTTTTAACCATGTAAAGCTTTGTGCTTGTAAACATTTATCAATGAAAATCTTGTTTGTTATATTTTTAGGCTTTGCCTCTTATCGAAGATATCGAAGTGTTAGAGCTTAACAGCGAACTTCGCTCACTGTGGAACACCTTCGAACTTCTAAAGAGTTATAAGCGTCCTCGATTCCTTATCCCTCGAGATGACTCCGGCGTTATTGCGCCCGAAGTAATTAAAGACGTATTGTCTTATATTAAAGAGGAAGATAAAGAGATCGACGCAAACACCTCGTCTTCTGAAGACACTAAATGGTCCGAAGACGAAGGTGAAGCCCAAAATAAAAGATCTGAAGATCTTAGAAGCTGGGAGAGAAGTCCCGAACGACTTCGAACATGGGCCGAGCTTCAACAAGAGCAGAAGGATTTTAGAGCTTCGAAGGGGAGGAAGAGAGTTAAACGTAAAGTTCTTAGAACTTCCGATGTTGGAACTAGTCATTCCACCCCTAGCTCTCGGGACCGAAGAGGTCTCCGATTCCTTCTTGGTATAGATACCAATTTTTCATAATGTAATTTGTAAACACATTTATTTCAATAATGAATGCCGATTTAAAATTGTCTCCATATTTACTAGCCCCTCTTTGGGTATAAGCAACTTCGAAATGTATTCAAAGATGGTTATGCGCAAAGAAAAAACTTCGGAGTACAATTTTTTTGGGGGTTCGGAGCCCCTCTGTCGTTTTAAAGATCTTTTGAAATCTTATGAAATGTCTTCGACTATTTGTAGTCAGAAGAATGGTAACTTGGTACCTTTGTTGCTTTGTGAAAGAAATCAATTAAGATAACTTCGATGACACTTTAGTGTCTTAAAAAATTTGTCACTTTGGACTTATAAGAACAGACATTCGAAGCTCATGGCTTAAATGCTGTTTTGCTTTAGCCACCTTCGGCTGTTTTTTGCAGAAATCTACCAGCCGGAGCTTGGATTTCGCAGAAATTGTAGCCACCTTCGGCTCTTTTTTGCAGAAGTCTACCAGCCGGAGCTTGGACTTCGCAGAATTTGGCCACTTGGGCTCTTTTTTGCAGAAGTCTACCAGCCGGAGCTTGGACTTCGCAGAATTTGGCCACTTGGGCTCTTTTTTGCAGAAGTCTACCAGCCGGAGCTTGGACTTCGCAGAATTTGGCCACCTTCGGCTCTTTTTACGGAAGTCTGACAAGCTGCAGCTTGGACTCCGCAGATTTTGGCCACCTTCGGCTCTTTTTACGGAAGTCTACCAGCCGAAGCTTGGACTCCGTAGAATGTGGTATTGGCTCTTTTACGGATGCCTACAAGGTATCAGCTTGGGCTCCGGATGGATTTCAGCCACCACACCGGAGGCTTCGACTTTATGGGTTCGAAGTCCGGAAATACAACCCAGCTTAATGACACTTCCCTCTCGATCGACTTCTGTCCCAGCGCGTCCGCTCGGGAAACTAGGAGTGTCAAGGGGAAGGCAACCATCAGGGTGTATGCTTTATTAATTTAGAGGTGATTACAAGCGAATTACAAGGAGCCCTTATGCGAAGTATCGCTTTAGGTGCTCCGCATGCCAAGTATGTGCTAACTCTTCACCTTCTAAATTAGCTAATTTAAATGAACCAGGGCGCCCCGAGCGGACGATTAGATATGGACCTTCCCATTTATTGCCTAACTTCCCTGGTGCTATAATGCTTCGTAGAACAAGATGACCCGGTCTTAACTCGCTGAGCTTAACCTTCGGGTCATACCAAGTCTTCGTCTGCTGATGATACTTTGATAAGTTAGCTACAGCTCGAAGCCTTGTCTCTTCTGACAAATCTAACGAAGCTTGTCTTTCTTCTTCTATGTCTGGTTCGGTGCTGCGAAGTGATCCTCCTTTGAGCTCCGTTGGAGTCATAGCTTCATCTCCGAATAGTAGTCTGAACGGAGTAAAACCTGTGGACCTTGTTTGCGTAGTCCGAATGGACCACAGAATCTTCGGAAGCTCTTCGGTCCACAGTCCCTTTGATAATCCTACTATTCTTCGATTTAGCCCTGATAAGATATTTCCATTGGCTCGCTCAACTGCTCCATTTGACTGAGGATGTCTCACTGCAGCAAAACATAGTTGAATGCCTAAGTCTTCGCAAAACTTCCTGAAAGGTTCTGCGTCGAACTGTGTTCCATTATCAACTGTGAGATATCTAGGCACTCCGAACCTGCAAATAATGTTTTTCCAGAAGAATTTCTGTACATTATTCGAAGTGATAGCTGTTAAGGGTTCTGCTTCCACCCACTTAGAGAAATATTCAATAGCTACACTGCGAACT